>CM070570.1:70312005-70649505 GCA_036346355.1 Rhipidocladum racemiflorum | reverse complement strand
TTATGGAGTAGTAGTCCTCCTGTGCCCTGCTCATGTTTAATTATCTGTTAATGCGCTAGTGGTGTTAATTTGAGGTCAACCCATTCATATGCGGAGTAGTGTTTGCGTTCAACCCATTCAACCCATCGAGGGATGATGCTGGTTAACAAAATCACGATTATCGGCTCCGATAATCGACTGTATCTCGGCATTTGTGTTAGAAATTGGTCCATAGATGGTTCATTTCCTTAAATTCTATAGCATGCATGATTTAGTACCGTATTGCCTAGCCAAGTGGAGGAAGGGTAATTTAAAAGGTGGAGTCCTTACCACCTCTTGATTAATATGACATTTGGCATGAGGATGGCATAGGGTGAATACTAGCTAAACACACACGCGCACGCGTATTCGCGTATTTTCGCGTGAAAATCCGCGTGACTTGTGACTTAAACAGAATAGTAACTGTCAACGTTACGCAGTCAGTTACTAGTAACTGTCACATTACTCCGTCAGTTACTAGTGTGCGTGTATATAAACAACCTGGAGACATCCAGGCTTGATACACTGAATTCCTCCATTCTTTCTGCTCCTCTCTGCAAAAGTTGTACTGTTGTGTTGAGTTGCAGAACCTCGCCGGCCTTCCTCCTCAGCGTGCACCGTGAAGGAGGGTGAGCGGTATCTCCGAATCTTTGCCGCAGAATTCACCTGCACGGGGCGGCAATAAGGTTTCTGGGCAGCGCATCTGCGCGACCGCTCCTGCGCTGCTTCCTCGACTTCGACTTCTTCCACGACCTCTTCTGCGCATCATTCAGTTGATCAACTGTAAGTCGTTAGTGTTCGTTCAACTTGATCATATTCTGTTTCATGAGTTTATATATGTTTGGAAGTACAATGTGTAGCCTGCTGTTAGATTTACTGTGTGCATCATTATTTATCTGTAGTATTTGCCTCAATATAAAATCTGGAATAAAAATATTGCGCATATTTTCAACATTTGAAATCCGTAGGTAAACCGGTTCGATAAATTTTTTTTTAAAATTTATGCGACGTAAACCAATAAAAAATCAGGCAAATATTGCGAAACAAAGGGACCAGGGAGTATATACTAATTAATTAATTAATTAATTACTCCATATGATTAACATTGAATGAATAAATATTAATCCCCTGAGTGGATGAGAATCCGATCCCCGGCTGATGATTTAAGCCCTGATTTGTCTGGTGGCCGGTACTGTGGATACCGGAATTGGGTTGGTGAAGGTTTTTCGGCTTAATCTTTGGCAATATAAGGTTAATACCCCCTTGAGCAAAGTAAATAGCTTAAGTTTTCGCTCAACCACAAGTCGAACTGGTCAATGGATCTGCTCCCGACATGACTCAGTAAATTGACCATTCCTGGAAATTGATTTAAAACTTGGTGGACTATTCCCGGTGGGGAATAGGGATCTGCCTTCCTGGCAGGGAAGTATACCGAAGGGGTGGAATGGGAATGGATTGTTGTGTCATTCCCCGCTTCTTACAACGGTAGGTTCTAATATGGCGTTCAGACCTATCGGTTAATAACTGGTTCCAGGAATGATTCAATAAAAGGTTGTGATAATCTCGACCCGGCCGCATGCATTTAAGTTGCATATAAATTCGTACGTGGTATTAACGGTCGTAGATATCTTGTGGGTAAAGATGAGCACCTCTGCAGAGTTAATCATGATGGTAATCGATTACGCCGTACTTCCGGTCAATGAAGTTTAGTTTAAACTGGGGTGATGCCCGTAACTAAGGTCACGTATTGATTTGGAAATTTGTTGAGAATTGTTTAGCTGTGATAACATTGTGGAACCCCCTACTGCTATTTATGGTTTGTGTTTCAAATGCAAAATGATGTTAGAAATAAAATTGCATCCAAATACTTAATACCTCATGCCATCCTTTGTTGCCCTATACATGTAATATTCAGTTTTCCCGTGCGACTTGTTGAGTACTGTTGTACTCACCTTTGCCCCTTTCTTGCCCTTCAGAGTTTGAAGAAGTTGGAGATTATCAAGGGTACGTAGATGGCGATCTGGTGTGGTTTTAGGTCTTTGTCCTCGCTCAGGCCGTGCCTGTGGGAACTTTTGTCTTTTATTATATTTGAGGCTTGGATGCCCCTTTTTGTAAAAACTCTCGGCCGTTAGGCCTTAATTTCAATAAAAAAATATTGCATTTTTCTTTTGCCAGGCCAAGTGCACTTGGTTCCCAATAGTTAAACATCCTGGATAGCTGTTGAGGTATTTAGACGAAACCCTAAAAAGGCGGTCCGTCACATCAAGTGCCTCACCAAGCTCACCATCTGCCGCTGCTCCATTAGGTATGTACAAAAGGACTAGCTTAAATACTAGTTTTAATTTAACTAGAGTATGCATCAAATACTCAAATGGTTGTGGCTAGACTAGTTTTGTGTTATAATGCCTGCAATGTGTACTATGTCTATTTTTTTCGTCTGTTTTTGTAATCTCTCTACAATATTTTGGAACATGTCATTGGTTTTCCTAGGAAGACTGAGCTTCCTCATCTTGAATTTGACTAGCTGTTGTGAATTATGATGTCCGAAGTACATTAGAATGTCTATGCATTTTTTGTTGTGTTTTTCTGTTTTGGCTGTGGTGGAACATCTACAACAAAGTTGTGGATTCAGGTGTAGATGGTTATAGTGGAGTCACCTTAGTTTGTTTTAACTCTGAAAATGCAACTGTTGTTGTGAACTGTTGGCTTAATATGTATGTGTATGTTGTTTCAATGTCTGAGTTTCTGTCTGCACCTATTTTCATTGAATTTTGATTTCTATATTTTCCGCTGTGAAGGTTGTGATCTGTAACTTGCTACAATGCTACTTGCTAGTTACTACTCGTCTAACTAGCCCTGGTCATATACTTACTTAATTAACCCCTATTATTATCGAGTGATGTACTTAAATCTACCTACTAATGTACTAATATAGCTGCATTTTGGACATATAGTATGGTTGATTGATCCTAATATGTGCGACATATATGGTTTCTGTTTTCACGCATTATCCGACTAACTATTCGTGACCGAGACTAACCGTATTCGGAATGACCTGTATTCACTCTGTATTCGTGACTGAGATAATCCGCATTCGTATTCGAATCCAATACTGTCCGTATCCGACTATGTATCTGAGAAAAAAATTTGGAATAGGATATGGAATGAGTAAAATCTATCCGTATCTGCTCCGTTTGCACCCCTATAGAGAATCAACGGTAAGCAGAGGACCGAGTGCTTCTAATTATGAGAGAAGCTGCCTAGAATCTTCCTAAACAGAAGCCGTGCAAAAGCTATTTTGAACGGGCATTTGTTTGTAGTACTAGCTGCGATGAATGTGCACAGTGAGACAAGTTATAAATTATGCAGACAGGTTGAACATCCAACATCGATGAGGCGATCGAGACCACATCCGTTACAGTCCTAGGGACAACAAATAACTTTATAAATCTTTAAAAACTGGCTTACACGACTAGTTATATGTAGCAGATCGAACGTCTCTTGCATGAAAGATGGATTAGGTTTTCTCTTGACTCCTTTCTCTGCTTCACCCAAAATCAGCAAAACGAGGAGATAGATGATCACACTAAGATGCCCTAATGTTTCGTTTGAACTTTGAAGACAATAATTTCCAGTACATTAAGTCAAGTTGGCCCAACAGCAAGTAATAGTTCAATATGAATAGCAGTGTGCTGTCTCGCATAATTTTTTTAAAATAATATTTTTTAATGAAAAATTACAGAAATAATATACTAATTAAAGAAATAACATATATACCCCTCTGTAGCCATTTGAAAGCTCTCTATCGCCATTTCAAATGGTTACAAAGAGTATATCGCCATTTCAAATGGTGACAGCGAGTTTGTCACTATTTCAAATGGCTACAGAGAGTGTCGTCATTCAGTCTCTCTATCACCACAGGATGAAAAAAAGATAGAGGGGAATGGGGAAGAGAAATAAAGCGAGGAAGAAAGAAGAGGGGAGAGTATATGAATTTTGTTAAAATAAAAAAAATGAAAAATTAGGAAACAAATATGCCAAAAATAGAGAAGCGTGGCCTAGGTTTTTTAAAAAATATATAAAAATAATATATGTGTTAAGAAATGTTGACGAAAATTCAGGAGGGAGGTTATTTAAGTAGAAAATGTCAAGGCGGAGGGAAATTAATAAGGAAAAAAAATCGTAAAAGTGACATTTAATGTTGGTCAAAACGAAATGAAGGCAAGGAGTACATGGCTCGTGCAAGACAAAATGGCATAGCATGATATAGAAAATAATGATAGGAAACTTGCATAAATATATAAGGGTACAAAGCTTGACATAAAAATAATAGGGTACATAGCATGGTATCGTGGACATAACTTGACATAAAAATATGAAAAGAGACATGGCACGATGACATGGACGAACCATGAATGGAAACTACAGGTAAGGTACGTGCGTGCCTTTTGGAATTGTAAAGAGAGACCATAAATAAAGAGCATTGATAGAAATGACATCCTGGTCTGCCAGTGGACTCATCACAAACTTAGACAACAGCGTCGAAGTCGTGCTTGTATGTTGAAGAATGTGGTAAAGCAGTTAGGAATAATGTGGTATAATCGTTTGAGTGACTTTCTCTGCAAGAAAGGCTACACAAACAATGAAGATTATCCATGTGTATTTATACAAATATCCCCGAATGGATTTTGTATAATCTCCGTCTATGTGCTGACTTGAACATCATTGGGATGGATGAAGAAATAGAAGAAGTTTGTTCATACTTCAAGTCTGAGTTTGAAATGAAAGACTTAGGTAAAACCAAGTTTTGTTTAGGCTTTGCATCTTGAGCATGTCCAAGCAGGAATCTTGGTACACCAAACGTTCTATACACAAAAAGTGTTAGAGAAATTTGATTTCGAAAAAGCTTATCTTGCAAAGACCCCAATGGTGGGAGAAGGTCATTACAAGCAGACCTAGACCCATACAAGCCTAGAGAAGAGGGGGAGGAAGTCCTGGGAGCGGAATTTCCATATCTGAGTGCAGTTGGAGCACTCATGTACCTCACAAATAACACCAGGCCGGACATTATGTTCGCCATGAATATACTAGCACGGTACAGTGCAGAACCCACCAAAAGGCATTGAAAACGCATCAAAGACATCTTCTGTTACCTCCAAGGAAGCAAAGATCTTGGCTTATTCTATAAAAGAAATAATGAATTGAATTTGGTTGGCTATGCCGATGCTGGGTACCTATCGGACCCATGTACTGGTAAGTTGCAAACTGGGTATGTTTTCCTTTGTGGTGGAACTGCAATTTATTGGAAGTCATCTAAATAGACTCTTGTTTCGATGTTGACAAACCACTCAGAAATCATTGCCTTGTATGAAGCCTCCTGTGAATGTGCATGGCTTCAAAGGATAGTTCACCATATCAAGAAATCATATGGAGCAAACTCCCACTAGCATTTATGAAGATAATGCAGCTTGTGTTGCTCAAGTACAAATGGGATATGTGAAAAAATAACCTCACGAAAGCATATCAACCCCAAGTTCTTTTATGCTCATAAAATGCATAAGATGAACGAGATCAAGATATTGCATACTAAGTCGTGTAAAAATCTCGCAGATTTATTCGCTAAATCACTTCCAGCATCTTCTTTTGAAACGTGCGTTAAAGGAATTGGGATGATGAGACTTAGAGAAGTACAGATTTCAGGGGTAGAATTTTCACATATTCCTATATAAATCTCGTACATGAAGCTTGAGTAGCCAACATGAGTCTCGAAGATTAAAATTGAAATTAGGGTGAATTGTACTCTTTTTCCTTAGTAAGTTTTTCACAGAAGTTTTTCTTAAATAAGGTTTTAATGAGGCAATTCGTGCAACACAACAAAGCGTATGCTATGTACTCTTTCTCCAAGCATTTTTCCCACTGGTTTTTTCTGGTGTTTTGATGAGACATATGCATCTCGCGGCAAAGAACCCAAGAGGGAGTGTTGGGAAACCAGATGGCCCACGAAGGCCCATATGGTCCCTTGCTGAAACCTTAGAATATGCTATAAATAGGAGGCAGGGGTCCCCCTATTATACATGCAACCAGAATTAATAGATTGATTCCCTCTTCATACATGCAACCAGAAGTAATAGATTGCGTGTGCGGCGCCTATCGGCCATGTACATCTGACGAACGCCTGTGGACCTATAACACATCATCATCCCTAGGCCTCCTGCAGGATGTAAGCTAGATGATCTGAGAGGCCTTCTTGTAAACACTCTGTAACACCCCTCACAGATGGTCTATGGTGACCTATAGCCTGTCCCCCCTGCCTGAAACCCTAGAATAGGCTATAAATAGGAGGCAGGGGTCCCCCCATTGTACATGCAACCGGAAGTAATAGATTGATTCCCTCTTCATGCTATGTCTCTCTCTCTTTTTCTGCTCCCCACTTTAGATCTATTCGGGAACCCTGGACTATTCGATAGCAAGGTTCCCTAACACATACAATAAGCTATAATGTTCGTACTGAGGTACTACAACTCCTTTGTATGGTATAGCTGTAGTTCTGAACATCTTACAATACTTAGTTACTTACAAAAGCTATAAGGTTTGGAAAATCCATTATGAGATTTAGTGAGTAGGACACCAAAGCTGTAGGTGTTAGATTTTACGGAGAAGACACCTTCCGTCGCATATTCAGGAGACATGTAACCACTGTCCAAAAGATTTCACCAACAAGGGCAGCATATTTTGATTAAGTTCAAAAAATGAATACACTTTTAAGAATTACAAGTGCAATAGTCTACTTACTATGCCCCGACAACCCTTTTAGTATTTGGATGTTGCTAATCGCCACAAAATACTCTAGCCATACCAATATCAGATATTTTGGGGCTCATCTCCACATCCAACTAGATGTAGCTTACTTTGAGATCTCTGTCCTCTAGCTACCCCTTTGATCATGTTAATTGGCCAATCAAGCATAGGCTTGCTTATATCATCTGCCGCGCGAGGACAGTTTGAAATATTGAAGGTTCTTGTTATTCAGGCTTCCATTTGACTTTGCAATTATTGTCTAGAAAATGAAATTAGAACATACCAAAAAGGAAGTAGTCTAGGCTTTTGTTTGGTAAGCATTCGTAAATAAGCAACTTCTACTCTCCTAAGCATTCTTGCACTGCTACTTACGTAGCCAGTAGCAGGGAATGAAATCTCGACAAGATTTCACAAAATTTTGGTGAAATTTTGGATTTGGACCCCTTCGAGTTTCATAATCTCGGCGAAACGAAGAAAACCCTAAAAAACTTCAAAGTTCTACAATAACCAAAAATCTCGATGAGATCTCGGTAAATTTGACCGAGATTTGACCAAAAGTTGACCATATTTGATTGGATTTTGACTGGATTGGATTCTTCACGTCATTTTCCATGTGGGACTAAAATTTTGAAAAAATTTTATGACTTTTGGACCATTTTCGTTCGGTTAAAAATCACCGAGGTCTCGACAAATCTCGACGAGATTTCGGTAAATCTCGGTGAGATCTCGGTCAAAAAAGAACCAGATTTAAATTTTGGTTTTGGATTTCGTTTGAATTTCATCCGGAATAATGAGATCTCACCGAAATTTTGAATTTCGGAGGGTGCCGAGTGTCATATCCCTTGGCCCGAGATGCGTCTGGGCGTGAGATCGATCGCTCCAAACAATCCTCAACACGAGGAGCAACGAACAGAAAGAAGAAAGAAGGAAGGAAGGAAGGAAGCAGACAGAAACGAAGATAGAATTAGTTCCTTTCATTTCCAACCTCTGTTACCTCTACTTCTCTTCTTTAGTACTCTTCTCATTACACCATCCCAGTGACACCCACAACACAGTGTTACATTACCGCTCCCACAAGAATTTGCTTGTCCCCAAGCAACAGATTAGCCTGATACCAATGCCTGCTGAAGCCACAGCTCGAATTCATCTTCAGGAATCATCTCGGCATCCAAGCTAAAGGGATACCGAGAACCATGTTTACCATAAAAGTTGGACCGTGAGTGTTAAGGTTTGCACTCCATTCTCTGGCAGCTAGCCCACTCAGACACATCAAATATTTTACTCTCCGCACAAACAAAAGCTCGTGGTATTTCCATCTTCAAGGATGTTGGAAACCCATTTTCCACCCAACAATCCATCCTTGGCCTGATGGTACAGAGAACAATCCTGACACCCTTTTGCTTTTGCTTTGCTTTGTTTCTCCTGGTACCAGGAGTATCCATAAATGAAAATGACCACACCTCTTTTTGTACATGTAACACATCTTGGGTAGATGATGAGCAAAAGGGTTTTTGCACAAGACACAGTCTCAGGTTCACTGTCAGGACTCCAGCTAACAGCATATATGCTCCCTGTGTGACTACCTTCACTGCACAGCTCTCCAATCTTTTCTTATATGAACCCTTCTTATCTGAACTCACACTGATAAACTTACTTCCATCAGGAGTTTGAGTGATCCATAGCTTCAAATTGTGAACTCATCAAACCAAATACAGTTTCAAATGTAAATTGCTGAACACTCGGATCCCAAGGCCTTTTAAGAGAAACCATCCTTGTTGTCTGAATTAGGTTAGTTGAATTCGCATTATTAACTTCCTTGAATAGAATTACCTTGCTCATGGTGTCAATCACAATAGGAATTGCAGCGGCACACTTAACAATGAAATGCTTGATATGCCTGCGCTTTGTGTCAATCACTCTGCCAACACCATTGACTCTGACAAAAACAATGACATATGGCTTCCCGCGCTCCTTGGCAGCATGTACATCCCTCAATATGTCGATAGTTCGCCTTAGAGTTAAAATGCGAACAAGAGCCTCCTCCATAGCTGTCTTAACAGTAGAGGATATTCTTTTGAATGATCCTAGCTTTTTTCCCTCAAGACTAGCCGCTACTGATTCACACAGCTTTTCTGCAATTTCTTCAGCCACATTCTTTGCCATCAGCCTATCTTTAAGAGCTTTGAGTGCAGGTTGTAAATTAGATTTCTCAAGTACACTGTTACCTACAATGCTCTGAAACATGGCGGAGAACCATCCTTTCTTTCTTTGGCCAGTTCCAGCATTTTCCTCTCCATCTTCCTCTTGCTCCTCATCATCGCTGCTCACAGCTTCATCCTTATCCATCATGCTTTTCCCCTGGTCGACAACCTTGCTTCCATTTGAAGATTCAGAACCATTGTGAACCTCAGTGACAGATTTCCGTTCAACAAGCACATCCTGATTATCCACTTGCTTGCATGATATCGATACAGGTTGAGCGGATTTAAGTGAAACCCAGCAACTGATGGTTCTGGGCTCACAAATTCAGTACCCTGCTTGAGCAAAATCCTTGATTCGGCATTGCCAGATGAAACTGAGATAGGTGCTGCTGCAACAACCCCATAACCTATGTACGGTTTTGGAGAGGAGGATAAACCAAAGGATGGTGTCAAGGCGACGGTCGTGGTAGAGCCCGCGACTATGGAGGAACCGAACGTGAAGAAGGTCGCCATAGCTGTGTCAGCGTACGTGTGGTGCCTGATTTGGGCGAAGTTTTGGCAGCCATCATGGTTCATCTCCAGCCCACGATCGACGGTAAGCGCGCCACCACCTGAGCCGTTGCTTCGAGCTGTTTGGCGAGCGGTTGCTGATCCATCGCACGTTGCTCCACCTCCTTCGCGATAATCTCAGTCCGCACCTTTAGTTGTTGCTGGGTGGTATCAATCGATTCCACCCGAGCGAAAAGGAGATCGAGCCTTCCTTTGATTAAGTCCAGCTTCTCCTCTTCTGTCAGTCTGCCAAACTCATCCATCGGCGGGGTTGAAGCCGGCCACGCGGAGCGGGAGGTCCGTCGGAAAGATGCAGTCGGTAGGAATGGCGATCAGGTCGGCGGTGAAGAGCATTGCCAGCTCGATGAACTTGAAGTCGGCGTAGAGCTTGTAAGAGAGAAGTGCGGGGCAGGCGGAGCAGCAGGACTTGGGCGCGGCGCGGGGAAACTGCGTGGTAGCGACGGCGGCGAAGAGGATGACCCCGGGGCGGTCGGCAGCGGTGCCATCGCAGAGGGCACGAGGTGCAGCGAGGTGGGCGAAGCGGAGGACCAGGGAAACGTTGCGGATCTGGGAGAGGCGGCGGCTCCCGGGCATGGCACAAGCGAAGATGAGGACGGGGAGGGGTGCGGCGGCGCGGAGGAGAGGCGGGAGGACGGCGCCGAGGCAAAGCGCGAGGTGGGCGCGGAGTTCTCCATCGGCAACAGCGACGGTGGTTGCTGGATCGGGATTTTACAGGGAAGGCTCACCAATCTTGTGGCGGCTTGCGTCTTCCCCAACCGAGGCCTGAGCGTAGCTAGCTCTGATACCATGTTGTCATATCCCTTGGCCCGAGATGCTTCTGGGCGTGAGATCGATCGCTCCAAACAATCCTCAACACGTGGAACAACGAACATAAAGAAGAAAGAATGAAGGAAGGAAGGAAGCAAACGGAAACAAAGATAGAATTAGTTCCTTTCATCGACCGACCTCTGTTACCCCTACTTCTCTCCTTTAGTACTCTTCTCATTACACCATCCTAGTGGGACCCACAACACAGGTGCTACACCGAGTTAAAACCCTAAAATGAAATTCGAAACCTAGCCAGTAGTCGCCGTGCCACCTACACCACCGTTTGATGGCGTGATACACTTGTCCGCGTCAAGGAGTGGAAAAATAGACCGTAGGGGTGTAAATGGGTCGGGTAATACCCGACCCGCGCACGCACCCGAATGCAAAATTACCCTAATGGAATACTATTTTGCAGTACCCATCGGGTACAGGTAGTTGTGAGACCCCGGATCAGCTATCCGAAATATCCTGTGTATTTCTGTACTAGTCCCAGATCAGTAGCTAGTACACACAGTCAACAGTGATACATTATTGCCGAACATAACGAAAGTTGTAACATAATATAAAGTATCAGCCACATGGCTACTTATTACAAATACTCGGTCACAAGACAGAGTTCACAACAACGGAAACGAAACAATGAAAGTGAAACCCAAATGACACCACAGGCGACGACAAGAAACGCGACTAATTATCCTGGCGATCTTCCTCGAACTCCTCAGTGTAGAACTCACCGTCTTCGTTAGTATCCTGGTAAATTTCTGATAACAACAATTGATGTAGCACGTGAGTACAAAAGTACTCAGCAAGTCTGGGAAAACATGCACATGTAGGGCTTTCCAAAGAGGGCTTATTATGGTTCATTTGCGTAATGCCAAGTTGTATCAAATCATACTTAGTAATAGTTTTCATGAGGCATATTTTAGCAATTCTTTTTAACAATTGAATTATTTAATATTTCAGTGAAGATTCTATCCACCATCACTAATATAAAGGCTCTATCCGCCGCAATTCAAAAGATCAAGGTTAAACACACACGACTTAATACGTCATGGAAAAAAACAGGTTCCATCTACCTGGGTGGCTCAATCCGCCAACAAACGTCCGAGAGTTCTAACCACTCCCGAACCCCAAAACAAAACTTTGTTTACTTTTAGAACCAAAACCAAAGTCTACCAGTATGAAAGCATTCCTTGCTTTGCCCTTAACCGTAGGCACGGCTATTCGAATAGTTTTAACTTTGCAGAGGTGTACAGCTTTACCCACAAGACATGATATTCTCTTGATGCCAAGCTATTATCACACTTCCTTTGGTGTGACGGCACAGAAATCATGACAAGGCCTTTACAATGTATACGCCTAACCCGACTCACCCGCTGAGGTTTCACCGCTGTTAGGGTTCTATCTACCCAGTACAGAAGCCCCCTCTTGCGCCGTGTGGGGAGTACAACTTGCCTCTATCTGGCACCCACATTCCACCAACTGGCTAGTCTAAGTTAGGTTTCTACAAATTATTTAGCCAGGTCGTACCATTATAGACATGTGGTAGTACGGTAATGCTTAGAATGGACAGTCATAAGCGTCGGTACTTATTTGACTTGGGGCGGTACTTTCACATTCAAACTCGTGCTCAATCCGCACCCACCCGACATTCCATGCCGCCCAAGTCCAAACCTTTTTTTCTTTTTGTTTTTATTTTATAAAAAAAAGTACCAAATCATTTACCATAATTCTTAAATCATCATGGAAATCACAATTTTAATAACATCCCACCCATAGGTCATTTTCTTCAATTCAGATACTAAGCATATCTACGGTTCTAGTCAACAAATGTCACAATATAAGGTAAACATGACATAGCAAAGAGTCCTAGGGTTACAATTAAGCATGGATAACAATAATCAAGGAGGTAATCGCAATTTGCAGTAACTAATCATCTATATTTTACATACGATGATAAAAGTAGCGACACATGTTTATAAAGCATTGTAAACACATTTGCAAACATGGGATCAAAATGCGTCAAGGGACTTGCCTTCGGTCGCAGCTAGGGTGTCGTACTCTTGATGTCCGGCAGCGGGGTCGGCGAACTCGGCGGGATCCTCGGCTACGCGCAAAACGGTACACAAAATAAATAACAATAAATAAAATAAAATCTAAAAATTACAAAACTAGTACTGGCATGAAGATATCAAATTTATATGAATTTAGGAATTTGAACGGAGTCAATCGGAGTTCGGACGGAAAAGTTATGAGCTTCCGAAGTTGGAAAATGCTAGAAAATAGAAAATCGCGGAATATTACCAGAATATTCTTTTTCTTGATTTTTTTTTCTGATTTTTCCTTGAGCTAGTGTCTATGGCAGGTGGGGCCAAGGTGTCATAGGGAGGAGTTCATTCCTCACTGGCCTCCATGACCAAGAATAGGGGAGCCTTGGCTCCTCCATGGAGGCGGCGGTGGGAGGCCAGGCTGCGGCGGCAGCGAAAGCGGCGACGGCGACAGCGTGGCAGCCAGGAGGCACGCAGTGGGGCCAGGCGCTGCAGGTCTTAAGCCGACCGTGGCCGGAACAAGCGGTGGAGTGGCGGCGCAACGCGAGCTTTGCGAGCGGCGGCAGCGGCGTGGGGCGGCTTCAGCCGGCCGCTAGCTACGCGTGACGAGGCCCAGGAAGCGGTGGCGGGCCGGCCGGAATGGCGGCGACGGCGACGGGAAGCCAGCGGCCACGCATGGACACGACCAAGAAATAGAGAGCTCCATTCTTCCAAAAAATTCAAAATTTTGCAATAATTTACATGTAACATTGCAAAATTTAATGATGGATCATTAAGGGAACATCTAGAGGAACTCATGGTAGCAAGGAATTGATCAATTGCTCAACGGAGGCGATGAAATCGATGGAAAACACCGGTTCGACGGAAGCAACAAAAATGCGAAATTCATCGTCCAAACTTGATGAATCCTAAAACCGATTGATGGGTTAGAATCTAGACATCCATAAGAACACAAGGAAACAACCGGAATACCCAATGGCTCAGCAGAGAGGAAGATACGAGGATGAACATGAAGAACACGAAAAACGTGGCTTTCTCGTCGGTTTTCTTGACCTAGCAGACGAACGAGTTGGAGAGGCAAACAGAGGATGACACCACTGGGAAGAGTACTCCAACACGGAGATTTGAGAGGTGGAATCGTGCGAAACGGATTGGAAACGACCGAGTTATTGCCATTAAAGTCGATTTCGGTTTTGGAAGGATTAAATCGTCTCCGACGCGATTTAGGGCTAATGATGGTGAGGGATGGAAAGATTTCGTCGCTACGAATTCAACGAATCCGGCCGTTCGTGATTTGGAGCATTGAAGGAGGAGTTATGGGTGATTGAATCATGGAGTTCAAGTATGGAAAGAGTGTGGAGCTTCTCTGTATCGTGCCCAGGCCAAGGTTGAAGAAGATGCACTGTAGCACCACGTGTCACGTCCTCATTGGCCGAGGTTAAGTGAAGAGATTCGCGCATGAGAAAAATTGGCAAAATTGATCTAAAATCCAAGAAAAATTCCTAGAATCATTAGGTAATATTTGGAACCCAATAAAATTGGTTTTGCGGAATTTGGATGAAATTTAAAGATTAGAATATTCTGGGGTGAATAGCGGGCATTAAACGAAAGTCACGCGAGATAAAATGCCAGAGAGCTTCCAAAAATCTTGGAAAAAATCCCAAAATGTTTTTAGAATATTTGAAACTTAATTCAATAGGTTTCGGGATTTTGAAGCATTTTACAACTTGGGCGGAATTTCGGGTACTAACGGGATCTAAAATTTTGATTTTTCGAACGGAGGGGAATTAAATTCTGATTTTGGATAGAGAAGGATACCAGGTTAATTTAAACACCAAGAAAAATCCAAACTTTTGAATTTAATTAATTTAAATTAGATTTTCCCAGAAACCGAAATGGAGGATGTTACAAAGCTACCCCCCTCAGAGAGAATTTCGTCCCCGAGATTCGGACGGAGAAAGAAAGAGATCGGGAAACTCTGCTCGAAAATCCTCTTCTCGCACCCAGGTGGCTTCTTTCTCAGAATGGTTGCTCCATTGAACTTTGCAGATTTTGATTACTCGGCTTCGGGTTCGACGCTCGGCTTCATCCAAGATTTTGATGGGGTACTCTGGATATGACAGGTCTTCTTTCAACTCCATCTCTTCAAACGGCATCTGATGCTCAGGTATCCGTAGACATTTCTTTAGCTGAGAAATATGAAAAACATCATGGACATCCGATAGCTGCGGCGGTAACTCCAACTTGTAAGCAACTTCCCCCTTTCGCGCAATAACTCGGAATGGTCCGATATAGCGGGGCGCCAACTTTCCGCTAACTCTGAATCGAAGCATTCCCTTAAGAGGTGACATTTTCAGATACACATGATCTCCCGGTACAAAACTCAATTCCTGCCGACGGTTATCTGCATAGCTCTTCTGTCTCGACTGGGCGGTCTTTAGATTCGCACGGATCTGCCTGACTTGTTCTTCGGCTTCCTTCAGAATATTAGGCCTGATTATCTGCCCTCCCTCGGACTCTTTCCAGTACAATGGGGTTCTGCACTTCCTTCCGTACAGGGCCTCAAATTTGCCATCTTCAAACTTGCCTGATAACTATTGTTATATGAAAATTCTGCATAGGGCAAATTCTGATCCCATGAACCTTTATAGGTTAGAGCACAAGCTCTTAACATATCTTCCAAGATTTGGTTTATCCTCTCCGTCTGACCATCTGTTTGGGGATGGTACGCAGTACTGAAGTTCAAATTCGTGCCAAACACCTCATGCAACTTCTGCCAAAATCTCGAGGTAAATTGGGAAACTCGATCGGAGACAATCTTCTTGGGCACACCGTGCAAACACACGATTTTAGCCATATATAATTCTGCGAATTTATCCCCAGAATAGGTTGTCTTCACGGGGATTAAGTGGGCAACTTTAGTCAATCTGTCCACAATAACCCAAATGGAATCATACCCGGACTTGGTTCTTGGGAGTCCTGTTATAAAATTTATTCTGATTTCTTCCCATTTCCAAACAGGAACCTGTAACGGTTGCAATAGATTGGCGGGTTTCTGATGCTCGGCTTTCACTAGCTAACAAACATCACACCGAGCTACAAAGTCCGCAACTTCTTTCTTCATGTTGGACCACCAATACTTTTCTTTCAAGTCGGCGTACATGTTTGTACCTCCCAGGTGAAAAGAATACACATAATCATGAACCTCCTTCAACACTGTATATTTGATCTCTTTCTGGTTAGGAACTACTATTCTTTTACCGAACCAAACATTACCCTTCTCATCTTCGGAAAATCCAGGATGTTTTCCTTTCTTTAACTCATTTTTGAACTCGGCAATGCTCTTATCATTCTTTTGAGCTTCCCTAATCTGATTTTCAAAGGTTGATTGCACTTCTATATTGAAAATGCAGCCTTCATTCACCAATTCCAAGTTAAGGTGTCGGAACTCTTCATGAAGTGTTGGCTAGCTCTCCTGGACCATAACATTGTTACAGTAACTCTTTCTGCTCAAGGCATCCGCAACCACGTTAGCTTTTCCAGGGTGGTAATGGATTCCAAGGTTATAGTCTTTCACCAACTCCAACCATCTCCTTTGCCTCAAATTGAGACCGGACTGCGTGAAAATGTATTTCAGACTCTTATGATCGGTATATATCTCACATCTATTTCCAATCAAATAATGCCTCCAAATCTTGAGGGCATGCACAACTGCGGCTAACTCCAAATCATGAGTTGGGTAGTTTTCTTCATGAGGTCGCAGTTGTCGAGAGGCATAAGCTATCACTTTTCTTTCCTGCATCAAAACACATCCAAGACCTTGCTTTGAGGCATCACAATAAACTTCAAAATCCTTATGAATGTTGGGCAAAACCAGAACTGGGGCTGAAGTTAACCTTTTCTTTAACTCTTGAAAACTCTGTTCACAGGATTTGGTCCACTCAAATTTCTTCTCTTTCTTCAGTAGCTGAGTAAGAGGTCTCACTATTCCGGGGAATCCTTCTATCAATCGCCGATAATATCCTGCTAATCCAAGAAAACTTCTGATGTCCGGAACCGACTTGGGTTGTTTCCAATCCAGGACATCTCTCACTTTAGCAGGATCTACGACTACTCCTCCAGCTGAAACAACATGACCTAGGAAGGACACTTCTTTCAACCAAAAGTCACACTTGCTGAACTTAGCATAAAGCTGATGTTCTCTTAACCTTTCCAGAACTATCCTCAGGTGATCCTCATGTTCTTTTCTGCTCTTGGAATAGACAAGGATGTCGTCAATGAATACTACAACGAACTTGTCAAGAAACTCCATGAACACCTTGTTCATCAGATTCATGAAATAGGAAGGAGCATTGGTTAACCCGAACGACATCACTGTAAACTCGTACAGCCCGTATCGGGTAGTGAAGGCTGTCTTCGAAATATCCTCTTTCTTTATCTTAAGCTGATGATATCCTGATCGCAAATCAATCTTTGAGAACACTTGAGCTCCTTTTAACTGGTCGAACAAATCATCTATCCAAGGCAACGTATACTTATTCTTGATGGTGACCTCATTCAAGGAGCGGTAATCTATGCACATCCTCAGACTACCATCTTTTTTCGTGACAAAGATTACGGGTGATACCCAAGGTGAAGAACTTGGGCGAATAAACCCCTTCTCCTGTAACTCCGCAATCTGTTTCTTCATTTCCACTAATTCATTAGAAGGTAGCTGATAAGGCCTTTTCAAAATCGGAGCCGTACTAGGTACCAGCTCGATTACGAACTCAATATCCCTGTCTGGGGGCATACCAGGCAAATCTTCTGGGAACACGTCCGGGTATTCATTCACTATCGGCACATTTTCCAACGATGTCCCTTTCAAACGGTTCAGGGTACTACCCCCCTTAGAGGAAAGATTAGATAAGAATTCCACTCTAACTCCCTTAGGGCTGGTAAGAAAGATAGTTCTACTAGCACAATCTATCTGTCCTTTATACTTGGTTACCCAATCCATTCCCAGAATTACTTCTATACCCTTAGTATCCAACAGAATTAGGTTCGCTAAAAACTTCACCCCTTTTATTAATATATCCAGGTTTGGGCAAACCGCAATTGTTCTTAATTCTTTCCCAGGGGACTGAACCAATAAAGGGTTACTTAATTCTACGGTATTCCAACCATGCTTTCTGACCAAGTATTCCGATATAAAAGAATGCGTTGCACCCGAATCAAACAATACTGAAGTAGGTACTGAGTTGACGTAGAACTTACCATAGACCACATCTGGCGCCTCTTGAGCCTCTTCGGCGGTGATGTGGTTCACACGCCCTCTTCCAGGCATCCTTGGCGTACGGCGGGATCTGCGGCGTACCTCTCCCTTGCGCATGTGCTGGAGCACAGGCTGGTGTAGATCCCAGGTTAAACCTTACTGGGGTGATAGGCTGGCGCTTCTGTGGGCAGTTGCTGGCATAGTGCCCCATCTCTCGGCAATGGAAGCACTGAACTCCTGCCATTGCGGTACTACCCTTCTAAGCTTGTCTTCCTGCATTGCCGGCAGGGGCTTGACCAACCGGGCGAGGGGTGGACATTGGGGTCCTAGCAATATTGGAGGCTGTAGGCCTACTGGGCTGCTGCTGAAAAGTGCGGGGTCTAGAGCTGCTTGCACCTCGCTGATTCTGGAACATCATCTTTCTCTTTCTTGATTCAAACAGCTGACGCTGAGCATCTTCTTGGATCAAAGCCTTGTTAACCATGTGCTGGAACGAGGGGAAATCGTTCGATACCAGCTGCACCTTCAGGTTAGGGTTAAGGCCTTCCATGAAACGCCAGATCTTAGCCTCATCAATGGCCACATCAGCAGTGGCATAGCGAAACAGTTGGGTGAAGCGGCTCAGATATTCAGAGACAGATAAGTTCCCTTGCTGCAGTTTGTGAAACTCCCGTCTTTTCATTTCCATGATTCCTTTCGGGATATGAGTAGCCCGAAAGGCCTCAACAAACTCATCCCAATCAATGTTCTTGGCATCCTCATGGGCATCACAGTAATTGTCCCACCAGCTTGCTGCGGTACCTTTGAGCTGGTGCGACGCGAATTGTACGCTCTCTATCTCATCACACTGAGCCAAGTGGATTTTCCGCTCAACTTCCTTGAGGCAGTCATCTGCGTCCAACGGGTCTATGGATCCAACAAAAGTGGGGGGGTCGAGTCCGCATGAACTCCCCAAACTTGGACTGGGGTGGTTGAGCTTGGGCCTATGCTGCAGCGACTTGGGGTTGGTTGAGGACATTTTGCGCCAAAGCTTGCAGCAGTTGCAGTTGCATTGCCATCATTTGCTCCATATTGGGCGGATGAGCCGGGGGTGGAGGTGGTGCCGGTTCTTGCTGGGCTGCAGCTGGTTGCACATTCTCTTGTTCATCTTGCTGCTGTTGCTCCAGAAACTCCTCCTGGAATTGCACTCTTCCACGACCGCGTCCACGGCCACCACGGCCTCTTCCTCTACCATGTCCACGACCTGGATTCTCCATCTGAAACAAGAACGGTCTAAGCCCAAGGAGGGGGGGAGGAAACGAATATAAGGAACAGGGGACTAGTAACATCCACCAGGACCAAAGCACACAACTGAAAGAAAAACCAAATGAACCCTTTATTCAAATCAAAATAGTTTTAATACGAAACTGTATCACACAGGCCTACAGGCACGATAGAGACCAACACAAGCATTTATTCAACGCTAACGAGACAAAAGGAGGGCTCTCCAGGCTAAACCGACTAGCTACTCCCTTTGCTCACCACTAAGACACGCTCAGACGGATCCTCCTCACTCCTGCTACGAGAAGGACTAGCAGCCCTGGATGGCCCTGGCTCTCCCGGAGCAGCCAAGAAATCTAAGGAGACCCCCAGGGACGGCTCACATCGCACGGTCTTGCGCGCGGTCACTCGAAGCTTCGGGCCCTGATGGAGTTTAGCTGGCGGGGCATCGGGCGACAAACCTCTGGGTGGAAGCTCCTCTCCAACTGGGGCTGGCGGTGGTACTACCGGCGGTGCCTCCTGCACAGGGGCCAGTCGTGGAAGTGAACGTGCGGCCCTCCGCTCAATCAGGAGCTAACGGTTCTCCTCTCTCACTGCAGTCAGCGCCCTGCGTACATCCTGAAGCTCGCTAGAGATCCGCACATAGGCCTCATCTTGCGCTTGGATGAGAGACCCCATGTGCACCACTGTCAGGTCAGTCTCCCGCTCCAAACTCCCGAACTGTCTAAAGCTCATCCCGATCTGAAAGCGGGGAAAAAGGCGGTACGGGGAGTTTTCCAGCTGAGCACGGTAGCTTTTCCCCAATTGGAGAAGAGCCTTTCTGGCAGCATCCTGCAGCGCATGTGCCAGTATCATCCGCTCCGCCGTGAAGTATAACGGGCGATCCTCTGCTAGGATCCGACTCCTCGCGAAGACCAGAAACCGGACATGACACAAGTCATGGCCAAGGCCGGGTACGAACGAGTAGCGATACTCAGGGCGATGGGGAAACCCCAACTCTTGGAGCATCAAAGATAGCTCCTCACAAAAGCCCCCAGCGAACGGTGCAAAGGTGGTGACAGCAGGCATCTACAATTTTGAACTAGGACAAGATTAGAAACCAGTTTTTGAATAACGGATTAGATAAGAAAAAGACACTAAGACAAAAAAGATAGAAGCAAGGAAACTTAAAATTTCATAACTATGTTTTTATAAAAATATTAGTCCTCAGGGCTTTGCCATTCTAATAGGTCATGCCCTACAGTCGTCCAGGCTCTGATACCACCCCTGTGAGACCCCGAATCAGCTATCCAAAATCTCCTGTGTATTTCTGTACTAGTCCCAGATCAGTAGCTAGTACACACAGTCAACAGTGATACATCATTGCCGAACATAACGAAAGTTGTAACATAATATAAAGTATCAACCACACGGCTACTTATTACAAATACTCGATCACAAGACAGAGTTCACAACAGCGGAAACGAAACAACGAAAGCGGAACCCAAATGACACCACAGGCGACGACAAGAAACGCGACTAATTATCCTGGCAATCTTCCTCGAACTCCTCAGCGTAGTACTCACCGTCTTTGTTAGCGTCCTGGTAAATTTCTGATAACAACAATTGATGTAGCACGTGAGTACAAAAAGTACTCAGCAATTCTGAGAAAACATGCACATGTAGGGCTTTCCAAAGAGGGCTTATTATGGTTCATTTGCATAAAGCCTAGTTGTATCAAATCATACTTAGTAATAGTTTTCATGAGGCATATTTTAGCAATTCTTTTTAACAATTGAATTATTTAATATTTCAGTGAAGGTTCTATCCACCATCACTAACATAAAGGCTCTATCCGCCGCAATTCAAAAGATCAAGGTTAAACACACACGACTTAATCCGTCATGGAAAAAAAAACAGGTTCCATCTACCTGGGTGGTTCAATCCGCCAACAAACGTCCGAGAGTTCTAACCACTCCCGAACCCCAAAACAAAACTTTGTTTATTTTTAAAACCAAAACCAAAGTCTACCTGTATTAAAGCATTCTTTGCTTTGCCCTTAACCATAGGCACGACTATTCGAATAGTTTTAACTCTACAGAGGTGTACAACTTTACCCACAAAACATGATATTCTCTTGATGCCAAGCTATTATCACACTTCCTTTGGTTTGACGGCAGAGAAATCATGACAAGGCCTTTACAATATATACGCCTAACCCGACTCACCCGCTGAGGTTTCACCGCTGTTAGGGTTCTATCTACCCAGTACAGAAGCCCCCTCTTACGCCGTGTGGGGAGTACAACTTGCCTCTATCTGGCACCCACATTCCACCAACTAGCGAGTCTAAGTTAGGTTTCTACAAATTATTTAGCCAGGTCGTACCATTATAGACATATGGTAGTACGGTAATGCTTAGAATGGACAGTCATAAGCGTTGGTACTTATTTGACTTGGGCGGTACTTTCACATTCAAACTCGTGCTCAATCCGCACCCACCCGACATTCCATGGCGCCCAAGTCCAAACCTTTTTTTTATTTTTGTTTTTATTTTATAAAAAAAGTACCAAATCATTTACCATAATTCTTAAATCATCATGGAAATCACAATTTTAATAACATCCCACCCATAGGTCATTTTCGTCAATTCAGATACAGAGGGGTCCATTTTTCCCAAAATTTTGAAATTTTGCAATTATTTACATGTAACATTGCAAAATTTAATGATGGATCATTAAGGCAACATCTAGAGGAACTCATGGTAGCAAGGAATTGATCAATTGCTCACCGAAGGCGATGAAACCGACGAAAAACACCGGTTCGCCCGAAGCAACCAAAATGCGAAATTCGTCGTACAAACTTGATGAATCCTAAAACCGATTGATTGGTTAGAATCTAGACATCCATACGAACACGAGGAAACAACCGGAATACCCAATGGCTCACCGAAGAGGAAGATACGAGGATGAACACGAAGAATATGAAAAACGTGGCTTCCTCGTCGGTTTTCTTGATCTAGCGGACAAACGAGTTGGAGAGGCAAAGAGAGGATGACACCACCGGGAAGAGTACTCCAACACGGAGATTTGAGAGGTGGAATCGTGCGAAACAGATTGGAAACGGCCGAGTTATTGCCATTAAAGTCGATTTCGATTTTGGAAGGATTAAATCATCTCCGGCACGATTTAGGGCGAATGATGGTGAGGGATGGAAAGATTTCGTCGCTACGAATTCAACGGATCCGGCCGTTCGTGATTTGGAGCATTGAAGGAGGAGTTATGTGTGATTAAATCATGGAGTTCAAGTATGGAAAGAGTGTGGAGCTTCTCTGTATCGTGCCCAGCCCAAGGTTGAAGAAGATGCACTGTAGCACCACGTGTCACGTCCTCATTGGCCGAGGTTAAGTGAAGAGATTCGCGCGTGAGAAAAATTGGCAAAATTGATCTAAAAATCGCGGAAAAATTCCTAGAACCATTACGGAATATGTGGAACCCAATAAAATTGGTTTCACAGAATTTAGATGAAATTTGAAGATTAGAATATTCTGGGGCGAATAGCGGGCATTAAACGAAAGTCGCGCGAGATAAAATACCAGAGAGCTTCCAAAAATCTTGGGAAAAATCCAAAAATATTTTTAGAAATTTTGAAACCTAATTCAACAAGTTTAAGGATTTTTAAAAAATTTTAGAACTCGGGTGGAATTTCGGGTACTGACTGGAATCTAAAATTTTGATTTTTCGAACGGAGGGGAATTAAATTCCGATTTTGGACGGAGAAGGATGACAGGTTAATTTAAACACCAAGGAAAATCCAAACTTTTGAATTTAATTAATTTAAATTAGATTTTCCCAGAAATCGAAATGGTGGATGTTACAGTAGTACCCGGGTAGGTTAGTTTCGGGTTCAGGTCGGGTACGGGATCGGCAATACCTGGCGGGTACAGGTCGGATTCGGGTACCAGGATAATTCTCACAATTCAGGTACCCGAATATAATAATGCTACAAGCCCACAAGGCCCATGTGGCTGCGCCGGCCCATATCCCCTCCATCCTCATCCCCTCATCCCGATCCCATGCCCTCCCAGGCTCCCAACCGCCGCCTGCTCGCACCCCCAGCCGCCTTTGTCACCGCGGGAGTACAAGTTCAGCGGCTCTGTCGCGTCCTTGCCTTCCTCGAAGCCGGTGTGCACGGGATCCACTGAAAGCGGTCAGTTCGCCCTCCCTGTCGTTCGTCTTCTCGGCCCCGCGGATGTCGGTGTCGCTGGTGCGGAGGTTCGGCGGTGGTAGCAAGAAAAGTTCTTGGTCCCTCCTCCTCGGCGCTGCAATCTCTTATTGTGTGTGGGTTCGTTGCTAGCTTGGAGTGGATTATGCCGGCCATGGGATGATTGTTCTTGCTGTAGTGTTTTGCTTCGTTATTAGAGTAGGCGTGCGCGTGGATCCTGTAATACTTTGGTGGTACTAGTAAGGTGCCCGTGCGTTGCAACGGTATCTACATTTTGAAAGGCTGTCCTGCTATTACGATAACATGAAACAAGAAAAAAATATGTTGTGCAAATAATACATTAATCAAATATAACATACAGCATAATGATATTCTCCATTGTTTAGTGTAGCATATCATTACAAAACTCATCTACGAGGTGAGGACTTCTTTGTAGACTATATTCTTGGTTAGTGTGCAGGCCGAATTGAAGCTCCCATCATTACTTGGTGCAGCAAGTATTTTAAGATTACATCTAGCGGTTGCTCGTGATAGGGCGACATGGAGTCGACCATGGGAGAAAACCTAATTAGGAAGGTAGACCCCAACATGTGGGATTGTTTGACCCTGTGCTTTATTGATGGTCATTGCGAAACTCAATCTGATAGGAAATTGTTTCCTCTTAAACTTAAAGGGAAATAGTTCATCGTCAGACAGGCACAAAGGTATCCATGGAAGAAAAACTCTCTTTCCAGCTTGTTGTCCCAGCACAATTTCAGCATCGATGGTGTTTCTTTGGAATGCTCGGACTATCAACCTTGTCCCATTACATAACCCATTAGCTGGATCAAGATTTCTAAGTAAAATCACAGGGCAATTAACCTTTAACTTGAGAACATGAGGCGGTAGTCCATTTGGTGTGAGAGAATTCAAGAATTCTGGGGGATAGTAGTTGTTAGGATCATCCTCTGTACAATCATAGCTATGATAGAACATCTCATCTCCAGGAAAGCGTTCAATAAGCTTCATATTTATGCCATCGACGTCCTCATTCCTCATCGACAAAATAGCTCGTGATGTTATGTAGTCCGAATTGGACATGTTTGTTGCTAACATTGGAAAGACTCTATCAATTAGATCTTCAATGTCATATTCTACACCTTTGCAAGGCACACATATTTCATTAGGTAATTGTATGTAATCATCTCTAACTGTTTGTTCAGTGCCATTTCCAATACACAGTAGGTAGTCAGAAAACCATGGATTTGATTGGGCCCTCATATTACGAACAAGCCTCAGTTGTTGCATTTTTTCCCATAGGTAAGATCTACGTAAAGTTGCATTTATTATTTGTGCCCGTGTCCCCTTTCGTACAATTGGAAGGACCTGCGTAAAGTCACCACCGAAAACTATTGTCTTTCCTCCAAACGGTACATCAGGCTTTTCCATGATGTCTCTCATGCTATTATCAAGTGCCTCGATTGCTTGTCTTTTTGTCATGGAAGCCTCATACCATAATATAAGTGAAGCTAATCGAAGAAGCTTAGTTGTCCCACTCTGCTTGGTGAAGTTACACACCCCGCCGTCTTGTACACTCAGTGGTATCTTAAATCTTGAGTGTGCAGTCCTGCCACCAGGCATGATGGACGCAGCAACACCGGATGTTGCAGTAGCAACAGCTATCTTCCCCTCACTACGAATTCTTGCTAGCAGAGCTTTGTACAGGAATGTCTTTCCGGTCCCACCTGGGCCATCAACAAAAAATACACCTCCACTGCCGTTATCAACAGATGATAGTATTTTGTCATAAGCATACCGTTGTTCAGGATTGAGAGATGATGCGGCCGAGGCTTGCTCATGATCTACCTCAATAGAGCTCTCTTCAAATATCTCCCTTACCTCACCAGACATGGTGTCATGTGACTCTTCGATATCAGGAAGAGGGTATGATGTTATATCCTTACCCATCAACTGTAGCATATTTCTAATATCCAACAGTACCATCTGTTCAACTGCATGTGAATTCATTTGTGATCGTCGAAAATCATCGGACATTGCTTCTAGGTGTTTGTTCCAGAGTCCACGAACATCGCTAGGTTCACAGAACACCAATATTGTAGCGAATAGCCTTCGAAGAGACGATGGCATATGGAGGACTTCGGCCTCCGTGAGGCAATCATCGAGGCTATCGTTGGCCTCGATAAGTCCTCTTTTCTCGGCGGCTTCTCGAAAGGTAGGGTATACAACATTATCCACAGTCCTTAGATGCTCATATGAAGTAGCACCTGCCATGTGGTTTAATAGCACTCTTAGGTAATATCTCTCTCAATTCTGCAGGATGTGCTGAGATGATCCTCCCAATTTGTGTGCGTTGTGCTCTCACTTTCCATTCCTTCTTTTGTGCTTGCCAAACTACATATGCTGGAAAATCCCTATATAGTATGCTTCGTGCCCACAGGAAGTCTCGATTTGCCTTAAAATACTCAGTCAACATGGTTTTTGAGGCACCTTGTTGGTTCAAGACATGACGTACGTTTGCATTCTCTCGGAAGGACACGAGATGCATGTTCGGGAGATGAAGTTGCAGTTGTAGCACAGGCGGAGAGATCCCACTGAGATCGAATCCAAAGATTCTCTATAATGCCTCTGGTGGGGTTACCCATCTAGCTTCCCTAAAGTCATTAATCTCATCAATTTCACCACTACTATTGGCCTCATTGACAGAAACAGATGCTCTATCATGCCCCTTGTAGATGTACTTGTAAAGATACTTGACGGCCTTAATGCTTGAGCAAACCTCAGCGTTGATGTGGCAGTCATACCTTCTTAGTAGAAAAAGATTGTATGGCACGACCCACCTATTGTCCAAATCATGCCCTCTTACATGTACAGTCTGATTGTCAGCTCGTCTTCTGTAGATGGGGTAGGAGTCCCTTCCCTGGAGAGTCGTATTGGTAAACTGGCGTGGATAATAACATTTACAACTGTTGTTTATCATGCATACATTCTTGGGGTTTAGCGAACCACACGGGCCATGCATCATATGTTTGTCTACCATTGCATGAAGCTCTGGATAACCATCCTTATTTGGAAGTTCTGCTGAGATGACTGTGTCATACTGTTCTGGACATGTTAGTTTATAGCCTGATTGCATTATAAGGAGAAGGTGAACATGTGGTAGACCTCTTTTTTTGAACTCGATGACATGGACATGTGCTACCACAACACCAAGGATGTGATTATGGAATAGCTGAAACTTGAGATCCTCTAGTTTGGCTCTAAATACTTGTACAACAAGATCAGGACGATCTTGTGGTGTTTGGCCAGGTTCGAGCTCCCTGATTATTTCTTCCCAATTTGGGTTGCAAGTCATGGTGAGGAAGATGTCTAGCTTACCATACTTTTGCACCAAAGCCATAGCATCCATATATCGACGCCTCATATCCCTCCCACCACCAATAAACGATGCTGGGAGGACCCATCTTTTGCCCATCGCAGCCACTCGATTTTCCCCAGCAGACAAGCTATCCATTAGGCCTTGGTAAAGATCTGCGCGTATTTTTGCCTGGTTGTTTAAGATGTAGTTCAAGCGTGTTGTCTCTAGCTTTATGTAGGTATCAACTGCAAATTCTTTGGAATAAGCGCTTCCCATGCAAGACAGTGTTGAAGATTCCACGACGCATTTGGAATTTATAGCAATAGTATTCTCGCATCGTAACACACAACCGGCTATTAGTGTCTGCCAAAAAAAGAGTAAAATGGACACACAATTAATAAATTGACTCATACCATGACAAAATGAATAAAGCGTAGTTATATCACTTCTCTAACCTGGGTTGCCACCATTGCCAGACTTCGACATCAGTATTTGGTTGATATCGACACCTACTTTTGGTATATCAGTATGCCAACCAAGCTCCCCTCGTGGGAAGAAGAGAGGATATGACAAAGGGTCATAGCACCCATGATGAGGCCTGATTGAATAATACGTGTTGTTATTACCAAAAAGAGTTATGTTGCGATCAAAATGCCTATGCAACTCGTTCCCCTCGACCCATATAGCAGCCACCTCTGATGTTATTGGTCTATTATAGGTTCTTTGGTCTAGTTTGTACTCTGTATTTAGTAGAATACGATATTCATCTATGTCTTCAACTTGCCCTAAGCTCCTGAATGTTTCGGAGTAGGGATTGTCTCTTAAGATGTTGACCAGACTTCTAATGATGTTCCTGTCTCTTGCTTTGTATGACTTATCTCTACTGCATCGAAAACGATGTGACAAGGTAGGATCATCATCATAGAAGTATAGCTGCAAGTGGTTCGGGTTACCATCTCGTTGACCGAATGAGTGTATGTTGTGGTACATTTGTCCGTGAGCTCGAAAAGTGTACACTCCATTTCTTGAACTTGCGAGGTCATGGTCAAGTTGGACACAGAGCGTGGTGAAAGAAAAATGACCATTGAAATATCTAATATTTTCCTAAAAATGTTGTGATTCAAGTCCCACACGTGTATAGCAGTCGAAGTTCTTCAGGTGGTTCTGGCATCTCTAATTTGACTTTCCCATTACTGCAACAAAATCCCAATGATTCATATTCAAACCTTTTTGCACCACAATGTCGGCAATCTGGTTGAGGCTTCAATATATGAGTGCTATCTGGTAGCTTGCAGTAGATAACATCTGTTGTATCAGGGTTGTTGGAACCAACCCCAGTGCCATTTGTAGCAACAGGGACATTTGAACCCACAACACAATCTGCATTGGGAGTGATACGTCTTGTCGCATTTCGTTGGTTTTGCCGATATCTCCTTGCTACCCTTTGCTCGGGTGTCTGATTTGCATAATGATCCCTATCACGTGCCCGCTTAATTGCAACTTGCTCGGGTGTCATGCTTGCGCGGCGTGCTCTATCACGTTGTCTTCTCGCTTCTGCATGTTTCATCATTTTTTGTAGAGAGGTTATTTATGATATATTGTATTTGCACAATTTGTAAAGTAGATTTTACCATTAGAACTTTTGCCTTGTAATAACCCATCGGATGTGATCGTACTTTGTGTAGGAATTGCAAATGAGGAAGTTAGCTGGTGTGGCTCATCGTCGTCATTTGAAGAACTTTCGCTTGCAACATAGGATGTTTCTTGAATAGAAATTCCAGAAGGGGTGTATAACAAATAATCGGTGCTAGATCTCTTTCGTTTGCGATGTTCATCAACAACTATTAGAAAAACATAAATCAAAAGTATCACACATGTTTATTAGTATATTAGTTTAATGATGTAGCATAGGACTATAAAGCAAATAATATAATAAGTAAGTTAAAATAGAAACCTTCTTTTCCTTTTCTTGTCCTCATGTTCTTATCCGGCATGCTAGCAATTTATTTCGTCATGTGTTAAAGCCTATAACAGAAATATATATACATACTCAGATGGTAGCATAAATGTAATAATAGCACTAATTTGTCAACTCAATGACAAATAACACAATCACATAACGAATTGCAGTCAATCAATGACAAATGGTTTTATCATTAAAGTTGTTAAACTTCTATTTTAAGAAAAGAGAAAAGCAAAAGAACAACTAACCAGATAAATTATCAATGCTTTATTATTATTATTATACTTGTTTATGTATCCATATAAATGTTCTGATCCCATTTATTTTATTAACATTTTTCTTAATGTTCATATAAGCATTGACCCATTATTCTTTTGTCTGTTTTCTCTCCATCCCATGCCCTTATTTGGCCCAGCCGCACTTCGGCCCATCGGCCCGACTCACTCCCCTCCTCTAGTCCTAATCCCTAATCTCCTAACCCTAAGCCTTATCCTCCCTAGCACTCTGCCGACACACCATCTCACACGCCGCCGCCCTCTCCCTCATCTCCCTCTCTCTCTCACACGCCATGTCGCTTCCTCCTCGCTCTCCCGGGCGCCGACGCCTCTCCTCTCCGGCGCCTCCTCCTCGCCTCCCTTCCTCCCTCGCCATCGCCGCCGCCAGATCGGGTGGCGACCGCCACTCGCCGATTTCCTCCTCATCAAGGCCACAGGCCAAGGCCAGGGACACGGCGGTCCCTACCGGCCCCGACGCCCCCTCCGAGCTAAGTACCTCTCCCCTCTCCATCTCTCTCTGTTTCTCCTTCCTCCTCTCTACTCATCTACTCATCCCCCCTTTAATTTTCCCTAGGGTTCCTCGACCCTTGATCCGGCAGCGAGGCCTGACCGGTGGATTTTGCACCGCTAGAGAAGGGTAAGCGGAGGCGGCGCTTCGGATCTGCACGAGAGCGGGGAGGGGTGGTGTTCGGGGCTCAAGGCGGCTCGGTGGAGGCTACGGCCTCGGGGCTCAAGTCTTTGCCCGGCAGAGAGGCCGCACTGGAGAGACAGAGCCGGCATGAACGGCATTATCTGCTGCTAAGGTCAACCGAAAAGGTACGCTGCTTTAGTTGGATCTGGTCTTCTCACGACTGTGAGATCTAAACCTTTTTCCCCCTAAGCCTTGCATGAGGACATGTCTTAGCTAGATCGATCCCTCAACTTAGCGTCTAGTCTGTGTTGGTAATCTTGGTTGTGTTTAGGAAATAATCTGCTCCCCGATTTGTTGTATTTATTGATATTGCAGATATTGAATTTAGTGTACCGTAAAAAGGCTCTAAATAGAAAACCTGATAGAGCAATTACCTAGCGATGATTTAATTGGGTATTTATTGATGTTGCAGATGATCATACCTTCGGTGAAAAGCTTAATTAATTTTATTCAACTCATTTTTTCCAAGATTAATGTTTCGTTGGACCACACTACCTGATCTGTTTACAGGTACACAATTGATGCTATGCAATCTGTCTGCATAAAGGAAGCCAGAAAAAGTGATCCTCGTCGCCATCGGCCTCACGGCCATCCCATGAGCTAAGTACCCGAACTCAACCCCCCTTCCTTTCTACTCTGAATAAGTACCCGAACTTTGACTGCTACACTGGTGACTGCTACACTTAAGAATAGCTTTTGAGTTAGATGCGCAGTACATGGCACACTTTGTATACCATCGCACTTTTAATTATGAGATCGAAGCCATAAACAAATGATTAATTAGTTAACAGCAGCATCACACACTCGGCCTGTGCTATTGATCGCCACACGGTGTCAGTGTCTATATACATTGTTAGCTTCTTTATGTTTGTGTTGCTTGCCAGGCAAAGCGCTGGATTAAAATTAAACAAAACTGAAACAGATGCATGAGAGGCCATGATTACTCTAAAATCGGACGCACTGAGGAGAAATTACTTCTTTTTAAGCACAGCGTGACTGTTTAAGATATTGTGTTGAAATTTGTACTTTTTTAAGATACTGTGTTAAAATTAAGTACTCGCCATCATAAAAAGAACGCTCAATCTCTTATTATGTATATGGATTTTTTATTTGTTTTCCTTGGTTCTAATTGAGATTAATAATGCCTGGCATTACAAAGCAAAAGTTATAAACTGGCTGCGTGTGCTTTATACTAAGCATGACTAAAGGCAGCTAGTGAGTATATACATACACGTTGCTTTCAGAAAAGAGTATATATATGTATACATACAAGATTAATATGCAGCTAGGGTACGCTGGTTAATTAAATTGGCGTGCATATTTGTCGGGACCCGAATTTGCAAACTCGGACCCTCTGTGTATTCAGCACTAGTTCAGGATCACGCTAGTGCACACAGTCTCAACATCGGTAAATACCACAATCATACTCATCGAAATAGTAAAGTACTTTATTGAAAAGGAAATATAACGGTTGCTCGACCTTATGGTCAAGTTACAAAAGTACGCCTCGCAGGGCGGAAACTTATTAAGGGTAAAAAGTAGCAGCGGAAAATAAAGAAATACGTGGCGCCAACCAATATGCCACAGGCAACTGACTGGGCTCGCCCCTAGTTCGACGGCTCCTCCTGAAGGTCCTCCTCCAAAGCTGGTGTAGACTCCTCCTCGGCTGATGTTGTATTGGAGGCAAGGGTGAGTACTTTGGTACTCAGCAAGTCATGCACAGAATGCAAACTAATATACTACGTGCATGGCTTAGTACAAAGGATAGGCTAACAGGTATATTTGCAGTAAACAGCATGTAACAAATAGCATAATTAGATTCGAAAGCAGTAAAACAAGTTATAAAGTCAATAACTTTTCCAGGAGTTTAATAAACATCTTTCCCATTCCTAATCCACATTTCCATCAACATTATTATTAAACCAAGTCCTTTTTCCAAATCCTAGTTGTTTTCATGAAAATCTAACCCTTGACTGTAATCCCCGAGCAGTGTCCAATACCGCGGACTCGGCTATTCGAATAGATTTTACACTCTGCAGAGGTTATGCACTTTACCCACACGATACAGCCAAACACCACCAAGGCGAAAGTCCATAACAAAGTCTTTCGGAAGCTTCTAACAACACAGGTGGTCCTCTCCGGTTGTGCTCTACACCAACCCTTCCCTTAGCAAAGGCGAAGTATGGGACCAACACACCGTTAGATGGGTATCTGGCCGCAGCCCCGATACGCTCCCCCGTACAATCACACAAACGGTGTAATTGACACCCTGAGGCCCCACAAGCGCGTTATTAGCGACTTAATCAGCTAGGTCCGTCCCATTCCGGACATGTGGTTGCACGTATGACTCAGATCAAAGGCTTGCAAGGTTAAGTCCTTAGGGTGACCAGGGCAAGACTACCCGAAGAACCAAATCGACATTCCCGGTGCCACACCTGGCCCACCCGATCATTCTTGCCACATGCCCCGGTCAAATCTATTTATCAAACCCAGTTGTTTACCATGCACCACGTGCCATCAATAACATCGTCAACAACACATGACACTTTCTCCAAAACACATTCCATATCTCATTAAGTCAATATTAACATGTGATTGTTCAAAACATTGTTGACCACGTGGCAAGGCTAAGCGTAGACTACAACGGTCTAATTACCCAAGTTGGCAATTTAATAATGTCCAACTAATTAATCCACAAATAGGTTGACAAGGGGTCATGGCACATATTTAACTAATCAAGGTGTCATACAGCAATTTGGCATTTAACTAATTCCCCAGAATTAAATAAAGCATTTTCTAATTTAATGTGAGGACCCCCTCTTCCTATACCGTACTGTACGCCGTCTACTGTAGCGTATAGCACCGTATAGCAACAGGAAGCCTCGACACCGAAGATCTGAACCTAAAAATTCGATCGACGGGATCGAACCCTTAGCTTCGGACCCGGTGCTCAGACGCATCTGATCATCGATCCCTGGATCAAGAGCTCCAAGATCGCTGCATCAACAACACGAGTACCAAGGCACGGAAGGATAAACTACGATAATTTACATAACTGGGTGTAAACCTTGAACAAGAGTATTACGAAACCAAAAGAAGTAAAGCGACAATGAAACAAAAGAAAGACAACCAGCGCAATGGCCTCACCACCCCACAAAGCTACCGACCGAGGGAGGGACTACGAAGCCGCAACACTCGCAGAAAGGGGCTCGCCATCATCCGACATCATCATTACCTTCCTCTGTGGAAAAAGGGTTAGCGAATCGGTGAGTACACGTATGTACTCGCAAGACTTTAGTGTATGGAAATATAAATAAATGCAGGCTGATTCAACAGGATAAAGCTTCTACATCAAGTTAATTGCAGAAAATTTGGATTTAAAATAGTTCATCGAAAAGTAATACTTAATTTGAAAGACACCGCTTGAATAAAACATATTTACGATAATGAATAATCGAGCTCCACAAATGCCACCATCCATGGTCGCAATCGGGATACGAATCGACATCCATACATACTCATAATCCCATCGAGAATCATATACACATATCCACAATTCCATCAAGTACCATTCCACCACATACTTTATACCGACCAAATAGATTTTCGTTTTCAAAACCAAACCAAATCTCTATACTTGATATGATTAGAGAAGATTGCTCATAACCGTGAGCACGGCTAATCGATTAGAATTATTTGATACTCGCAGAGTTTGCGACTTTACCCAAACACAACTCGGACTTGCATCCTCGTCATCCAGGGTACACGCGATACACGAGGTATCCGATATACAAGAATGATCTATTCTTTCCCATCGTTGAGGTTATAGCCACACCCCAAAGACCGGTGACGACAAATCCACTACTATGGCGATAAGAGGCCAACCACCACTCAGCGGCCACGGAATACTCATCGTGACGACGGCGAATTGTTGGCCGCGGCATTACCCCATAGCAAGGCGTACACCGTTGTATCAACAAACATGAACCGGAGCGATTCCCTGCCGCAAAGTACAAGCGCACACACGAAGGCGCATACGGGCGGGTCGTGAGGACACACACACCGCGCTTGATCGCTCAACACAGGGAAAAGGTCCACTCTTCGGCCTACCAACAGGCATGGCTATCCTCACACTTCAAGTACTAGAATAGGCTGCCCCATCCCAAAGCATTGCGCGGTTGCACGGTGTTCAATTCAAAAACCGTCACAAGTTCGGGTCCTTATATTTTTGCCTAGTGACTCAAGCGGGAACTCCACTTAACTCGCCAACCAATCGCCACCATGTTTAACTAGCACATATTATACCTCCCGCCAAGTCTAATTACCAACTAGACACTTCACATTTTTACCAATATACCTTTACGATTCACATTTCCAAAACTTTTCCCAAACCAATTACATTTATCATAATTTTGAGCATTTGGTAAGGACTGACTTTGCTCACCTCTATTGCAGTGTCTAAGCGTATGCAATTACTAAATCGTTTATACCCAAGTGACATTTTATTAAATTGTCTAACCCTACTAAGGTTATCAATGATCTCAGGGAATTAAATTGAGGGAAACCACCAAATCAGGGTATATCTACCATTCCCACAAACTAGCAATTTCATCGAATATAAACAATGCATATGGTTTGAGAAATCAAAGTAGACATCGTGAAATATAGGTTTCAAGATGGTCAAAGGAGGTGCTTGCCTTGTTGTTGCACTTCGGTGATGTCCCGGATGATGCTCGGGTTGTTCGAGGCAAGCCCGACTCGCTAGCCTCTAATCGGTCAAAGCAACAAAACGACAGAAAGAAATACAACTTAGCAAAAGAAAGTTTTAAATGCACCATGAAGTGCATGCAATACACAAGAATGAAGTACAACCAAGAAACCCTCAAGAAACGACGCGACTCGGACAACACAACACGACGGACAGAACGGCCTAACCCGGATAGTCCGGTTTTGCATCCGGACAACCGGATAGGCCGGACACTCCGACCGTTTATCCGGATACTCCGGACAATCCGACACTCGGACCATATGCCCTGATACTCCGGTCCTAGGGCATTTGGTCCAACTCGACGAGGAGACGGAGACCTTACCACTTCCTACAACTTCACCGCGACCCGATCTACGACTTTCGTACACCTAGCGAACCGGAAGGAGTTCGAACTAGCCGATTCTACGAGAAAACGCCGCTAACCCGCCAAACCTCTAACTCACACCAACAACTTCTTAAATCGACATTACTACTACCCGATCTACCACTCTAGCATACCACATTCACTAATCCAAATCCCATTTTCAACCCTAGAACCACTACACCCAAAACCCTAGAATCCAAGTTCAACCCTAGCCTCCCAAATCCAAACCTAAGTCCTAATCCCACCATGAACGACTCTAGAACCCAAGAATCCCGCGAATCAAACCCTAAGAGAAAAGCTTACCTCCAAGGAAGATGGAGGAGGAGCAACGCCGGGTGGAGGATGGGGAATGACGGCTTGGGGAGGAGCACACCGAGATGGAGGAGTCACCGGGGAGGGTTACCGGCCGGTGGCTCGCCGGAGAGGAGCTCGGGGTGGTGGAGAGAACACCAAGGAAGTGGGGAAACCAAAGTAGAAGAAGAAAGAATGGAAGGGAGCCAGTAAATGGGACTTTTATACAAAACCCCACGCCAATACCGGACTTCTCGACTCAACCCGAGACTCCGGTTGGGGTCTTCATTAACACTAACCGGACACTCCGGACATTGGTCCGACACTCCGGTTGGACCGCTTCGGCCAGCCCAATCCGACACTCGGACTTTGTCCTGACATTCCGGTTGGATCCGGATACTCCGACATCCCGTAACTTTTGAACTTGGGCCTTGACGGCTAACGCCTGTGGTTGATTACTAATTGTCCCAAAGTATTTTGGAAGTTAATAGGGTCACAGCACTTGCCCAACCTAATTCGAATTTACTTATGAGCGAAATTACTTAAGTTGAAGGGTTCTTTCGATCCCAAGCAAGTATGTTCACTAAGACACGAAAATACACAAGCACAAAGTGTATTATTGAACAGCGTTTGAGTACAAATGTACGGTGGCTTGAGTATAGAAATACTGATATTACAGTCTACCCCCTTACAAAAATCTCGCCCTCGAGATTGCTAATTCTCTCGAAGAAATTCGGGGTATTCTCGCTGAATATGGTCTTCACGCTCCCACGTGGCTTCATCTTCCGAATGGTTGCTTCATCGACCTTGAGCATCTTGATAACCTGATCGCGAGTGTGACGCCACTGCCTCGAGAATACTGATGGATACTCGATACGTCTGAAAGATCAGTCGCAAATCAAGATGGTCCAATTGGGTAACTTCCGATGGAACCCGAAGACTCTTCTTCAATTGGGACACGTGGAACACATCGTGAATGTCCGAAAGATGTGGCGGTAGCTCAAGCCGATAAGCCACAACACCAACCTTCTCAAAAATCCGAACGGACCGATGTATCGCGGGCTAGCTTCCCGCGGACTTGAAATCATGAGTACCGCGGAGTGGTGAGACCTTGAGATAAACAAAGTCACCCACCTCAAAACTCAACTCGCGGCGCCGACGATCAAGATAGTTTTTCTCTTACGAGATCGAGCTTCTCTCACTGGTCTCGAATCAAGCTAACTTGCCTTCAAATTTCTTCAATCATGGCTGGCCCGAAGAATTGCCTCTCACCAACCTCGGACCAAAAGCGGTGGTGTTCTCGCACTTCTTGCCATAAAGAGCCTCGAAGGCGACATCTCAAGACTGACTTGATGATCGTTGTTGTAGGAGAACTCAAAGAAATGGCAAGCATTTCTCCCACGACTTGTCAGAGTACACACAAGCCCTTAGCATGTCTTCAAGGATTTGGTTTGCCCTTTCCGTCTGGTCCGTCGCTTGGGGATGGTAAGTCAGATCAAGGATAGCTTAGTGCCAAGAATGGACTGCAAACTCTCCCAAAATCTGGAGGTGAACTGCGAACCACGGTCGAGATTATGACTTTTGGAACTCCATGGAGCCGAACAATATTCTCGCAAATAGAGTTCCGCTTAGCTTGGCTCTGCACAGGTGGTATGAATCGGAATGAAATGAGCTACCTTGGTCGACGGTCAATGATCACCCAAATAGAGTCGTGACCGGTGGAGGACCTTGGTAGACCAGGTAATGAAATCCATCCCAATCTCTTCCCACTTCCACTCAGGATCTCGCAATGGCTGAAGTAATCCGGCCGGCCTTTGATGTTCAGCCTTGACACGCCGCACACATCACAATGCGCCACATGAGCCGCGATCTCCTTCTTCATACCTGGCCACCGTATTGCTCTGCGAAGGTCCTGGTACATCTTGGTGCCGCCAGGATGGACAGAGAGAGGAGTATCATGAGCTTCGACAGATCAACCCCTTGATCTCAACATTATCGTGACATACACCTGCCGCCATGCAAGATCAGCCCATTGGACTTCACAGAAAAACACGGAGACGCGCCATTTTCACCAATCAAGCGGCGTCTAATCTCAATCACAAAGATCATCTTGTAGTTGAGCCGCTGACCGAGACTCTAGAGTGGGTTGTACTGGCTAAAGCAGAAACGTAACCATACTCAACCACTTCTAGATTGAGCTTCAAACTCTTCAACCACCGAGATCGCCAATGACACCAAGGCATTCATCAGGTGCACTTTGCGTCGAGGGCATCTGCAACCACATTCGCCTTGCCAGGATGGTAATGAATACCCAAATCATAGTCTTTGATCAGCTCTAGCCATCGACGCTGTCTCAAATTTTGATCTTGCTGCTAAAAGAAGTTCTTTTAGCTTTTGTGGTAGTTGTAGATCTCACATCTGTTTCCTCTGAGATAATGTCGCCACAGCTTGAGAGCATGATCAACAGATGCAAGCTCCAAATCATGCGTCGGGTAATTGGCTTCATGAGGCTTTAGTCGAGAAGCATAAGCAACCACTTTGCCCTCCTCGCATCAACACACAACCAAGTCCAAGACGGGATGCATCACAATAGACATCGAAGTTCTTGTGAATGTCGGGAAGGACCAACATCGGTGCGATGGTGAGTCTATTCTTCACTCAAACTGGACTCACAACCAGGTGACCACTCGAATTTCTTCTCCTTCTTGAGTAAGCGTTGTCATTGGCTTAGCAATTTTGGAGAAATTCTCGATAAACCGGCGATAGTATCCGGCAAGAAGACCGAAAACTCCGAATCTCGGGACATTGCGGGCTGCTCCCAATTGAGTACGTCTTGTACCTTGCGTGGATCAATCGCTACCCCACCTTCCGACAGACATGCCCTTAAAACTCCACTTGCTTGAGCGAACTCGCACTTCATCGAACTTGGCATACAAGCGATGCTCGCGAAGCTTGCTAAGCACCATATGCAAGTGAAGTGCGTGCTCATCATCATCCTTAGAGTATATGAGGATGTCATCAATGAACACCACCACAAATCTATCAAGGAACTCCATGAAGACTTTGTTCATCGATTCATGAAGGTGGTCGGTGCATTGGTGAGGCCAAACGAAACAACTGTGTACTCGTCTGAGGCATCAGTAGCGAGTGGTGAATGCGGTCTTCACGATATCCTCCTGACGGATCTTGAGTTGAAAATAGCCGGATCTCAAGTCTATTTTGGAGAAAACTCGAGCTCGCCTAATTGGTCAAACAAATCATCGATCCGAGGGAGAGGATACTTGTTCTTGACAAAGGACCTCATTCAACGACCGGTAATCAACGCACATGCGAAGAGTGCCGCTCTTTCTTCTTCACAAACAGAATCGGGCTGCCCTGTGGAGAAGAACTGGGACGAATGAACCCTTCTCTAATCGCTTCCTTGAGCCGAGTCTTCAACTCAATCAACATCGCCAGGCATCCTGCACGGACGCTTAGAAATTGGAGAAGTGCCGTAAGAGATCGATGATGAACTCCAAATCGCGATCGTGGCAAACCTGGCAGCTCATCGAGGAACACATCGGGTACTCACACACCACCGTACTGATCGTCCCCTAATGTAAAGAGCATCGAACAAAGGTCTGCCGCACCTGGAACAAGAAAAGGTAACAAAGCAATGCCATCGTGGTTGACTAATGAAACGGATCTCCTGGCACAATCAATATGCCCTCGATGCTTGGACAGCCACCATACCCGTAATCACATCAAGACCTGACGTCTCAATGTTGATAAGATCACCCCGAAATTCTACCCCATTGATCTCAATTCTAACCCCTGGACTCACAAGCTCGGCAGTCAAAACGGATCCAGGCGAACGGATCAACAAGTACTTCTCGAGGTACGAAGAACAGACCTCATGCTGAACAACAAACTGTGAAGAAATAAAGGAATGCGACGCTCCAGAGTCAAATAATACCAAGGCGGGTACGGAATGAACAGACAACGTACCCAACACCACATCTGGAGCTGCTGCTGCCTCCTCTGCGGTGGCCACATTCAGGCGGCCATGGCCCGGAGCTGAAGCTGCTCGGGAACCGGGGCGTCCTGATCGCTTACTCCCACGCCCACAGGCCCGACCACGGGACGGTGCCGTGCACCTGAAGCCGTCTGGCCGCCGCTTTCGGACAGCAGCGGTGGCCCTTCCGGCCGCAGAGAAGCAAGTGATATGGTCAAATGGGTTCGGGACCCCAATCGCTGCATCAGGCGGCTTGGTGATCGCACCGAACTGCAGGCGTGGCGAGGAGGTAAGCCCTGAGACCTCTGAATCAAGCGGCGCCAAGGCTGGAGGCCGACCGAGTGAAGGTGCGAGTCTGGAAGGTCCGCGGCCGACCGTCAGCCGAGCTGCCCACTTGCGCTTGATGCTCTCCATAAGCGCCTTGGCGCCATCCTCAATGCTAATGGCCTTGCCCACCAAGACCTGCAGGCTAGGAATGTCATGACCGGCGAGCTGGAAACGGATCTCCTCGGTGAGGTGCTCCTTGAACAATGTCACTCTCCTAGCCTCAGTGGTCACCTCATCAAAGAACATAGCGTGACAAATGGTTGAAGCGGTGGAGGTAGTCCATCAACGCCATAGACCTGGCGAAGGTCGTAGAACTCCCGCTTCTTGATCTCGATCAAGCCCGCTGGAACATGGAAGGAGCGAAGGCGCCTTGAACTCTGCCCATGTGGTGACTGACCGCAGGCGAACAGCCCTGAAGCTGCTCCACCACGAAGCTGCCGGTCCCTGGAGGTAGTAGGCGGTGTACTGAACCTTCTCCGCATCAGTGCAACCGACTAACTCCAACTTCCCCTCCATGTCGCTAAGCCAATCCTCTGCCTCCATCGGATCTGTAGCTGAAGAAAAGCTCGGCGGTCGAGTTCTTGGAACTCCGACAACCGAGGCCGCCTTCTTGCGTTGCTGCCCCTGGACAGCCTGGACCATCAGCTCCATGAGCTGAGTCTGCCGCAACATGAGTGCAGCCATATCGGGAGCAGGAGGAGGTGGAGGGAGCTCCTCACTCTGGGCATGTAGCTGAGACTGAACCCCAGCTGACCCACCAGTAGGGACCCGCGACTGTTTGGCCCCCGCTCCCATCAGATCGCCACGCTCCCAAAGATCATCACCTGGAGCGCACTGGCTGCTCTCCTTCGGGAGGCATCACGAAATGCAGCTTGAGTCAACTAATCAGGTAAATCAAGTGCAGAATGATTGATCCCAAAAGATGCACTCATAAACACAAACACACTACAAGCATTCATTCAAAGAAGCATAAGAACCAATTCAAAAACTAACTCAGGGAAACAACAAATAGTCCCTAATTACAACCACAAACATCTATCCTTAACCCATTCTTAGCTAAAACCGCATTCCTCTTAATCCTTTTGAACAAGATAGAAGAAGGAAACAAATTTTGAAATTTGGATTAAGATCAGATTCATTTTGAAGAGTAGATAGTTTAAAAGCTATAGAATGGACAAGAATAGCATTCTACACTTTGAAAATAGAGTTTTGTACTTCAAAATAAATTTTGAGAAGAAAAATCTGTCCCTAAGTCTAACGTCCAGCTAACTAAGTCCTCCTGCCAGTCAATGGCTCGATACCAACGCTGAGGACCCTCTTCCTATACCGCATCAGACGCCGTCTTGTAGCGTATAGCACCGTGATAGCAACAGGAAGCCTCGACACCAAGATCTGAACCTAAAAATTCGATCGACGGATCGAACCCTTAGCCGGACCCGGTGCGCAGACGCATCTCGATCATCGATCCTGGATCAAGAGCCCAAGATCGCTGCATCAACAACCACGAGTACCAAGGCACGGAAGGATAAACTACGATAATTTACATAACTGGGTGTAAACCTTGAACAAGAGTATTACGTAAACCAAAAGAAGTAAAGCGACAATGAAACAAAAGAAAGACAACCAGCGCTCGGCCCGACTCACCCCACAAAGCTCTTGATCGAGGGAGGGACTACGGCCGCAACACTCGCAGAAAAGGGGCTCGCCATCATCCGGACATCATCATTACCTTCCTCTGTGGAAAAAGGGTTAGCGACAGCGGTGAGTACACGTATGTACTCGCAAGACTTTAGTGTATGGAAATATAAATAAATGCAGGCTGATTCAACAGATAAAGCTTCTACATCGGGTTAATTGCGTAAAGTGGATTTAAAATAGTTCATCGAAAAGTAATACTTAATTTGAAAGACAGTAGTTTGAATAAAACATATTTACTGATAATGTAACAATCGAGCTCCACAAATGCCACCATCCATGGTCGCAATCGATACGAATCGACATCCATACATACTCATAATCCCATCGAGAATCATATACACATATCCACAATTCCATCAAGTACCATTCCACCACATACTTTATACCGACTCCGAAATAGATTTTCGTTTTCAAAACCAAACCAAATCTCTATACTTGATATGATTAGAGAAGATTGCTCATAACCGTGAGCACGGCTAATCGATTAGAATTATTTGATACTCTGCAGAGTTTGCGCACTTTACCCAAACACAACTCGGACTTGCATCCCTGTCATCCAGGGTACACGCGATACACGAGGTATCCGATATACAAGAATGATCTATTCTTTCCCATCGTTGAGGTTATAGCCACACCCAAAGACCGGTGACGACAAATCCACTACTATGGCGATAAGAGGCCAACCACCACTCAGTGCCACGGAATACTCATCGTGACGACGGCGAATTGTTGGCCGCGCATTACCCCATAGCAAGGCGTACACCGTTGTATCAACAAACATGAATCGAGCGATTCCTCGCTGCAAAAGTACAAGCGCACACGAAGGCGCATACGGCGGGTCGTGAGGACACACACACCGCGCTTGATCGCTCAACACAGGGAAAAGGTCCACTCTTCGCCTACCAACAGGCATGGCTATCCCCTCACACTTCAAGTACTAGAATAGGCTGCCCCATCCCAGCATTGCGCTGTTGCACGGTGTTCAATTCAAAACCGTCACAAGTTCGGTCCTTATATTTTTGCCTAGTGACTCAAGCGGGAACTCCACTTAACTCGCCAACCAATCGCCACCATGTTTAACTAGCACATATTATACCTCCCGCCAAGTCTAATTACCAACTAGACACTTCACATTTTTACCAATATACCTTTACGATTCACATTTCCAAAACTTTTCCCAAACCAATTACATTTATCATAATTTTGAGCACTTGGTAAGGACTAACTTGGCTCACCTCTATTGCGTTGTCTAAGCGCATGCAATTACTAAATCGCTTATACCCAAGTGACATTTTATTAAATTGTCTAACCCTACTAAGGTTATCAATGATCTCGTGGAATTAAATTGAGGGAAACCACCAAATCGTGGTATATCTACCATTCCCACAAACTAGCAATTTCTTGAATATAAACAATGCATATGGTTTGAGAAATCAAAGTAGACATCGTGAAATATAGGTTTCAAGATGGTCAAAGGAGGTGCTTGCCTTGTTGTTGCACTTCGGTGATGTCCGGATGATGCTCGGGTTGTTCGAGGCGGCCCGACTCGCTAGCCTCTAATCGGTCAAAGCAACAAAAACGATGCAAAGAAATACAACTTAGCAAAAGAAAGTTTTAAATGCACCATGAAGTGCATGCAATACACAAGAATGAAGTACAACCAAGAAACCCTCAAGAAACGACGCACTGGACAACACAACACGACCAGGACGGCCTAACCCGGATAGTCCGGTTTTGCATCCGGACAGTCCGGATAGGCGGACACTCCGACCGTTTCATCCGGATACTCCGGACAATCCGACACTCGGACCATATGCCCGGATACTCCGGTCCTAGGGCATTTGGTCCAACTCGACGAGGAGACGGAGACCTTACCACTTCCTACAACTTCACCGCGACCCGATCTACGACTTTCGTACACCTAGCTTAACCGGAAGGAGTTCGAACTAGCCGATTCTACGAGAAAACGTCGCTAACCCGCCAAACCTCTAACTCACACCAACAACTTCTTAAATCGACATTACTACTACCCGATCTACCACTCTAGCATACCACATTCACTAATCCAAATCCCATTTTCAACCCTAGAACCACTACACCCAAAACCCTAGAATCCAAGTTCAACCCTAGCCTCCCAAATCCAAACCTAAGTCCTAATCCCACCATGAACGACTCTAGAACCCAAGAATCCCGCGAATCAAACCCTAAGAGAAAAGCTTACCTCCAAGGAAGATGGAGGAGGAGCAACGCCGGGTGGAGGATGGGGAATGACGGCTTGGGGAGGAGCACACCGAGATGGAGGAGTCACCGGGAGGGTTACCGGCCGTGGCTCGGCAGGAGAGGAGCTCGGGGTGGTGGAGAGAACACCAAGGAAGTGGGGAAACCAAAGTAGAAGAAGAAAGAATGGAAGGGAGCCACGAAATGGGACTTTATACAAAACCCCACGCCAATCACAGGACTCTCGGACTCAACCCGAGACTCGGGTTGGGGTCTTCGTAACACTAACCGGACACTCCGGACATTGGTCCTGACACTCGGGTTGGACCGCCGGCCAGCCCAATCCGGACACTCGGACTTTGTCCTGACATTCGGGTTGAATCCGGATACTCCGGACATCCCGTAACTTTTGAACTTGGGCCTTGACGGCTAACGCCTGTGGTTGATTACTAATTGTCCCAAAGTATTTTGGAAGTTAATAGGGTCACGAGCACTTGCCCAACCTAATTCGAATTTACTTATGAGCGAAATTACTTAAGTTGAAGGGTTCTTTCGATCCCAAGCAAGTATGTTCACTCAAGACACGAAAATACACAAGCACAGTGTATTATTGAACAGCGTTTGAGTACAAATGTACAGTGGCTTGAGTATAGAAATACTCGGGATATTACATTTAAGGTAGCATGCAATAATTTAAAACAAGATAATTTCAAAAATGGGATCAACATGATCAAAGCATAACTTGCCTTCAAAGAGTACCTGCCTCGGTCACAGGTTGGCTCCTGGGTCAACACTTCTCCCTCGAAGCCTTCGGGCACTTCCACGTCTACTCGTAAAGCGTGCAAATAGCAAATAGTAATCAAACAGTAGACAAAAAGTGTCCAAACATCCAAATAAAGTCCATAAACAGAGAGAACATAATTTTATAAATTTTTAGGAATTGGAATCGTCGAAATCGGAGTTAAAATGCAAAAGTTATCGCAATTTGAAGTTTAAATAATTTTGCAGAGAAAAACTTTGGTCCAAAAATTAAATAAAATTCATCATTGTGAAGATCTCATTTTTATGAATTTTTAGAAATTTGAACCACTCAATTTAGAGTTGAAATGCAAAAGTTATGAATTTTCAAAGTTTGAATTGGATTTAAAATCATTAAACCGAATTAATAAATCATTTTCTTTTTTTTTCGGAAAAACATTTATTGCGTCAGCATGGACACGTGTCGGCCTCTGATTGGTCCACGTCAGCCCTGCTGACGTCAGCACCGGCCGAACCCCTGTGATGACGTCACGCTGACGTCAGCATGACACGTGGCACCACTCGGGTGCTGCCACGTGTCTGGTCCATGGACTGGGTCCACGGGCGGCACGGGTCTACGGTGCGCCCGGCGCACGACACAGTCGCTGACATGCGGGCCCCGCATGTCAGTGACTCGGGTTCACGCCCGACGGCGCGGCTGACACGTGGGCCCTCTGACACGCGGGCCCCGCGTCTCAGAGACACGCTCTCCGCAGCGGCGTCACGGCCTTGCGCGGGTTAGGGCACACGTGGCGCGATCCCGGCCGTTGGTTTGAAAATCAACGGCGCGGATTAGATCTAGGGTTTACGCGTTGAAACAACGCGGTTGATCTGAGCCGTACGATCTAGATCGGACGGTCCAAATCCGCTAGGGTTACGATGCACGCGTATTACGCGGCTCACTCTAAGCCGTTGGATCTAGATCCAACGGTTGAAATCTATCCTAGGTTAATACGGTTATCCGCACGTGACGATCGTGGGCCGTTGGATCTCGATCCAACGGTCCAGATCGGATCTAGGTTTCTAGGGTTTGCGGGAAACGTGGACTCACCGTAGCCGTCCGATCTGGATCCGACGGTTCGCGAAGCTCGGGGGCGGCGATGGCACGCGGCGGCGCTGGGGTTGCCGGAGACGAAGACGACGACCACCCAAACGGCGCTTCGGGGCTCCTCCGGCGAAGTGCGTGGTACGCACGGGTGCGTCTCGACGCGGGGAGTTTGGATCTGGGCTCGGCCGCGGCGGACGGCGGCGGAACGAGCCAAAAACCGTGGCGGATGGGAAGAAGCAACACAGCGAGCTCTAGTGGCTAGATGATGGCGGCTTGGGCTACGTTACCTAGGTCCACGGATGCGCACGGTAAAGGGCTTCAACGGGGTGACCTCGGGGTCTTAAATAGTGCCTCGGCGTGCGCGCAAATCGCGAAATCCTAAAGGACTCCCCGGCAGCGAGGCGGAGGAGTCCGTCTTGGACTCGGGCGAAGACGACGAAATCGTGGCCGTCCACGTGGTGCGACCAACGGTCACGATCGCACGGGTGGAACCGGGTCCGGACCGGACACAGCTCGAACCGGCACGGGTTGATCCTGACCGTTGGATCTTGATCCAACGGTCGGGATTGATCCCGGGTTTGGATCGGTGCGGTTTACTCACGTGGTTTACGTGGCTCATCGTGGGCCGTTGGATCTTGATCCGATGGTCACGTGAGTTGGACTCGGGTCCGGTTCGGCGAGCTGGCTGGCTCGGTCGGACTCGGGCTCGGGCGACGTGGCACGATCGTGGCCGTTGGATCTCGATCCAACGATCACGCGGTTAGGGTTCGGGCGAACGGGTTCGGCTTGACCACGGGCGCGGTCGGGTTCGGGTCGGACTCGAACTCGAGTTCGATTCGGACTCGGTCGGATGAACAGTACAAACCGATTCGCATTTTCCAGCGATTAAATATTCAAATAATTCCTAGAAAATTCAAATAAATCCAGAAAAATAGCAAAATACTCAGAAAAATTCCAGAAAAATTATGGAAAATATTTTGAAACATTTTGGACTCAAACAAAATATTTCCAACAAAACTTTATTTGAAAATTTAATTTCTTTAATTATTTCAATATGGAATAAATTCAAATTAATTCCAAATAAATCCAAATAAATTCCAGAAAATCCCAAAAATTCACAAAAATTCTAAAATTCAACTTTATTCAAGAAAACAAAATTTTGGCGTGTTACAATATTTTGAAAGAGGTATGCGTACATATATACGTATGTATATATACTAATTATTTAGCTACACGTACGTAGTAGGAATTATTTGTGAATGGTGATGAGATGAGCACGCACTGTGGTAGATATTCTTATGAGTAGTGACGGCTTGTACTGCCATTAATCTTCAGTTGTCCTTATTTATCTGTTTACTCCTTTGCGCTCTCCCTCCATCCCTCTCTCTCCCTCTCTCTCTCTCTCTGCCCTCCCTTTCTTGCAACACCTCCATAATATTCTTCAGCTCTCGCTCCCTTATTCAATACAGCTTGCCTTTTCATATCTTGTTGTCTACACACCTCACCTTTCCCCTGCTGCAGTTGTAGTAGGAGGACAAGCTGATCTCTATATCTCTCTCCCATAGATCACTACCAGAGAGACAAGAGTTAGGCTGTCCTACCTGACCATATGCTACCTCCTCCTACAATTCTTTGATTCACTGCTAAAGAGACAAGAATTACTAATCTTGTTTGTTTTTCCATTTCTATTCGTTCTACTGTCTTTTCCAGTCTGCAGCTTGTTGCATAGCTGTGGATCTTGGAAGAAACAAGTAGCAACAAAGAGAGAAAAATTGTCCCAAATATTTATTTATCCTTCTTCGTCAGATCATCAGATCTATCCTCCCTCTGATCCCCAAAGAGGTAAGGATGAGCAGGTTTTTTAACAGCTCGCTAGATGCACCTGAGAGAAAAAATTGAGAAGAAAGGTTGCAGTCTAGTCCTCTTTTCTTGCTACTAATATATTATCCATGCTCCCTGAGATTTGTGCAAAGATCAGCTTATTTTTACTTGGAAATTTGTGCTTCTTGTGCCATATCATCATACATGCACGCATATGCATTCATACAGTGGATCACTCTCCATGCATTTGTTTTAATTGCCTTTTTCTTCTTCTTTAAAGGCTGGGGTATCATTTACTGATATTGAATGGTAAAAAGAAAAAGGGCACTCAAACTAAAGCTTGGTACCTTTTTTTCTGTAGGAGATTGAGGTGTGGATGTGTGGTACGAGAAGAAATGGTGATTGACCCGTTTTCTGGACGACTCCTTCTTTCGCACCCACAAGCTAAGATCTCTCCTCATGTTCCTCTTAATCGCTTGTTCTATTACTATCTTGTGTGTCTTTTAGCCATGGTTTTTGATTATCACACATGCATGCTGAACACACTATGGATCTAGAGTAATACATATATGACTTTGTGAATGATGCAATGCACAAGTATTAATTTGAGTTTTGTACAATCATGCTTAAGGCATAACAAAAAGAAAAGTTTTTGCCCTTGTGTATGGTGGTTACTGGAATGTTTAGTTTACCAGAGAGATGACTAATTGTTGTAATGGGTGGTAATGTTCGAAGTCTTGATAATAGGTTGTAATGTAGTTAATATTGTGCTCTTCTCATAAGTACAAACTCCAAATAACGATAGTATAGTTTCAACATAAACAAACACAATAAAATAAAACATCCAAGAGGACAGTTACAAAACACACTTGCAGCCATCACACTCAAACCACAGTTGCTAGATATGCCCATCTATTTTCAACAAATCTGGTCACAAATCTGAGATCGATAACTCCCATGACTAACGACCGTCGTAAAGTTGCATGTTACAATAGAAATGTTGCGGTTAATATATTTGGTTTACATATTACAAATTTTTAATGAGTACTTATGCTATATAGCGACTTTTATTTATTTATGATACTGCAACTACTTACTCTCGATGTCACGTGTCTCATGATGACTTGGATTAAATGAAAATGTTGTGTGGTCTGAAGTCTCCAAGCACCCTATTATCGAGAATTGAAAATTTTTAGTTATTGCAATTAAAAAAAGTATGCTTATATAGTAGAGACATGGAATCACGTACCATGTCTGTTATTTTTTTTAGCATAGTTCCTAAGACTATGTGCTTGCCAAAGACAAGTCGATTCCAAACAGTGTGGATTTAGTCAAATGTTGACACCAAATGCCAACAATTAAAAGGTTGAACCTATAAATTAAACATAGAAAAATATAAAATTGTGTTATATCTACATATAAGTCATTGTATATTTTTGACAATGAATTGTTGCTTTCTATCAACTAATAGGTACCTTGTGTCCATTAGTGTGACCTCTCTGTAAAGATTAGGTCCGAAATGCTCCAGTTGACCCCAAAGATACAAATTATTCCAGCTATGTCTACGCCAATGATTGTTAGACAAATTTAGAAATTCTCTTTTATCAATATATGTAACTAATTAAGATGCAATGTATGACAGCTTACCTACAAAAGTCTTGTTAGGACGATGGTGCACTTCTGTGAAAGACATAAGATGCTTTGGGTACCGTGGAAACTGAATTGGCACATTGTAAGGCTCAACACTTGTGTGTCGGGTGAAAACACATTCATATGGGTTTCCTATGCTTCTGAACTGAACCTCCCCATAGTTTGGTTGGAATTGCACCCGATGAATGGTATAGCTATGTCCTTCATTGAGTAGCATGTTTAAAGTATCAACACTATCCCTTGAGATGGCTTCAATTTTTGATCCCTTCAAACACAAATTCAAACAATATTAGCTTGTGATAGAATTATTTTGTTACTATTATTAGCATTCACTATTTTTGGAACTTACAGTCGTATCCATGAGGATAAATCGTTGAAGGTTGCCACGATCTTCAACATGGAACTTGACGTCCACTCTAACAACAATACTCCATAATCTGTCTACGTCCCATAATTCAAGGTCGTCGAAATTTTTAAATCTTGTAAAATAAGGAGTGCATTTTAGCTTTATATTGCTTTATGTTTTATTGTAGGTTAATTTCGATAGATCATAAACTAACCTAGTCACCACCGGTTGTCCAGAGAAGTCCGCATACAATCTCTTTCGACTAACATTCGTTGGTTCCATTTATCTAAAAAATATATATTTAGGAAATATGTTAGACTGCGAAGAACAAAATATAACCAGAATAATAATATATACAAAGTCTACTTGTATTCAACAGGGATCGAGCACATAAGCAGCATGGAATATGGAAGAGTTGTGTGATACAGTTTAACCAGGGAATGAAGAAAAGAAACAGCCAAAAGCCAAAACATTGGAGTTCAACAGGGATACTAAATGAAAACAAATGTAGATGATAGTGTGTCAGCGTTCTAGCCAACAGACACCTTCAGATCAGGTGCTTTGAGGTTCAGACAGAGGGGTTTCAGGGGCGATTGCCGGAGGAAAAAGGGCTGGATGTCATAGAAGCTCGTAAGAAGAGGGATGCTAGGGTTTACCCAGGTTCAGGCCCTCCGAAGAGTAACAGCCCTAGTCCTGCTTTTCTTGTGATTGCTTGTCTTGTGAGAGGAACCGAATGAACGAACGAACAACCTCCTTCTCCCATGCACCCCAGTTCCCTTTTATAGTTGGGCTGGCTGAGGTGCATGGGGTACAATAGTCTTACAATACTCATTACACTGCCACAGTGCATTTAATGTGCCCGTCACTATTTTTACATCACATTTAATGCCTATCGTAGCCGTCGTGTCCTTGCCTCGAGCCCTGTGCCTGCCAACCCCACCCGTTACGTCAGGGGGGAGGGGTATCGTTGTGACGTCACTCGCAATTAAGGCGTGCCGGGGGAATGTGCGCCGCCATACTGTGGCCTCTACACTTTGCATTTAAAGCGCACGATTCGCATTAAATGCCCTTTATCTTTGGTACTGTGGCCTCGGGGGTGGCGCGCTGGTGGTGTGGCCTGCACGCCACCTGTCCACTTGGCGACCACCTTACTGGGCGCCCAGAGGTGCGGCCTGATGGCCACATGTCCACTGGGCGACCACATTACTGGGCGCCCAGTGGTGCGGCCTGATCGCCACCTGTCCACTGGGCGACCACATTACTGGGCGCCCAGTGGTGCTCGATCGCCACACTGTCCTTTGGCGACCACCTTACTGGGCGCCCAGTGGTGCGGCCTGATCGCCACCTGTCCACTGGGCGACCACCTTACGGGTCGCTCAGTGGTGCGGCCTGATCGCCACCTGTCCACTGGGCGACCACCTTACTGGGCGCTCAGTGGTGCGGCCTGATCGCCGCTTGTCCACTGGGCGACCACCCTACTGCTCGCCGTGACAGTGGGGTCTCGGCGCGCCCTGCTCGCCCATCAACTGCATTTATTGCGGGTGAGTGGGTACCCCGGCGCAGAATACGCCGACAGTAGCCCCCGGGCCCACCCTGGAGCGTCTTCTGATTTTCCACTTTCTTTCTTCCTTTTCTTTTTCAGGAAACGGTTCAGTCTCCCGGGTGGGGCCTTTTTAATGCCCACGCGCGTCGCATCTTTAAATGTCTTTCGGCTTCTCCGGTTCCCGAAGCGGTCTGTGCAGTTATTCCCGCCTCGTAACCGCTGCACGACCCTTGGGACGTGCGTCCCCCTTTACGGAGGCTTTTGGGTTTCCCACTTACGAGCCGCTGCGCCCTTTTTTTGATTTTCCCGCCCGGCCTCCCCTCGTGTCCTTATAAAAAGACCAGCCAAGAGGGAGAGCGGTTCTTTTCATCCATTGTGCTTCAGTGCAAAAGCTCTTTCGCCCTTTGCTTCTTCTTCAACGCACTCCAACACTCCTCTGTCTTCAATGGCTCCTCCGATTCCTTCTCCGGTTCTGCCTCCTTCTTCGGTTGAGGAGGACGGCGCCGTCCGCCTTTCCAAGCACGTCACCGGGGGCGTCCTCCGCGTTCGTCCCGGGACCGTCGCACCCCGCTGTCAGCCCGGGGAGGTCATCTTTTTCGGGTGGCAGCTTCTAGTCGGCTTGCTGCCCCCGGTCTCTGACTTCTACATCTCCGTTCTCAACTTCTATGCCATTCACCACATTCATCTTCCTCCTAACTCCATCATCCACCTTGCTGTCTTCGCCCACTTCTGCGAGATGTTCGTAGGAGTGCTGCCCAACCTCCTCCTCTTTCGCTTCTTCTACGCCCTTCGCGCCGCCGGCAGCAGCACCCCTATCCCTGTCTCCGGGAGCTGCCACCTGCGGCTCCGAGACGGGGCTGTGTCGCGCTACATCCCGTTGGACTGCCAATCCAACTGGAGGACGTGGCGTGGCGAGTGGGTGTATGTTGAGGACGACAGCGGCATCGAGGTGCGGGAGCTCCCCAACGGACCGGCGGTCAGCAACCCGAACTGGGGGGCCCACGTCAGCGAGACGCCCGAGCTCCAGGCAATGCTGGCTCGCGTCGACCAGCTACGGACGGCGGGCCTAACGGGGGCCATGGTTCTCCAGGATTTCCTTACCCGGAGACTTAGCCCTCTGCGCCACCGCGTCCGCCCGGCCTGGCAGTGAGAGGAGCCGTCCAGATCGTCCTCGAGTTGTTGGATGAACAGTTGCTCCCGATGCTAATACCCAAGCCCAACGAGATAACTCTATGAACATCCAAACGACTCGACAACAACCCCAGTATTCCCCCGGTATGCGATCCGAAACTCGCCCAGGATCCCCACATACCGGTTCCCCATGCCATATCAAACATCAATTCGCACAAAGGGGCATCGAGCCCCAAACTTACTACCAGAGATGCAAAAACAAACGCGAAAGCAAACAAAACACACAACACGGCACAAAGAGGCCCAACAACGACCAACGAAAAGAACCAGAGAAAAGCAGACAGATTCCATTACAAAAATAAAAGTACAGCTGTTCACAAAAGTAATACCATCTATCCTATACAACAAAAGTAAAACACCCCGGAAGTGTCATGCCCTGAACACTTCCGGGCACACGCACGTCGACAGCCTCTACTCGGTGCCCCGCCTTGGAGTCACCGATAGGCGATGAAGGGGCGTAACTCACACCATTTGGATCCTCACCTGCAAAACCACAAAGCAGAAGCCTGAGTACAAAAGGTACTCGCAAGTCTTACCCGTGGTCCATATACGACCGACTCTAAAGGATATGCATTTGGATGTAGCAAGGAATAAGCTGAAGGTAAAACAGTTGCAAAATGCTTAACATTTGTTGTTTAGTTGCGTAAACTACTAAATTCACAATTTTAATGCGGTTGTTACTGCACCTACTTCTAATGTGAAGTTAACATTTAACAGTTTCAACAGTTAACCACATTTATCTCGAGCTCAAGCACAAAGGCGAACTTCTGTTCCAGTTATTACTACGTGTAACAGCAGTGACCAAGCGTGCTCATATCCGAGAGCGCGGCAATTCGAATCGCTTAATTAACCCTGCAGGGAAGCATTGATCACACGACATGTGTAACGAAGGAGCCTCATGTCAACCCCCTCCCATCCATACCCATTCGTTGGGGCATCTTCATGCGGTCCGGAAACCTAGCACCCCCTCGAGCAGCCCCAAGCCCGGCTTGGCGCTCGAGAGCCGGCCTAGGCCCCGCCCTCAACCACGTCCAACCACATGAGGGCATGGTCCATCGAACGGCATGCGATGAAAGAGAGGCTTACCTTACCATAATCGGGCATGTGATCAAACAAATGGGTGCTCAGCCATGGTAAACCAAACTTCGAGCTAGCCCAAACCCGCGAGAAAACGATGCTAAACCAAAGAACCCCTAACTAATCCCAGCTAGCCCTTGGATCGGCATCACTACTACCCGATCTACCTCACTAGCACCCACATTCATCAATCCAAGCCCCGATCCAACCCTAGAATCACCACACCCAAAACCCTAGAACTCCAAAGTTCATCCCCAAACTCCCAAATCCAAACCTAAGTCCTAAACCCACCATGAATGGCCTTAGAATCCAAGAAACCCATGAATCAACCCCAAGAAGAGGACCTTACCTTCAAGGAGGAGGAGGAGGAAGGAGTAGCCGGGTAGAGGAAGGAGGACGCCGGCCTGAGGACGAGCTAGAGGACGCCGGAGAGGAGCCACGGAAGGTCGTCGGCCGGTGGGAGCTCGCCGGAGTGGAGCTAGGGGTGGGGATACGCACGGGAGAGGTGGAGAGCAAGTGGAGAGGAGGAAAAAGGAGTGAAATCCATGAAATGGGACTTTTATACAACCCCCCCCCCCGCACAGTTCGGACATTCCGGACAATTAACCCGGAGACTCCGGGTTGGGGTGTTCAGCCACACAACTTGGACACTCCGGATTTTCAATCCGGACATTCCGGGTTGATCCGGATACTCTGGTTGTTTAGTCCGGACATTCCGGGTTAGGGCGCTCGGTGGGATTTAACTCGGATACTCCGGATGATTTATCCGAAGACTCCGGGTTATATCCGGACATTCCGGATAATTAATCCGGATACTCCGGACTTTCTGGAACTTCTGGAATTTGGGCCCTGACAAACCCTCCCCCCTTAAAGGAATCTCGCCCCGAGATTCAGAATAGACGTACAAATCGAAAAGAAATGTTGGTGGATGGTACGACCGCATACTAATTGACACGCCTTAAATTGTGAAAAACGATACACTAGTACTTACATGGTATCGAAGAACTCAGGATACTCGGTCTTTAGGCGATCTTCGGGTTCCCAAGTAGCTTCGTCCTCGGTGTGATTGCTCCATTGAACCTTATAGAACTTCAGAGTCCTTCGACGAGTCTTGCGTTCAGCTTCGTCCAGAACCCAAATGGGATGCTCTGGGTAGGACAGATCCGGTTCGGGTGCAACTCCTAGATCCTCCACTTCAAGTGACTCGAAAGGAGTACGGAGACACTTCTTCAATTGGGAAACATGGAAGATATTGTGGACCATCTCGAGCGAGGGAGGTAGCTCCAGCTGATAAGCTACTTGGCCACGCTTTTCAAGGATCCGAAATGGTCCTATGTAACGAGGCGCCAGCTTTCCTTTAATCCCAAATCGATGAGTGCCTTGGAGGGGAGATACTTTCAGATAGACGAATTCACAAATATCGAAGGAAAGGGGTCTCCTACGGCGATCGACATAACTCTTCTGCCGGGACTGTGCTACCTTCAAATTCTCCCGAATGACCCTCACCTTTTCTTCCGCTTCTATGACCAACTCAGGGCCAAGAAGTGATCTTTCCCCACTCTCAGACCAATTGAGAGGCGCTCGACAGCTACGACCATACAGTGCCTCAAAAGGGGACATTTGAATACTGGTCTGATAGCTATTGTTGTATGCAAACTCGGCATAGGGGAGGCATTCTTCCCACTTCTTCCAATAAGACAACACACACGCCCTCAGCATATCCTCAAGGATATGGTTCACTCTCTCGGTCTGGCCATCAATTTGAGGGTGATACGCTTAGCTGTGGAGTAGCTTCGTGCCCAGTGCTTCATGTCGACTTCTCCAGAACCGAGACACAAATTGAGAGCCTCGATCCGAGACTATCCGCTTAGGCACTCCATGAAGGCATACAATCATGGTGACGTATAACTCCGCATACTTCTTAGCTGAGTAGGTCGTGCGAACGGCTAGAAAATGTGCAGACTTAGTCAACCGATCCACAATCACCCATATAGAGTCGTGACTGGAAGAAGTCAGAGGCAAGCCAGTGATGAAGTCCATGCTGATATCCTCCCATTTCTAGCTCGAAATGGGTAGCGGCTGAAGAGTACCAGCTAGCTTAAAATGTTCAGCCTTCACCCACTTGCAGACATCGCACTCAGCCACATAACGAGCAATCTCGCGCTTCATGCGAGTCCACCAAAATTGTCGCCTCAAATCTTGATACATCTTATTGCTGCCTGGATGGATCGTAAGCAAGGAATTGTGGGCTTCATCAAGGATCCCCCTTTTCAACTCTTGATCATCCGGGACAACTAGGCGCTGGCCGAACCATAAAGTCCCCCGGTCGTCCAGGCGGAAATCGATAGTCTGGCTAGAACTCACCTTGTCGCGAATTTGGGTGACACCCTCATCATTCTTCTGAGCCTCCCGAATCTGATCAAGCAATGTGGACTTCAACTCCACATTAGTCAAGAAACCTTCTTCTACCATTGTCAGATTGAGCTTCTGAAAATCCGCACAAAGGGTAGCACTCCGAGGTGGAAGAGTGAGGCAATGGCATTGTACCTTGCGGCTCAATGCGTCAGCCACTACATTAGCCTTCCCAGGGTGGTAATGGACTTCCAAATTGTAGTCCTTTATCAATTCAAGCCACCGTCACTGCCTCATATTCAAGTCTGCCTGAGTGAAGATGTACTTGAGGCTTTTATGATCGGTGTAGATGTTGCACTTGTTCCCCAGGAGATAATGGCGCCAAATCTTCAAGGCATGGACCACTGCTGCACGCTCCAGATCGTGGGTGGGGTAGTGCTCTTCATGACGTTTCAACTGCCGAGACGCGTAAGCGACAACTCGGCTGTCCTGCATAAGCACACAGCCAAGTCCGATGCCAGATGCATCGCAATACACATCAAACGTCTTGTGAATGTCGAGCTGGGTAAGGACTGGAGCTGTAGTGAGGCGTTGTTTCAGAGTCTAAAATGCCTGCTCACAGCCCACTGACCACTTGAACTCAGTGCCCTTCTTCAACAACTCTGTCATGGGCTTGGCTATCTTGGAGAAGTCCCGAATGAAACGACGGTAATAGCCAGCCAGCCCAAGGAAACTGCGAATCTCGGTTACCGACTTGGGCTGTTCCCACTTGAGCACATCCTGTACTTTGCTTGGGTCAACGGCTACGCCTCGCTCGGAAAGAACGTGCCCCAAGAAAGACACCTCCTTTAGCCAGAATTCGCACTTGCTGAATTTCGCATACAAGCGGTGTTCCCGAAGCCTTCCGAGAACGACATGAAGGTGCCTGGCATGATCTTCCTCGTTGGCTGAATAAATGAGGATATCATCAATGAAGATGACAACAAAGGAGTCCAGCTCTTCCATGAAAATGGAGTTCATGAGGTACATGAAATACGCTGGTGCATTTGTCAGACCGAACGACATAACTGTGTACTCATACAACCCATATTGGGTGGAGAAAGCAGTCTTTGGGATGTCTTCGGCCCGAATCTTGATCTGATGGTACCCGAGCCTCAGGTCAATTTTGGAGAATACCCGTGCGCCGGCAAGCTGATCGAACAGGATATCAATCCGAGGCAGAGGGTACTTGTTCTTGACTGTGACGGCATTCAGCGGTCGATAATCGACATAAAGTCGGAGGGATCCGTCCTTCTTGGTTACGAAGAGAGCCGAGCAGCCCCAAGGTGAAGAGCTCGGGCGAATGAAACCCTTGTCCATCAACTCCTTTAGTTTCTTCTTCAACTCGTCCAGTTCATTTGGTGGCATCCGGTACGGCTGCTTGGAAACCGGAGCAGTCCCGGGTTGAAGCTCAACTACGAACTCAATGTCCCTATCGGGTGGCATCCCCGACAGTTCCGCTGGGAACACATCCGGGTACTCCGACACTACGGGAATGGACTCCAACTCCTCAACTTCAGTGCCATTCAAGGAATAAAGAGCGGCCCCACCGTCATCGAGAAGTAGAGTCCGCACGCTGCCCTTCGGTCCCTTGAGTGCGACGGAGCAACGAGAACAATCGAGAATGGCCTGCTGGCGTGTGAGCCAATTCATGCCCAAAATGACATATATCCCCCGAAGATCAATGAGCAGCAGATTGACAAGATAAGAAACCCCTTGGATTTGAATATTGTCTTTCTGGACCATTTGATTGACAGTGGTCTTCGAACCTGGTGCTTCAATCAGAAACGAGATCTTGCTGCCACTCACTTCCAATTGGTGTTACACGACAAAACCCTTGCTAACGAAAGAATGGGAAGCCCCCGAATCAAACAAAACTCTAGCAGCTTGCCCTTCAATGCACAACGTACCAGTCAGCACGACGGCACCCTCGGGGATCGCCTCAGCATCCACGTAGTTGACGCGGCCACGGTTTGGTGCAGGGAGTGGAGGTGGTGCCGTCGCGCCTTGAGGCCTTGGGGCGTTAGAATTGATGCCTCGCCTTGGGAATGGGCAGTCGCAGATGAAGTGCCCCGCACGCCCGCAGTTGTAGCAGGGGCCCGGTCTAGGAGTCGCCACCACTCGTGCTCCAGGCTGTGGCGGTGGGAGTCGGGGAGCAGCAATAGGGGGCCGGGCCATCCCTATCGGCCGAGAAGGTGCAGGAGCGGTTGCCCTCGGTGGTGGAGGGACAAAACGAGCCCGCTGCGAGCTGCTGCCCGCTGAGAATGGTGCGCCCCGCTTCCTCTTCTTCTCCTCTTGGTGGTTCCTCATTTTGTGCTCCACCATAATGGCCCGACTCACCAAGGCATTGAAGTCGGGGAAGTCGCACACCGACAGCTTGTCCTATCTTGGCGGTCATCCCATTTATGAAGCGAGTCCGCTTCTTCCGGTCTGTGTCCACCTCTTCTGGCGCATACTGGGCCAGGTAGTTGAACTCCTGGGAGTAGTCAAGCACCGACTTCTCCCGCTACTTGAGGGAAAGAAACTCTTGCTTCTTAATGTCCATGAGCCCCTCCAGGATATGATACGCCCGGAAGGCCTCACAGAACTCCTCCCACGTCACCAGATGTCCAGCGGGCCGCATCACCCGGTAGTTGGCCCACCAGGCACCGGCAGGGCCCTGGAGCTGCTGCGCCGCAAAGAGGGCCTTCTAGAAGTCGTCGCACTGGATGAGATCGAATTTCTGCTCCATCGTGCGCAGCCAGTCGTCGGCCTCCAATGGATCAGTGGCCCGGGAGGAGACCGGCGGCTGAGTATGCAGGAAATCCTGTTAGCCGTGTAACCGGCCTCGCCCTTCACCACGGCCAGCAGGAACGGCCTGATTCTAGACCAGCATCTCCAGAATCCGGTTGGTGGTGTTCTGGTTCTGCTCCGTCCGCAGCAGAATGTCCAGCACGTTGAGAGGAGGAGGCGGATCATCACTACCGGACTGCGATCGTCCAGCACCGTCATCACCGCCATTAGCCCCGCGAGTCCTCATTTTGTCGTTTATCAAGGCAAACGACAAGAGTTAATCTCCAACTTAGCAATACTCCGAACTGACCCCAAATCTTGACTGCAGCACCCCGCACTAGGGTCCCACAAGTCTAGCACACCCAAAAACACACTTCACGATGCAGATGACATGGCATATGCATGACATGGGATGATATGCACGATTCCAACGTAACCCTCACACTCACCACTATAACCTAGGGCGGGGATAAGTGTCACTTCTTCCTAATGCATTATGATGGTCCTAAACAATCTCCTAACAGGTCGTCGAGTTGGGGTCCGTCTTTGTGCGCCTTGCTCTGATACCAGCCCTGAGAGGACCGCCCAGATCGTTCTCGAGTTGTTGGATGAATAGTTGCTCCCGTCGGATTTGGATCCTAGCAACAAGTCACCGGAGGTGATCCCGATGCTAATACCCAAGCCCAACGAGACAACTCTATGAACATCCAAACGACTCGACAACAACCCCGGTATTCCCCCGGTATGCGATCCGAAACTCGCCCAGGATCCCCACATACCGGTTCCCCATGCCATATCAAACATAAATTCGCACAAAGGGGCATCGAGCCCCAAACTTACTACCAGAGACGCAAAAACAAACGCGGAAGCAAACAAAACACACAACACGGCACAAAGAGGCCCAACAATGACCAACGAAAAGAACCAGAGAAAAGCAGACAGATTCCATTACAGAAATAAAAGTACAGCTGTTCACAAAAGTAATACCATCTATCCTATACAACAAAAGTAAAACACCCCGGAAGTGTCATGCCCTGAACACTTCTGGGCACACGCACGTCGACAGCCTCTACTCGGTGCCCCGCTCGGTCACCGATAGGCAGTAGGGGCAGAACTCACACCCCGCTGGATCCTCACCTGCAATACCACAAAGCAGAAGCCTGAGTACAAAAGGTACTCGCAAGTCTTACCCGTGGTCCATATACGACCGACTCCAAAGGATATGCATTTGGATGTAGCAAGGAATAAGCTGAAGGTAAAACAGTTGCAAAATGCTTAACATTTGTTGTTTACTTGCGTAAACTACAAAATTCACAATTTTAATGCGGTTGTTACTGCACCTACTTCTAATGTGAAGTTAACATTTAACAGTTTCAACAGTTAACCACATTTATCTCGAGCTCAAGCCCAAAGGCGAACTTCTGTTCCAGTTATTACTACGTGTAACAGCAATGACCAAGCGTGCTCATATCCGAGAGCGCGGCAATTCGAATCGCTTAATTAACCCTGCAGGGAAGCATTGATCACACGACATGTGTCACGAAGGAGCCTCATGTCAACCCCCTCCCATCCATACCCATTTGTTGGGGCATCTTCATGCGGTCCGGAAACCTAGCACCCCCTCGAGCAGCCCCAAGCCTGGCTTGGCGCTCGAGAGCCGGCCTAGGCCCCGCCCTCAACCACGTCCAACCACATGAGGGCATGGCCCATCGAACGGCATGCGATGAAAGAGCGGCTTACCTTACCATAATCAGGCATGTGATCAACCAAATGGGTGCTCAGCCATTTTACTACATCAGATCAGTCCTTAGCTGACTCGGGCGGGACTACCACATCTGAGTCTCCTTACCCAAATGCCCCAACTCTCCCGCCCGGTCTCAAATTTCATTATTTCTTTTCTCACCAATACACCCATTTCAATCCAATACTTGTAAAGTACGTAACCTCAAGCGGCAGAACCTTCCACCACTTGGCCCAATCCCGACTTCTAAGCAACTAAGCATGGACTCATTATATTACCCATACTAGCTCCAAGGAAAATATTGAGCAATTATCAACGAGTGTAGTGCAGCAAATAGGATCTACTCCTATCCCAAAGTCAACTCCTAATGCAATACATAATCCATAATTAAGCAATTCATTTCAAAAATATACTGATACAGGGTTCAAGATGCATAGGTGCTTGCCTTGTTCTTCTGCTTGTGGACCGACAGCGACTAGCCCCTCGGCAACTCCCTCGACCACGGCGGTATCACCCTCTGCGGTTTCGTTCTCTACACGAATACAATGCACAAATGAGATGCATGCCACGCAATGAAACCACTAGAAATGAAAAACCCCGACGAAACGACGCAACCGGACAGACCAGCCTAACCCGGACAGTCCGGGTTTAATATCCGGACAGTTGACTAATCCGGACACTCCGGACCAAATGTCCGGACACTCCGGATTGCCCAGAACTCGAAAATTCGTGCGCCACGTGGAGGTGCTCCCAAGTCTTACGGCACCACGGGGACCCGATCTACGACTTTCCAACACACGGCCGAGCCGGAGAAACTTCGAGCTAGCCCAAACCCGCGAGAAAACGATGCTAAAACAAAGAACCCCTAACTATTCCCAACTATCCCTTGGATCGGCATCACTACTACCCGATCTACCTCACTAGCACCCACATTCATCAATCCAAGCCCCGATCCAACCCTAGAATCACCACACCCAAAACCCTAGAACTCAAGTTCATCCCCAAACTCCCAAATCCAAACCTAAGTCCTAACCCCATCGTAGATGACCTTAGAACCCAAGAAACCATGAATCAACCCCCAAGAAGAGGACCTTACCTTCAAGGAGGAGGAGGAGGAAGGAGTAGCCGGGTAGAGGAAGGAGGACGCCGGCTTGAGGACGAGCTAGAGGACGCCGGGGAGGGGCCACAGAAGGTCGCCGGCCGGTGGGAGCTCGCCGGAGTGGAGCTAGGGGTGGGGAGACGCACGGGATAGGTGGAGAGCAAGTGGAGAGGAGGAAAAAGGAGTGAAAGCCACGAAATGGGACTTTTATACAAACCCCCCCCCCCCCGCACATTCCGGACACTCCGGAAAATTAACCCAGAGACTCCGGGTTGGGGTGTTCAGCCACACAACTCGGACACTCCGGATTTTCAATCCGGACATTCCGGGTTGATCCGGATACTCCGGTTGTTTAGTCCGGACATTTCGGGTTAGGGCGCTCGGTGGGATTTAACTCGGATACTCCGGATGATTTATCCGGAGACTCCGAGTTATATCCGGACATTCCGGATAATTAATCCGGATACTCCGGACTTTCTGGAACTTCTGGAATTTGGGCCCTGACAGGCAGTACATGGGCCAGGACGACGGGACCCGGACGATCCCTGGAGGTAGGCTACTACACTTCAGTTGCTTTCCTTCTTCTTCTTTTTTTGCTTGGCCGTTACAGGCCCTGACGGCGTTTCGCTTTCTTGATTTTCGCCAGCCACTGGGGACCTGTCCGGCTCCAAGATCGACACATGGATGGGGCAGCTGGGCATGTCCAGCTCCGTCCCACCCTTCCCGGCGGGCGAGATCCCACTCTGCCGGCTATCGCCCGCGGAGCGCGCGGCGATCGTCCGGGCAATGCCAAAGATGGACGCCATGGGGACGCCGGTTACAACTAACCAGGCACCCCTAACGATCCGTGACCCCCCCTCCCTCCGGCAACCAAGGGAGAGGCGACCAGGGGAGGGGCGATCAGGGGAGAGGAGACCAAGGGCGAGGCGGCCAGGGGAGAAGCGACCAAGGGCGAGGCGATAAGGGAAGGGGCAAACACCCCACTGATGACGAAGCCGCCGGCGCAAACCCCCGGAGACTCCGCCTCCCAGCGGCTAACACGGCTCCTTTGACCGCGCCGCTGAGTCCAGCCGGGGCGAGGTCCTCCTCATCAGCCGCAAGGAGTTCTTCTGCTGGTGCAGCGGGCTCCTCAGCGGCGGTGGGGAGTGCGACCGTGGCCGTGACTTCGTCCTCCCCCACCCCTGTTGAGGTGGTGGTGTTGGACCCTCCAGCGCCAGTGCTCCCCCCGGCGCCAATTCTTCCTCCGCCACTGCCGCCACCGCAGGCTCCCGCAGCGACGCAGCTGCCGCCTCCTCCACCACCGGCTCCAGCGGCGGCGCAACTACCGCCGCCTCCACCGTCGGCGCCTGTGGCGGACCTTCTTCCTCCTTCGGCACCTATGCCGGCTCTCAAGCCACCAGCGCCAGCGCCGGTACCGCCAGCACCGCGCGGGGGGCTGGTGCTCGCCCCGGGCGTGCCTCTTTTCCGGAGGCCTCCACCTAGGTACGTATTTATCCAAAAACACCAACAAAAAATGGTTAAGTCCCTTCTAGTCATGCTTATATCGTTATTTTTACCTTTCCCCAGGGTACCCGCTCCAGACGTCGCTGCCGCCCAGGACGAGGGCGTCCAGGGCGCCGCCGCTGCAGGAGCAGTGCCACCTGAGGCAGGCGAGCCTCAGGGCGAGCAGGTTGGGGGAGGCGACCCCCTAGTAGTCGTCCCGCCAGCTGCCGCCGCCCAGGCCCCAGGCGCACTAGGCCCCCAGCCAACCCCGGAACCTCCCACAGCCTCTGTTCCCTCAGTCGACGCGGATGCTCTGCTGGCGGCTCTTAGCGAGCTTTACTCCAGCACGAGCAGCCGCCTCGCGACGAGCAGGGAGCGGCTAATGGAGGCGGGCACCCAGATTAACCGTCTCCTCAAGGAGGTGGAGGACGCACGTGACCGAGAGGCGAGGTTGGAGCTGGAGCTTCTGAGGGAACGGGAGCAGAGCGCCCGCTGCGTCGAGGAACTCTCCGCGGAGCGGGACGCGGAGAAGAGCAAACGGCTTCGATCGGAGGCGGAGACCACGAAGATGCTGCGGCCTGCGTTCGATCGGATGGTGGCCAGCCTAACCCCACTGGGGCTGGAGCAACCACCTCCGTTGGAGCAGAGGCCGCAGCACTATGCGTTCTGCCTCACCCGGATCGTGGACTTCCTCACGCGCCTGCCCACTGCCCTAACTGCCCGGTCCACCCAGGAGGGGCGTGCGGTCGCGGCGGCCATGGCGAAGTACGTGCTGGCATGCTGCGCCTGCCGCGACGCCAACTTCGATCCCATGGCTACCATCCAGGGGATTGAAGGAGATTGGGCGCAGGCGGAGGGGCGGGTCCACGACGCCTTCGAGCTGGTCGCCGCGCAGCTAGAGATGGAGAACCCCCAGCTGGAGGCGGCAGCGTATGACGTGGCACTGGCGCTCGACGTTGGCCCGCTGGAGGAAGACGTGGCGGCTGCTGAAGCCGTTGCGGACGACGAGGAGGAGGAAGCCCCCGAAGCGTAGATCTTTTTTAGTTTGCTTTTGCTCCCGCCTGTAACAAACCTTTGATGCAAAGCAATCTTAATAGAATGAAAATTTGAAAACTTTCCTCTATGCCTCTTATCGTGTGCTACTGTCTTTACTCCACCGACCCCGCACGAACAACCATGCGACCACTTAAGGGTTCACGAGGGGAGCAAGACTTAGGCTTCGTGCCGGGGAGTCACCTCCCTGGGTCCCTTTGACTTTAGCAAGACTTGGCTGCCCGGTAACCTCCAGGGAACAAGCACTTGGTGAGGCAGGGCAGGGACTTAGGTTTTCGACAACGGTGTTCAAGTCGCCGATCCCCACGGGGACACCCGGAGTGTCATGACCGTGCCGGGAATCGTGCTGAACTAGCCGTCCGATCGCCCATCCCTGCGCGCCGCTCTCACTTAGTGGTTCCGCCTTTGTCACCGGGCCCTTGCAAAGCCATAGGGTACTAAGGGCGACTGCTCAGGCACAACCCAACAGCGAACAAAAAACCGGAAAGAGAGAGAGCAGGGAGAACTACTTCAAATACGGAAGTTGAGTAATTAATTTCAAACAAGAGGCCTTTCCCGACCGGCTGTGAAGAGGAAAACACACTCCGGCTGGTCGGGGGGCAGAGCCTGAGACTTACAACCGATCAGGGATAGAACTTGTGCAGATTCTCTATGTTCTGCGAGTTTGCCAGCTCCTTGCCGCCCTCAGTGGCCAGCCTGACCGCCCCAGGACGAGAGACTGAGACCACCTTGAAGGGGCCCTCCCACTGGGGAGACAGTTTGTGCAACCCGGCATGCGACTGAATTCTTCGCAAGACCAGGTCACCCACTGCCAGTGTTCTCTCGCTGACCCGGGTGGCGTGGTACCGCCTGAGACTTTGCTGGTAACGCGCAGCGCATAGGGCCGCCCGATCCCGCATTTCTTCTAGAAGGTTGATGTCGTCGAGGCACATATCTTCCTGGCTTTCCTCCGTGTACGCCGCGACGCGTGGTGATCCCAACGTTAGCTCCGAAGGGAGGACAGCTTCCGAGCCGTAGACCAGGAAGAAAGGGGTTTCTCCAGTGGCCCGGCTAGGGGTGGTCCGAAGCGACCACAACACTGCCGGGAGTTCTTCAGTCCACCGGGCCCACACTTGTGGAGTCGGTCAAACGCCCAGGTCTTGAGGCCCTTCAGCACCAGCGCGTTAGCCCGTTCGACTTAGCCATTGCTCCTTGGATGGGCAACCGAGGCAAAATAGACCTTGGTGCCCATCTCTTCGCAGGTCCAGAAAGCCGACCTTTGGTGAATCGCGTCGCTGGTTGTCGGTGATGATGCGGTTGGCGACCCCGAAGCGAGCGAAGATCCCTTGCATAAACTTGACTGCAGCTGTGGCGGTAATGGCTCTTACTGCCTCGGCTTCCACCCACTTAGTGAACTTGTCGACGACGACGAACAGGTGGGTGTACCCCCCTGTGGACCGCGGGAACGGGCCCAAGATATCCAGCCCCCAGACCGCGAAAGGCCACGAGAGCGGGATAGTTTGCAGAGCCTGGGCTGGTCGGTGGATTTGCCTGGTGTGAAACTGGCACGCCTCACACCTCCTCACCAGCTCTCAAGCATCCTGGAGGGCGGTTGGCCAATAGAACCCTTGGCGGAAAGCTTTTCCCACCATCGTTCGACCGGACACATGGCTCCCGCACACGCCTCCATGGATATCAGAGAGCAAACTGCTCCCTTCTTCCCGAGTGATGCACTTCAGAAGAATTATGTTTCTCCCCCGGCGGTACAGGTCCCCGCCCACCATGGTGTAGCACTTGGCCTTTCTTGCTATCTTCTCTGCTGACGCATCATCGTCGGGGTACACTTGATCCCGCAGGTAGGCCAGGATTAGATCCATCCATGTGTCTTCCCGGTCAAGTGCGGCGACCACAGGGTGGTCGCCCGGGTACTCCGCCTGGCCGGGCGTTTCCACCGGTGCTGCCTTTCCTCCAGAAGTGAGGACTGAAGCAGCATCACCATCTTCCCCACCGGAGACGGGGGCCATGATGGACGGTCGCGGAAGTCTTTCTTCAAAGACTCCGACCGGAACGGGGGCCCTGGTCGAGGCGAGCTGGGCGAGCTCATCCGCCAAGTGGTTGTCGCGCCGGGGAATATGGGCATACCCCAACCCTTCAAACTACCACTCTAATTTCCTGACCTCCGCCAGGTACGCTGCCCTGACGGGGTCGGGATAGGAGAAGTCCTTCCTTGCTTGATTTACGACCAGCAAAGAGTCACCCTTTACTTGTAGGCGCCGAACACCGATGGCTGCGGCAGCGCAAAGTCCCACCAGCAAGCCCTCGTATTTGGCAACATTGTTAGTAGCCTTGAAGTCGAGGGTGATCACGTACTTAAGAAGGTCCCGGTCGGGGAGACCAGGAGGACCCCAGCCCCGCGCCCTCGAGCCTGAAGGATCCATCAAAGAAAAGTGTCCAGGGGGAGGGTGCGGGGACCTCATTTGCTTCGAACCCGGTGGAAGTCCACTCGACGACGAAGTCCGCCAGCCTTTGACTTTTTATGGCTGTGCGAGGAGCAAACTTGACGCCGAACTCCCCCAGCTCGACAGACCACTTTGCAATGCGGCCTTCAGCTTCTCGATTGTGGAGGATCTCGCGCAGGGGGTAAGAGGAGACCACCGTGATCTCCCTGCCTTGGAAATAATGTCGTAGCTTCCTCGACGCCACCAACACAGCATACACCAACTTCTGAGCCTGCGGTATCTGATTTTCGCGTCGTGCAGCACCTTGCTGATGTAGTAGACCGGCCGCTGGACTCCTTCCCGCTCCGCCACCAGTGCCGCGCTCACCACAGAGGGACTTGCCGCCACATACAGCAGCAGCGGCTCGCCGGGTTCAGGGGCGACCAGCACCGGAGGGGAGAAGAGGTACTTCTTCAAGTCTTCAAACGCCTGCTGGGCTTCCGGGGTCCACTCAAATGAGTTGGTCCTCTTCAACAGCTTGAACAAGGGTAGGCTTTTTTCCCCTAGCCGGGCTATGAACCGGTCGAGGGAAGCCAGGCGACCAGTCAGGCACTGCAATTGCTTGAGCCGGGTAGGTGGTTGCATCCGCTCAATCGCTTCAATCTTCTCCGGGTTGACTTCGATTCCACGGCTGGAGACTAGAAAACCGAGTAGATTTCCAGATGAGACGCCAAATACACACTTTTCAGGATTCAACTTCACACAAAACTCCCTGAGACGGGAGAAGGTCTCTTCCAGGTCCTGGACAAGCTCATCAACCCTCTTTGTCTTTACTACCAGATCATCAACATACACTTCGAGGTTCTTCCCCACTTGAGGCCGGAATACAATATGCATAGCCCGCTGATAAGTAGAGCCAGCATTCTTCAACCCGAAGGGCATCCGAACATAACAATACACACCAAGAGGAGTCACAAAAGCAGTCTTCTCTTCGTCTTCCTACGCCATACTGATCTGATGGTAACCGGAGTAGGCATCCACGAAGCACAGAGCCTCGCATCCTGCCGTGGAGTCGACAATAATGTCTATCCGCGGCAGGGGGTACGGGTCCTTAGGGCAGGCCTTATTGAGGTCGGTAAAGTCGATGCACATCCGCCACCTCCCGTTGGACTTCTTGACGAGCACGGGGTTGGCCAGCCATTCAGGGTAGGCGGCCTCCCGTATAATCTTCGCATGCAGCAGCTTTTCTACCTCATCTCGAATGGCATCTTGCCGCTTTGGTGCCTGCCTCCGGACTTTCTGCCAGACTGGGTGCACTCCAGGGAGCGTTGCCAATCGGTGCTCGATCACCTCCCTAGGGACCTCGGTCATCTCCGATGGTTCCCAGGCGAACACATCTAGATTGGACCGGAGGAAGGTGATGAGCGCGCCTTCCTATTTGGCGCTCAGGTCGGCGCCGATCTTCACAACCTTGCCGGAGCCGTCCTCGCCTACGGGAACCACCTTCACTTCGCCTGAAGGTCCAGGCGAAGCGCGGGCCTTGACCGAGGGGACGCCCAGGCTGTCGTCCTTATCGCGCGCCGAGCAGGTGGTGCCGGCCAGGTCCTGCACTTGCTTGCTGAGGCGTAGGGCTTCCAGTCTATCCACCTTCACTGTGATTGGGCCTCCAGGCCCGGGAATCTTCACCAGCATGTATGCATAGTGAGCAACCGTCATAAATTTGACCAGTGCTGGACGGCCAAGTAGAGCGTTGTAGGGAAGGTCGAAGTCGGTGACTTCAAAGTTGACGAGCTCCGTCCGGAAGTTTTCCGCAGTCCCGAGCGTGACGGGCAGCCGGACCTGTCCCAGGGGCGAGAGGCCCACCCCAGGGGCAACTCCATAGAAAGGTGGAGCCGAGCGCAGCTCCTCGTACGGTATCTGGAGCGCCTGAAACGCCCCGACTGACAGCAAGTTGATAGCGCTACCTCCATCGACGAGAACCCACCCGAGCTTTGCGTTCCAGACCGTGGGAGAGACCACGATCGGGAGATGGCTCGGGCCAGAAGCATTTTCCGGGTGGTCGGCCCGGCTGAAGGTGATCGGTTGCTCCGACCACTTCAGCAGCCTGCTCGCCCTAGGGACCGGTACGGTGGCGCAAACCTGCCTCAGATCCTGCTTGTACTGCGAGTTCGATGAGTAGGTGGCCGAGCCACCGTGAATAAACGCCACCGTATGCTCCGCCTGCTGAAAGGCTAGCGGAGCCGGGTCTTCGTCGTCTTCATCTCCATGGTCTACCTCGTGGCGTTTCTTGAGCCGCTTCTCCACCAGTTTGGACATGACTTGGCAGTCCTCCAAATCGTGCCCACTTGCTCGATGAATGGGGCAATAAGATTTGCCCCTGTTGACTTCGCGACGATCCCTGCGGTCGTCGCGTTGGTCCCGACGCTCACCCCTTTTGTCCTGGCCGTCGCGACGCCGAGACTTGGCTTCTGGCTCGGCAACCAGGACTTCCCTGGCGACAGCCTCCTTTCGCTTATTCTTCTTCTTGCGGTCGGAGGGCTTCGAGGTGCCGGCGTCACTGGGGCCGGAGGGCCTTGTTGCGCACTCCCGGGCCTCCGCCGCCCTGGCGCACTTATGCGCCAGGGAGAACAACTCAGAAGTGGTTGCAATGGTGCAGGTAGCCATCTTCTCCCGCATCTTCTGGTCCCGGACCCCCCTCCAGAAAGCGATGATCACCGATTGCTCGGAGATCCGGGGGATTATATTGCGGCAGTGGCTAAACCGCCGGATGAACTCTCTCAGGGACTCCCGCTTCGTCTGCTCCTGAGCATGGAGGTCATCTTCCACGCCTAGTTGAGCGTAGGAGCCCTGAAAGTTGGCGACAAAAATGTCGCACAGCTCCTCCCATGAATGCACAGAGCCTCGCAGGAGGTTAAGTAACCAAGACTGGGCGGAGCCCGTCAGTGATGTCGGGAGGTAGTTGGCCATAATCTTCTCGGACCCTCCCGCAGCACGCACCACCGTAGTGTAGATTTGCAGGAACTCCTCCGGGTTGGTAGTGCCATCATACTTCTCGATGGAGGCAGGGCGGAATCTCTCCGGCCACGCAGCTTGTCATAGACGGAGGGAAAATGCCTGGCATCCAACGTTGTAGGGGGAGCAGCGTCGCTCGCCAGCCCCCCGACCCCGAGACGAGGTCGAGGAGTGCGAGTCTACACTCTCCCGCGAATCAGAGGGGGAAGCCCCCGGTTGACCAACGGGTATCCGAGGGTCGGCGCGCCGCTGTGTGCGTTCGCGATGCCCTCTAAGAACATGGCGTAAGTCGCCGTCGCGTTGGAGCCGCCTCTCATCCAGGCGTGCCCTCAGATCCTTACGGTCCCCTTGACTTGGGGGGACCGCGAGAATAAGCGGAATCACGTGCATGTCCCCCTTCGCCGGAGGGGGCTGCAACCAGGACTCCTTTTCCTTTGTCCCGGCCCTTGTTACCGGGAGAAGTTGTTGTGCGGCGGCTGGAACCCTGCACATCAGACGTGCGCGCTCCTTGCCGCCTCGTGCCGGAAGCCCCCGGCTGGGTGGCCACCTCAACCTGCTGTTGAGTGGCATCGACCAGGTGGGCAATGTCCCGCAGCCAGGGAGTGGCTGGGGTATCACCCGCTAGCGGAACTGGAGGATGATCGAGGAGCAGCCGAGCCGCGTGAAGGCTCCGCGCGGGAGTATCGTCCCCCAACATCAAACGCCGTTGGAAGGGCTGGCCCCCGAGCGCGGGAGCTATACCTGCCCCTCCAAGACGGAGGGACCCGGCTGGCCCGGCTCCTTTCCCGGGTGTCACGACCGGCTACGGGCGCTGCTCTCCTCGGGTAGATTGCTGCGCTTGGAGTGCGAATCCGCCATGCAGACAATCGTCCCTGCTGCTCTTAAGCTTCAAAAAGGAAACCGAAGGAAGAGGGCAATCTAACCACCAAGACCCCCTACCTGGCGCGCCACTGTCAGCGTTCTAGCCAACAGGCACCTTCAGATCAGGTGCTTTGAGGTTCAGACAGAGAGGGGTTTCGAGGGCGATTCTTAGGAGGAAAAAAAATTTGGATGTCGTAGAAGCTCGTAAGAAGAGGGACGCTAGGGTTTACCCAGGTTCAGGCCCTCCGAAGAGTAACAGCCCTAGTCCTGCTTTTCTTGTGATTGCTTGTCTTGTGAGAGGAATCGAATGAACGAACAAACAATCTCCTTCTCCCATGCACCCCAGTTCCCTTTTATAGTTGGGCTGGCTGAGGTGCATGGGGTACAATAGTCTTACAATACTCATTACACTGCCACAGTGCATTTAATGCACCCGTCACTATTCTTACATCACATTTAATGCCTGTCGTAGCCATCGTGTCCTTGCCTCGAGCCCTGTGCCTGCCAACCCCGCCCGTTACGTCAGGGGGGAGGGGTGTCGTTGTGACGTCACCCGCAATTAAGGCGTGCCTGGGGAATGTGCGCCGCCATACTGTGGCCTCTGCACTTTGTATTTAAAGCGCACGATTCGCATTAAATGCCCTTGATCTTTGGTATTGTGGCCTCGGGGGTGGCGCGCTAGTGGTGTGGCCTGTACGCCACCTGTCCACTGGGCGACCACCTTACTGGGTGCCCAGAGGTGCGACCTGATTGCCACCTGTCCACTGGGCGACCACATTACTGGGCGCCCAGTGGTGCGGCCTGATCGCCACCTGTCCACTAGGCGACCACATTACTGGGCTCCCAGTGGTGCGGCCTGATCACCACCTGTCCACTGGGTGACCACCTTACTGGGCGCCTAGTGGTGCGGCCTGATCGCCACCTGTCCACTGGGCGACCACCTTACTGGGCGCCCAGTGGTGCGGCCTGATCGCCACCTGTCCACTGGGCGACCACCTTACTGGGCGCTCAGTGGTGCGGCCTGATCGCCACCTGTCCACTGGGCGACCACCCTACTGCTCGCCGTGACGATGGGGTCAGGGCGCGCCCTGCTCGCCCATCAACTGCATTTATTGCGGGTGAGTGGGTACCCCGGCGCAGAATACGCCGACATAGTGCAAACAAAATATAACCAGTATAATATATACAAAGTCTACTTGTATTCACTCTAAAAGGACGTAATTTAAATTTAGAACATTCGCGCTGTATAAGAACCCATGAAGCAAACACTTCAAAAGTATGCCCTGTTGTGTGATAATAAGTGTGTGATGAAAATTGCAAATAATCTGGTTCAAAACTCATGTACAAAGCACATTGATATCCATCATCATTTCCTTAGGGATTATGCAAAAGGTGATATTGTGCTAAGCCATGTTCGACCCAAAGATCAACTTTTGAATATTTTCACCAAACTCTTATATGAGGCCCACATTTGTAAGTTGCAGGGTAAGTTAAATCTCTACTATATGACTCTAACGTTGGATGAACTTGTTTACTTTCTTGTAAGACATATGCTTTGCATGTGTATGCTTGTAGGTTTGGATCTTAATCGATTTGGTTTTTGTGAGCTTAAATGGGATGATCACACTTAGGGGTTGCATTGTATACCTCTCATGCATTATTTGTTTCTTGGTTTTGCTCCTGCGTGCTTCCAGAATCCACACTCCTTAAAGGGTTTCCATATTCCTCCTAATGGAGCGGCCTGCATTTCCAGGCTTATAGAGTTTCTGGAGTGATATTCTGATTGTATTCCTTAATATGTATAACTCTATGTTGTAGTTTGTGTTTTGCTTTCCTTTGTTGATTATCATCATTTCTTGACTTATTTTGTAAGGTTTGCAGTTTCTACATTAACATTTATCCTTTTTCTGCTGCAGTTGTGTTCCTCTGTACAATTTCAGCTACATGTATACTTACTTGATGGCTTCACCTAAAAGTTTTGTAGACAGGTAAAGGAAGAAGACTATTTGTAACCTTGCAACCCTTAAACTTACCTAGAAGATGTAGTGTTTCAATTTTTACTTCTCAAAATTAGTCATTTTGTCTTTTTAGTTTCATTGATAAGGCAGGAAAACGTTATAATCCAAACATGTCTCCTGCCATTCCAAAGGATAAATGGAGGAAAGGATCCCAGGTTCTTGTGACATTTGTCAGTTTTCTTATTCTTACAGATTTTTCATACTTATTTAAGAGTTTTACTCTTAAGTCCATCTGCCCTCTCATTTCAGTGGGTAATGTTAATCAGAAAGCATGCAGAAGTTGTTGTTGGCGATGAACATGTCTTTCAAGTATTCAGGAAGCATTGTAAGGTATGCTGCTGTGTTGTTCATGTTGACATTGGGATGTCTTCTTAGTTTGATTTTACCATTTCGAATCGTTGACCTTCTTTAAGTTCAAGATAAATAATTGTTAAATGGCTTTTTGATGTATCTGTTTCAGTTTCTATTCATTTCTAGAGCCTTGGGCACTGGAACTTTCAACTGGTTTAACAAAAATGTTAGCTATAGGTGTCCCTTTATTGAGATATACATGGGATGAGAGACTGGCCTTTTTCATTCCCTAGTCTGGAGATATGGCCTTGTTCATGGTGGCATTCATTGGACCCATTCATTTTCATCTCCAACTCATTTGGTTCATGCTCTTCAAAATCAAAATTTATAAGCATAATATACTCAATTATGCCCAAACATGTGTTTCCTTGAGTACTTTTGGTTTGTGGCATGGAATATAAATCTCAGCTTTTACAGTTTTTTTTGCTGCTTTTCTATGTAGGCTGGTCATTTGGCTAGATCAAATAATCCAAGTGAGTCGGGTGATCTGAGGTACTTGGATCATCAAACCCAGCCAAATAATCTGACTTATGTGGGAAACCCTAACAGTGTCTTATCTCACTTCTAGATATAATCTAGAGCACTGGATAATGTTTTTTTTTGTCATTTTGGAGGGTCATTATGCAGTACTACTAAGCATAAGAATAAGAAACATTATGCAGTACATTACATTATCTCTACTAAACGAAATTTCTTGCTACTAAGCAGTACATGTGTCTTATCTCACTTCTAGTCTAGATATAATCTAGAGCACTGGATAATGTTTTTTGTCATTTTGGAGGGTCATTATGCAGTACTACTAAGCATAAGAATAAGAAACACATTATGCAGTACATTACATTATCTCTACTAAATGAAATTTCTTGCTACTAAGCAGTACATTATGCAGTACTACTAAGCATAACCATGAAGCATAAGAACCAGCACTACTAACCTTGATTGGTTTCACCCTTGCGGTCCGTTGCATGCAGGGAGGGTGTAGATGGAAGACAGCCAGGGAGGGCGTAGATGGAGTACTTGATGCACTGTAAAGCCAACAAAGAGGTTTTGTTCACTCTCTTTCTATCAACATCATTGAACTGAGATTGTCAATTCTATAGATAGATAATCATGTTCTGTGAGATAGGTTTGCACTTATCCTCAAACTCTGTGTGCATGGTTGATATTGGTTCATCGCAGTATCTACATTTGTATATATCGAATTGAACTGAGATTGCAGGGAGGAACTTCAGTTGCGAATGGTTGATATCGAATATCGAATTGAACTGAGATTGCAGGGAGGAAGCATGAGGACCAACCTTGCAGGGAGGAACTTCAGTTGCGGCCAGGCAGACGCCGAGGTCTTGCTGCGGATGGAAGATGGAAGACCCCAGTGTCTTGGCTGCGAATGGGATTTGTAGACGCCAGGGCAGAGCGCTAGTAGTATACATCTCTACTGTATACGCCAGGGCAGAACGCTAGTAGTATATATGTATGTAAATGGGCAGAATGCTTCGTTTCTTGTGTATGCATGATAATCTGGCCAATAGGGCACTATTTCTTTCAAATCCACGCTGGAAGCGGGAACTGGGAATGGGAACTGGAAATTTTTGAATTTTCGTATGTAAATGAAAGCTAATCAGGACGCTTCGTTTCCTGTGTATGTATGATCACTATTGAAGTTGTATTTCTTTCAAATCCACGCTGGAAGCGGGAATGACTTGGTTTTGAAATTTCCCTGTTTTGCGTTCAACTGGAATTGATTGAAGTGTGAAGCTAATGAAAGCTAATGACGTTCAAAATGAAGTGGGAAGCTAATGAAAGCTAATAAAAGCCAGACGTGGGAAGAAAGTCCCTCTTTATATAGTAGAGATTACTAGATGGTTGTGGGCATGACTGACAAGAGTAGGATTTGGCCATTGCTTCTGCTTGTTTTGATGCTCTATAACTTACCTGCGATAGATTAACTCAGATGAGCCACTTCATGTTGTGGTTCTGTTTAGGCTTTTTTGTTGTCCTTAGATGTCGGTCCTCGCTGAAGGAAATAATTCTATATGTTTGTGAAGTAACTCTTAATCTTCAACTTTTAATTTGGCATTGCTGCTGCTCGAGTGGCTTCATTCATATACACCGAATTTTGATGTGTGATATGTTCTAGCTACTATTATGCTGTCTATGCTGTGTGAGTAGTAGAGCTTCTTTTATTGCTACTGGTATCTGCTTATTTTGTTGCCAATTATCTTTCTATGATCATACTTTGTCTGACCTAAATAATGATTTTGTATATCTGTAGCCGAAGCAGATACATGAGATCAATGATTTCCTTCTCACCGCGAGGAGGAAGGATGCCCGCTCTCTGAAGATCAAGAGGAGCAAAGATGTTGTCGGGTTCAAGGTCCGCTGCTCCAAGTACTTGCACACCCTCTGTTTCTTCGACTCTAAGAAGGCAAACAAGTTGAAGCACAAATAGTTTGTGCTTTGATAAAGTTTGCTTGGAATGTTTATTCTTGGTGTTAATGGGCATGCTTTTGTCTGCCAATTAGATAATTTTTTCTATACTTGTTTTTCATTGAGTTGATATTGCATTTCTAAGTTATATAATGTCTGTCAAGTTGATGTCCCAGTGAAGATAAATTTTGGTCCAAAGAAGATTATTGCATTCCGACTCGATGATTCTTATTGCCAATTCCAGCTCAGATTTACCTCCAGAACATTGCTTGGATACGTGAAGTTGTTGAATTTTTTTTGTCCAACAAAGGTGTACTGATTCCTTCATGTATCAATAAATCATTATGTAAGATGATGATAAATTAAAAAGTGTGGGAAAAAGCGTAGGGGACTATTAAATGTCACATACTGAAAAAACCAAAAATCCCTAACAACATTTGCTTAACAAAAATCAACGCATTACAGTAAGCGAGTCAATAACGTGACTCTGCCTGAACATGTCCCGCATGTGCAATTTACTTAGTCTGCAACTGCCAAGTGACAACTTATCTATGTTTCTCCCATGTACTAGTACATACGGTAAATAGGTTCAACACATTGCACCCCTAATGGCTAATTTTGCATGAAGAAATTTGTTTTGTATAATTTAACTCTATGTGTTGGACTTTATGTGTTAAACTATGTGTGCGAACTTCACTTTATGTATTGGACTTTGCGTGTTTGTTGAACTCCATGTGTTTGATTATGTATTATTTGAACTTTTTGTTGGACTGTGTATGTTTGTTAGACTATACGGTATTATCTATTGTATTATGTGATGTACTAGTGTGATGTTTTGGATTGTTTTCATCGTATATTTTGATCCTATGTATTTCGTGTACTACCCGATGAAGTACCCGTTGTTTGTATTATACCCGTCCGCACACTACTCGGAACCCGATTTCTACCTGTTCGTATAAAATACTACCCGTTACTTGTACCTTACCCGATTTTTACTACCCATGCCTGTACCCGTACCTGGAGAAAAAATAATAGGGTAGGGTATGAGATGACCTACTACCCACCCATACCCGATCCGTTTACGCCCCTGATAGACCGGGAATGGAAAAACGAAGACGATAAACGTGCCATACCAAAATCTGATATCTTAGGATTCATTTCTGCGTCCAACAAGATGTTGCTTGCTTTGAGATATCTATGAATTACCGTCCATCTTGAATCTTGGTGGAGATAAAGAAGCCCTCTTGCTACCCCTCTAATTATTTTGAACCGCGTCGGCCAATCAAGCACAGTGTTTCTTGTAACATCTTCTAAGATCAGAGTATGAAACGAATTCCTGTCAGTCACTACGAATACGAGAGTATCTCTTTTATTAATCTCGGAACTTTTCATGGTATTTCATTAGAAGTCAGAACGTACCAAAAAGGAAGGCATCCAAGCTTTTGTTGCTTAAGTATTCATAGATCAGTAACTTCTCATCTTCATGAATGCAACAACCAAGTAGTCTAACTAGGTTTCTATGCTGCAGTTTGGCAATTAAAACTACTTCATTTCTGAATTCCTCGATCCCTTGCCCAGATCCCTTACTAAGCCTTTTGACGGCAATTTCTTTGTCACCTCCCAACATCCCCTGCATGATTGCATCATTCTGAATAAGAAAAAAGATGAAAACGATTCGTTTTATAATGTTGTAACTAGCAAGATAAAACTTTTTGTTACCAACTTGGTAAGTGACGGAAGGTGTTTCTACGTATCTCCTTTCAATGTAAGTTGCGTAAATCTTGAAAGGAAACGAAAATGTAAGTAATCACTATCTACCATTCATTTGTGCTTTAATATTTGTGTAACTTTTAAAAAGAAATGCATCGAAGACACATCTCGTAGTGGATAGTTTTTTTTGTTGTCAAAAAGGTATTTATTTGCTTCAAATGTATTGGTTAAGTGGTAACCAGCTGTCACGCCCGGACATTTAAAAAAAAAAACAAAATTGAAGTTGTAGGATCGAAATACACGAATATAACAATCAGAGGGGGTGAACGATTGTGCGGAAGCTAAAACCAAATCTTTGATCCATTAAAAATTCATCCCAAAACAGAACTAAAAAGTTACTTCGTATCCGACAAAAACAGATTAATAAATGTTCGGTAAAACGTGAATTCTTAGAGATCCAACTGTTGGATCGATCTGAAATTTTGACACAATAAACTAGATTCCAATACGAATCGAACCCAAAAAGAATCAGCTCGATCGGACTTACGGATCAAAAGTTATGAACCTCGCAAGCTTGCTGTGATAGAAGATGACGAGAATTAATCTAACCAAAACTTCTGGATTAATCACGAACGACAAAAGATTAATCAAATTAACTTTGAGGAACCCTAAATCAATACGCTAGAAAGATTTTTTGATGGATCAAATCAAAAAACAAAAAACCAATCTAAAACCAGAACAAGCATGCAAACAAGAACCAAAACAGGAAACACTGTAGCAAGCGGTTACTGTAGCACGTAAAGATCTGGTAGAATTGATCTTTATTTCTTTTGTCTAAAGTACTCCAAACAAAAGAGTACAAACCCTAAAGCTCTAACTGATGCCCTTCAACAGGAAACAACCTGTAACACCCCAAAATTTTGTTTTCTTGAATAAAGTTGAATTTTAGAATTTTTGTGAATTTTTGGAATTTTCTGTAATTTATTTGAATTTATTTGGAATTAATTTGAATTTATTCCATATGGAAATAATTAAAGAAATTAAATTTGCAAATAAAATTTTGTTGGAAATATTTTATTTGAGTCCAAAATGTTCCAAAATATTTTCCATAATTTTTCTAGAATTTTTCTGAGGATTTTGCTATTTTTCTGGATTTAATTGAATTTTCTACGAATTATTTGAATATTTAAATCGCTGGAAAATGCGAACGGGTTTGTACTGTTCATCCGAGCGAGCCCGAGTCAGACTCGAGTTCGAGTCCGACCCGAGCTAGCCGACTCAACCGAACCCAACCCTAACCCTAATCGATCCCGACCGTTGGATCGAGATCCAACGGTCCGGATTGGACCGCACCGGTTCGAGCCGAGACCGGCCCTGATCCGGTTTCACCCGCGCGATCGTGACCGTTGGCTGCGCCACGTGGACGTCCAGGATTGCTTCGTCCTCGTCCGAGTCGCTGCCGGACTGCGCCGCCGTTTGGGCCTAGGGTTCCGATTTGTGCGCGCACGCCGAGGGTATTTAATGCCCTGACCGCACCCCGAGGACCGTCTTGACCCCGCGCAGCCGTTGCCCTAGCCGCCGCCCGTAGCGCCCCGACGCACCCGCAATCGCTCACCGTAGTTAGATCACTCCTCACTTGGCGTTATTGTCTTTTTCGCGCGGCGGCGCCTCCGCCGCGCGTGAGCCCGGATCCGAGACCCTCAGGTCAAGGCGCATCGGATAGGACCACACACCTCACGTGTCGTCGTCCTCGTCTCCGGCAGCCCAGCACCGCCGTGTCACCATCGCCGGCCGCGAAGCATCTCAGCCGTCCGATCGACATCCAACCGCCACGGTGAGTTCGCGTGTTTTTCCCGTATCGTAACCTAGATCGGATCTGGACCGTTGGATCGAGATCCAACGGCCCACGATCGCCACGTGCCGATAACGTTGTTGACCTAGGATAGATTTCAACCGTTGGATCTAGATCCAACGGCTTAGATTGAACCGCGTAGCACGCGTTGCACCGAACCCTACCCGATCTGGACCGTCCGATCTAGATCGTACGGCCCAGGTCAACCGCGTTGTTTCAACGCGTAAACCTAGATCTAATCCGCGGTTGATTTTCAAACCAACGGCCGGGATCGCGCCACGTGTGCCCTAACGCGCCCGCGCGTCGTCTGTAGCGTGAGCGTGTCTCGACCGCAGCGGCGCGTGTCGAAGGGCCCACGTGTCGGCCCGCGCCGTTGGGCGTGAACGCGAAACCAGCGACATGCGGGGCCCGCGTATCGGCGGCTGATCGTCGCGGCGCCGAGCCGTAGACCCATGCCGCCCGTGGACCCAGTCCATGGATCGGACACGTGGCAGCACCTGAGTGGTGCCACGTGTCATGCTGACGTCAGCGTGACGTCATCACGAGGGTTCGGCCGGTGCTGACGTCAGCAGGGCTAACGTGGACCAATCAGAAGCCGACACGTGTCACTGGTGACGCAATAAATGATTTTCCGAAAAAGAAAATGATTTATTAATTCGGTTTAATGATTTTAAATCCAATTCAAACTTTCAAAATTCATAACTTTTGCATTTCAACTCCAAATTGAGTGATTCAAATTTCTAAAAATTAATAAAAATGAGATATTCACAATGGTGAATTTTATTTAAATTTTGGACCAAATTTTTTCTCTGTAAAATTATTTAATTGATTATTTAAACTTCGAAATGCGATAACTTTTGCGTTTTAACTCCGATTTCGACGATTCCAGTTCCTAAAAATTTATAAAATTTTGTTCTCTCTGTTTATGGACTTTATTCTGGTGTTTGGACACTTTTTGTCTACTGTTTGTTTACTATTTGCTATTTGCACGCTTTACGAGTAGACGTTGAAGTGTCCGAAGGCTTCGAAGGAGAAGTGTTGACCCAGGAGCCAACCCAGGACCAAGAACAAGTACTCTTTGAAGGCAAGTTATGCTTTGACCATATTGATCCCACTTTCGAAATTAATTTGATTTAAACTACTGCATGCTACTTCAATTAGAAATACCTATTTAATTCTGGGAAATTAGATAAATGCCAAATTGCTGTATGACACCTTGATTAATTAAATATGTGCCATGACCCCTTGTCACCCTAGTTGTGGTTTAATTAGTTGGACATTATTAGTTTGCCAACATGGGTAATTAGACCGTTGTAGTCTATGCTTAGCCTTGCCACGTGGTCAACAGTGTTTTGAACAATCACATGTTAATATTGACTTAATGAGATATGGAATGTGTTTTGGAGAAAGTGTCATGTGTTGTTGATGTTGTTGTTGATGGCACGTGGTGCATGGTAAACAACTGGGTTTGATAAATAGATTTGACCGGGGCATGTGGCAAGAATGATCGGGTGGGCCAAGTGTGGCACCGGGAATGTCGATTTGGTTCTTCGGGTAGTTTTGCCCTGGTCACCCTAAGGACTTAACCTTGTAAGCCTTTGATCAGAGTCATACGTGCAACCACATGTCCGGAATGGGACGGACCTAGTTGATTAAGTTGCCGATATCTTGCTTGTGATACCTTAGGGTGTCAACTACACCGTTTGTGTAGCTTGAAAGGGGTGCGTACCAGAGCTGCGGCTTGGTACCCGTCCAACGGAGTGTCGGTCCCATACTTCGCCTTTGCTAAGGGAAGGGATGGTGTAGGGCACAATCCGGAGAGGTTCACTTGTGGAGCTTGAGGCTTTCGAAAGGCTTTGTTACGGACTCTCGCCTCGGTGGCGTTTGGTTGTATCATGTGGGTAAAGTGCATAACCTCTGCAGAGTGTAAAATCTATTCGAATAGCCGAGTCCGCGGTATTGGACACTGCTCGGGGATTACAGTCAAGGGTTAGATTTTCATGTAAACAACTTGGACCTTGGAAAAGGGTTTGGTTTAAGAATGATGATGATGGAAATGTGGATTAGGAGTGGAAAGATGTTTATTTAACTCCTGGAAAAGTTATTGATATTATAACTTGTTTTACCGCCTTCGAATCTACTTATGTTACTTGCTAAATGCTGTTACTGCAAATGAACCATGAGCTATCCTTTGTACTAAGCCATGCATGTAGTATATTAGTTTGCATTCTGTGCATGACTTGCTGAGTACCAAGTACTCACCCTTGCCTACAATACAACATCAGTCGAGGAGGAGTCTACACCAGCTTTGGAGGAGAACCTTCAGGAGGAGCCGACGAACTAGGGGCGAGCCCAGTCAGTTGCCTGTGGCATATTGGTTGGCGCCACGTATTTCTTTCATATTCCGCTGCTACTTTTTCCCTTAATAAGTTTCCGCCCTGCGAGGCGTACTTTTGTAACTTGACCATAAGGTCAAGCAACCCGTGATATTTCCTTTTCAATAAAGTACTTTACTATTTCGTTGAGTATGATTGTGGTATTTACCGATGTTGAGACTGTGTGCACTAGCGTGATCCTGGACTAGTGCTGAATACACAGAGGGTCCGGATTTGCAAATTCGGGTCCCGACAGAGGTGGTATCAGAGCCAGGTTGACTGTAGGCTACCCTTAGCTAGAATGGTCGTAGTGAGGACAAAACTTATTTTCTAAAGTTAAAATTTGACAAGACAAGGAATGAAATCTCGACTTATCCCCTTCTCTCTTTCTCTTACCCTTGCTGAATTTTTCCTTACCTCCGTCACGATTTGAAAATTCGGAGTTCTTACATGAGCGCTTTTGTGACAGATGGAGGGAGAGATCAACTACGTCGATCTGGAGGTTGGCCACGCCGCAGAGCTTTGGCGTATGCTGCAGACTCTTGGAGATTTTGAGAAGCCACAGTACCAAGTGGAAGTGATCAGACAAGCTGGACTGATCAAGGCTTGTGACGTGAAGATTGTGGTACCTGCCAGGAAGGAGGGCCCGGGGAATCGTCCGATACACTGCACCGCCAGGAGGTCTACAATGCAGATGGGTATCCAGGAGGTGTCACGAAGAGCAATGTGGCACGTTGCCCGCATCTACGCCAGAGAATTGGAGAACACGGTGTTTCATTACCATCCACGCAGCAATAACACGCTTGACCCGAAGATGATCCTGGATGAGAATGACGTGGTCACTCAGTTGGCACGACTTGTTGTCGCCCAGGAGGACGTACTTGATGATGCAAGCAAGGAATTGCAGAAGGCTCGCAAGGAAGTTACAACAGAAAAGAACAGATGGCGAGAAACTCAAGAGTATGTGTCACACCTTCTGCAAAGGATTGGCGAGTTAGAGACAGCGGCGTTATGCGCACTGCAGCGCCCATTTGAGCTACACGAGCCAGACCCGGAGGAGTCAGAGCTTGAAGAGGACACTGCTTCTTCGACTACCACAGTTGCCTCAGTTGCAGGGCATGGCGACCGTTTCGTGCCGATGCCACCACGCCCGTACCCAGGCAGTGGAGGATGGATCGATGAGTGAGCGTAGGTTTTTAGAAGTTGAGCCTCCTTCGTCGAGTCACGTCTAAGAATAAAGAGTCGTCCTTAGAGGCGTTGGATTTTCATTGATTGCTGAGTGTGCAGTATGTGTTGCAAGGCCTTTAGGCATTGTAAGCAACCATACCAAGTTATTATTGAACAAATAATAAAGTTGAATTTTGGGTTATACCTTCCACCCCGCATAGTTACTCTATTACTTATCTATGCTTATTCCCCCTTAGCTCTAAACCTTGGAGCAATCGACAGATGGTGAACACTCGCAGAAACCTTGGAGGCAATGGCAGTGGAGCCCGCCCAACTGGAAACCCCAATGATGGAGCACCCGCACCCCAGCCAGCACCGCCAGTTGATATGCAGAACTTTGGAGCTTTTCTTGCTGCCCAGACTCAGTTGATGCATGCTATGATGCAACAGATGCGGCAAGTCACCGCTCAGGCCACTGCTAACCAGGTCAATCAGGGGCAGCATCAGGGATCAAGACTGTCAGAGTTCATGAGGACTCATCCGCCCACGTTCTCAGGGAATGCCAATCCATTGGAGGCAGACGATTGGCTGAGGTCGATTGAACGGAAGCTTCACATCACGCAGTGTGTGGGAAATGAGAGGGTACTTTATGCCCCTCATCAGTTGGAAGGAACTGAAGTTGAATGGTGGGAGAACTTCTGCGCTACCCGGGAGAACCCACAGGAAATCACATGGGAGGAGTTCACAGCTGCTTTTCGTCAGTACCATGTGCCAGAGGGAATTATGGACCTAAAGAAAGAGGAATTCAGAGCTTTGAAGCAAGGCGGCCAGTCAGTGGCCGATTACCTGAACAAGTTCACACAGCTTGCTCGCTACGCACCTGAACATGTAGCGACTGATAAGGCAAGGTAGTCCCGATTCATGAAAGGACTTAACTCTGGACTGCAGGTGGGACTAATCACCCACACCTTTCCGGATTTCCAGGATTGGTGAACAAGGCGCTTATTCTGGAAGACAAGCGCAAAGAGCTGGCTGATAACAGGAAGCGCAGGATGCAACAACAGGGAGCACGCCAAGGAGTGCAGCAATGTCTGAGAGTTGCGCCAAACCAGTTTTTCAGATTCCAGCCACAGAATGCAGCAAGGACACCATCGCCAGCGCCGAGACTTGCAATTCAGAATTTTCAGACCCCCGTCCCGGCAAGGAACACCGCACTGAGCAGTCAGCAGGGGACAGTGAAACGCTGCTACACATGCAATGAGCCAGGTCACTTCTCCAACAGTTGCCCCAAGAAGACAGCAGGAGTGACCCCAGTTCGCTTCAACTTGGGATCCACGCCACCTAGGACCCCCGCACCAGGAGCCGCGCCTCAGACCGTGGTGAGAGGCCGCATCAACCATGTCACCGCCGATGCACTGCAGAATGCTACGGACGTTGTACTGGGTAAGTTACTTGTCAACTCAGTACCTGCTACCGTTTTGTTTGACTCTGGAGCTTCGCATTCATTTGTTTCTCGGGATTTTATTTCTAAGAATGATTTGGAGGTTGTGGGACTTAAAGGCATGCTTATAGTTCAAACCCCTGGATCAGAACTCCGATCTCAAGTAGGATGTTCTGGGGTGAGAATAGCAATAGGTGGGGTAGAATTTTTAGCAAACCTCATCATACTGGGAACTCAGACCCTAGATGTTATCTTGGGAATGGATTGGTTGACCAAGCACAAGGCCGTGCTTGATTGTGGAAGGAGAACTATATCGGTTGAGAGCCCATGTGGGGAGAAAGTAGAATTTCTAGCGAACACCGTTCGTGATGGACAGTTGATGGTCAACAGTGTGAAGACAATCAGTATAGAGGATGTTCCAGTAGTGAATGAGTATCCGGATGTTTTTCCAGAAGACTTACCTGGTATGCCGCCAGACAGAGATATTGAGTTTGTGATTGAGTTAGTACCAAGGACAGCCCCGATAGCAAAGAGACCCTATCGGATGTCAACCGAGGAGTTGGTGGAGATGAAGAAACAGCTTGAGGAATTAATGGAGAAAGGATTCATCAGACCAAGTTCGTCACCATGGGGAGCACCAGTTCTGTTCGTCAAGAAGAAGGACAGGAGTTTCAGGATGTGCATAGATTACCGTGCACTCAATGAGGTCACCGTGAAGAACAAGTATCCGCTACCCAGGATAGATGATCTGTTCGACCAACTAAGAGGAGCTGGAGTATTCTCCAAGATTGACCTGAGGTCAGGATACCATCATTTGAAGATACGGTTAGAGGATATTCCGAAGACCGCATTCTCGTCAAGATACGGACATTATGAGTTTACTGTTATGTCCTTTGGTCTGACGAATGCGCCAGCCTATTTCATGAACTTGATGAATAAAGTTTTTCATGGAATACTTGGACAAGTTCGTTGTTGTGTTCATAGATGACATTCTGATCTACTCCAAGACCAAAGAAGAACACGCCGAACATTTGAGGCTAGTTCTTAAGAAGTTGCGAGAGCAGCAATTGTTTGCTAAGTTCAGTAAGTGTGACTTCTGGAAGGACAAGGTAGAGTTTCTTGGACATGTGATGACCGCAGAAGGAGTTGCCGTAGATCCGAGCAAAGTGGAAGCTGTGTTACATTGGGAACAACCAAAGACTGTGACCCAGATACGGAGTTTCCTTGGTATGGCAGGATACTACCGTCGCTTTATAGAAGGCTTTTCAACGATTGCGAGACCTGTTACACAATTGTTGAAAAAGGAGAAGAAGTTTAACTGGACGCCGGAGTGCGAGAAAGGCTTCCAGGAATTGAAGAAACGATTGACATCAGCGTCGGTGTTAGTTCTACCGGATGTGAACCAAAGCCTTGATATATATTGTGATGCATCGCGCCAAGGACTTGGATGTGTGTTGATGCAGAATGGGAAGGTCGTCGCATACGCATCAAGGCAGTTGAGGCCACATGAGGAGAATTACCCAACGCATGACCTAGAGTTAGCTGCTGTAGTGCATGCTTTGAAATTCAGGCATCATTACCTGATTGGGAATAGATGTGAGGTGTACACAGACCATAAGAGTCTTAAGTACATTTTCACCCAGTCGGATCTGAATATGAGGCAGAGGAGATGGTTAGAGCTGATCAAGGACTATAATGTCGGGATCCATTACCATCCCGGGAAGGCCAATGTGGTGGATGATGCCTTGAGCAGAAATAGCCACACGGTTAGTATGTTGATAGCAGAAGGCCAGGCAGAACTGTGCAAAGAATTTCAGAAAATGCAGATTGAGGTTGTACCAGAGGGATTCTTGGCCACGTTGGAAGTCAAGCCTACCTTGGAAGGCCAGATCCGCGAAGAACAGAAGGATGACCCCAAGATCCTGAGGATCAAATCCAAGATGGATGAGGATAAGGCCAAAGACTTCCGACTAGATGAACATGGCACATTGTGGATGAAGAACCACATCTGTGTGCCGAACAGAAAGGAGCTGAAGAAGCTAATCTTAGAAGAAGCTCATGACTCTAAGTACTCCATCCACCCAGGAAGCGCCAAGATGTACCAGGATCTGAAGGAGAGATTTTGGTGGCCGAGTATGAAACGGGAGGTCGCCGAGCATGTCGCACTATGTGATGTATGCCAGAGAGTTAAAGCTATGCACCAGAGGCCCGCAGGGTTGCTACAGCCATTGAAGATACCTGAATGGAAGTGGGAGGAAATCGGAATGGATTTCATTACCGGTTTGCCAAAGACCCAAGGAGGATATGACTCGATATGGGTTATCGTGGATCGCCTGACTAAAGTCGCCCACTTTATCCCTGTGAAGACCACTTACTCGGGAGATAAGTTAGCAGAGTTGTACATGACCAGAATCGTCTGCTTGCATGGAGTGCCGAAGAAGATCGTATCGGACAGAGGTACCCAGTTTACCTCGAGATTCTGGAATAAGCTACATGAAGCCATGGGGACCCGTCTAAACTTCAGTACAGCTTATCATCCGCAGACGGACGGACAGACTGAAAGAGTTAATCAGATTTTAGAGGATATGCTAAGAGCCTGTGCATTAGCTTATGCTACCTCGTGGGATAAGAGTTTGTCGTATGCTGAGTTCAGTTACAATAATAGCTACCAGGCCAGTTTGTAAATGTCACCTTTTGAAGCACTGTATGGTCGACCCTGTCTACACCACTAAACTGGAATGAGACAGGTGAACGCCATGTCTTTGGACCAGACATTCTTCAAGAAGCTGAAGAGCAGATTGCCATGATCCGAGAAAGACTGAAGATAGCCCAATCGAGACAGAAAAGCTACGCGGATAACCGTCGTCGAGACCTGAGCTTTGAACCTGAAGATTTCGTATACCTTAGAGTTACTCCACTCAAGGGAGTCAAGAGATTTCATGCAAAAGGAAAACTTGCACCGCGATACGTCGGACCTTTTAAGATCCTGAGCCGCAGAGGTGAAGTTGCGTACCAGTTGGAGTTACCACAGTCATTGGCGGGAGTGCATGATGTGTTCCATGTATCCCAAATGAAGAAGTGTCTCCGAGTGCCCGATGAGCAAACACCCTTGGAATCGATCGAGTTACAAGAAGACCTGACCTACCGGGAGCACCCAGTGAAGATTTTGGATACAATGGATCGAGAGACAAGAAATAAGTCAATCCGCTTCTGTAGAGTTCAGTGGAGCAACCACGCCGAAAGTGAAGCGACTTGGGAGCGTGAGGATTTGAAGAAAGAGTTTCCCAACCTATTTCTTAGTCAGCCCTGAATCTCGGGGACGAGATCCCGTTAAGGGGGGAGGTTTGTAACACCCCAAAATTTTGTTTTCTTGAATAAAGTTCAATTTTAGAATTTTTGTGAATTTTTGAAATTTTCTGGAATTTATTTGGAATTAATTTGAATTTATTCCATATGGAAATAATTAAAGAAATTAAATTTGCAAATAAAATTTTGTTGGAAATATTTTATTTGAGTCCAAAATGTTCCAAAATATTTTCCATAATTTTTCTGGAATTTTTCTAAGGATTTTGCTATTTTTCTGGATTTAATTGAATTTTCTACGAATTATTTGAATATTTAAATCGTTGGAAAATGCGAACGGGTTTCTACTGTTCATTCGACCGAGCCCGAGTCAGACTCGAGTTCGAGTCCGACCCGAGCCAGCCGACTCAACCGAACCCAACCCTAACCCTAATCGATCCCGACCATTGGATCGAGATCCAACGGTCCGGATTGGACCGCACCGGTTCGAGCCGAGACCGGCCCGGATCCGGTTTCACCCGCGCGATCGTGACCGTTGGCTGCGCCACGTGGATGGCCAGGATTGCTTCGTCCTCGTCCGAGTCGCTGCCGGACTGCGCCGCCGTGTGGGCCTAGGGTTCCGATTTGTGCGCACACGCCGAGGGTATTTAATGCCCTGACCGCACCCCGAGGACCGTCTTGACCCCGCGCAGCCGTTGCCCTAGCCGCCGCCGCCCGTAGCGCCCCGACGCACCCGCAATCGCTCACCGTAGTTAGATCACTCCTCCGCCGCGGTTATTGTCTTTTTCCGCCGCCGACAGCCGCCCTCCGCCGCGCGTGAGCCCGGATCCGAGACCCTCAGGTCAAGGCGCATCGGATAGGACCACGCACCTCACTGGAAGACCCTCGGAGCGCCGTTTCACGTGTCGTCGTCCTCGTCTCCGGCAGCCCAGCACCGCCGTGTCACCATCGCCGGCCACAAAGCATCTCAGCCGTCCGATCGACATCCAACCGCCACGGTGAGTTCGCGTGTTTTTCCCGTATCGTAACCTAGATCGGATCTGGACCGTTGGATCGAGATCCAACGGCCCACGATCGCCACGTGCCGATAACGTTGTTGACCTAGGATAGATTTCAACCGTTGGATCTAGATCCAACGGCTTAGATTGAACCGCGTAGCACGCGTTGCACCGAACCCTACCCGATCTGGACCGTCCGATCTAGATCGTACGGCCCAGGTCAACCGCGTTGTTTCAACGCGTAAACCCTAGATCTAATCCGCGCCGTTGATTTTCAAACCAACGGCCGGGATCGCGCCACGTGTGCCCTAGCCGCGCCGCGCGCGTCGTACGCGCGTGAGAGCGTGTCTCTGACACGCGGGGCCCGCGTGTCAGAGGGCCCACGTGTCAGCCGCGCCGTTCGGGCGTGAACCCGAGCCACTGACATGCGGGGCCCGCATGTCAGCGACTGTGTCGTGCGCCGAGCGCACCGTAGACCCGTGCCGCCCGTGGACCCAGTCCATGGACCGGACACGTGGCAGCACCTGAGTGGTGCCACGTGTCATGCTGACGTCAGCGTGACGTCATCACGAGGGTTCGGCCGGTGCTGACGTCAGCAGGGCTGACGTGGACCAATCAGAAGCCGACACGTGTCATTGCTGACGCAATAAATGATTTTCCGAAAAAGAAAATGATTTATTAATTCGGTTTAATGATTTTAAATCCAATTCAAACTTTGAAAATTCATAACTTTTGCATTTCAACTCTAAATTGAGTGGTTCAAATTTCTAAAAATTCATAAAAATGAGATCTTCACAATGGTGAATTTTATTTAAATTTTGGACCAAAGTTTTTCTCTATAAAATTATTTAATTGATTATTTAAACTTTGAAATGCGATAACTTTTGCGTTTTAACTCCGATTTTGACGATTCCAGTTCCTAAAAATTTATAAAATTATGTTCTCTCTGTTTATGGACTTTATTCTGGTGTTTGGATACTTTTTGTCTACGGTTTGTTTACTATTTGCTATTTGCACGCTTTACGAGTAGATGTTGAAGTGCCCGAAGGCTTCGAAGGAGAAGTGTTAACCCAGGAGCCAACCTAGGACCAAGAACAAGTACTCTTTGAAGGCAAGTTATGCTTTGACCATATTGATCCCACTTTCGAAATTAATTTGATTTAAACTATTGCATGCTACTTCAATTAGAAATACCTATTTAATTCTGGGAAATTAGATAAATGCCAAATTGCTGTATAACACCTTGATTAATTAAATATGTGCCATGACCCCTTGTCACCCTAGTTGTGGTTTAATTAGTTGGACATTATTAGTTTGCCAACATGGGTAATTAGACCGTTGTAGTCTATGCTTAGCCTTGCCACGTGGTCAACAGTGTTTTGAACAATCACATTTTAATATTGACTTAATGAGATATGGAATGTGTTTTGGAGAAAGTGTCATGTGTTGTTGACGTTGTTGTTAATGGCACGTGGTGCATGGTAAACAACTGGGTTTGATAAATAGATTTGACCGGGGCATGTGGCAAGAATGATCGGGTGGGCCAGGTGTGGCACCGGGAATGTCGATTTGGTTCTTCGGGTAGTCTTGCCCTGGTCACCCTAAGGACTTAACCTTGCAAGCCTTTGATCTGAGTCATACGTGCAACCACATGTCCGGAATGGTACGGACCTAGTTGATTAAGTTGCCGATATCTTGCTTGTGATACCTCAGGGTGTCAACTACACCGTTTGTGTAGCTTGAAAGGGGAGCGTACCAGAGCTGCGGCTTGGTACCTGTCCAATGGAGTGTCGGTCCCATACTTCGCCTTTGCTAAGGGAAGGGATGGTGTAGGGCACAATCCGGAGAGGTTCACTTGTGGATCTTGAGGCTTCCGAAAGGCTTTGTTACGGACTCTCGCCTCGGTGGCGTTTGGCTGTATCGTGTGGGTAAAGTGCATAACCTCTGCAGAGTGTAAAATCTATTCGAATAGCCGAGTCCGCGGTATTGGACACTGCTCGGGGATTACAGTCAAGGGTTAGATTTTCATGTAAACAACTTGGACCTTGGAAAAGGGTTTGGTTTAAGAATGATGATGATGGAAATGTGGATTAGGAGTGGAAAGATGTTTATTTAACTCCTGGAAAAGTTATTGATATTATAACTTGTTTTACCGCCTTCGAATCTACTTATGTTACTTGCTAAATGCTGTTACTGCAAATGAACCATGCGCTATCCTTTGTACTAAGCCCTGCATGTAGTATATTAGTTTGCATTCTGTGCATGACTTGCTGAGTACCAAGTACTCACCCTTGCCTACAATACAACATCAGTCGAGGAGGAGTCTACACCAGCTTTGGAGGAGAACCTTCAGGAGGAGCCGACGAACTAGGGGCGAGCCCAGTCAGTTGCCGGTGGCATATTGGTTGGCGCCACGTATTTCTTCATATTCCGCTGCTACTTTTGCCCTTAATAAGTTTCCGCCCTGCGAGGCGTACTTTTGTGACTTGACCATAAGGTCAAGCAACCCGTGATATTTCCTTTTCAATAAAGTACTTTACTTTTTCGTTGAGTATGATTGTGGTATTTACCGATGTTGAGACTGTGTGCACTAGCGTGATCCTAGACTAGTGCTGAATACACAGAGGGTTCGGATTTGCAAATTCGGGTCCCTACACAACCCCTCCTATTTAAAGGGGCAAAACACAAGGAGTCCGGAATACAATTCCTACTCCTAATCCTAGAAGGAGTCCCACTCCTAATTTTAGAAGGAGTATGTATTAAACACAACTCCACTTGGCCCAACCTGGCCAAATACAGCTCTTGCACGCGTGTGGCAACCCAGCCATACTCACGTGACTAATAACTCTTGCACGCGTATGGCCACCATGCCATACTCACGTGACTAACCATTCTTCATGTGCACCATTCTCTTAGCCCGAACGTCCCGCATGACATCCTCTACCACCAAGACCTCGGTTCCTCCCTGAACCTAGTCTCGAACCTTAGTTCCTCCATGACCCTAGTTCTGGTCCCGTCATCGACCACGTTCGTCTTCGAGCAATACCTGCACATGAACAAAACACAAAATTCTCCGAGCACAAGTCCGCGACTTGACTCAATATTAGTCCATGCAACTACTCACACGAGCATTGCATAACATCAACTCAACCTGAGCAAATTTCGTTCATGACAAACCAAACATTGGTCTGGCGTACACAGGGCAAAACCTTAGAAAAATCCATTCACGGCGGACCAAAAAAATTTGGTCCAGCACTCACGTGAAAACAGCAGTCAAAAACCAGTTCACGACGGATCAAAAAATTTGGTCCAGCGTACATGCGAAAGTCTCGGTTCAATTCAGAACCAATACGTTCAAATTCACGTTCACGGCGGACCCAAAAAGTTTGGTCTGGCGTAGATGTGAAACTTACTGGTTTCTTGAAAAATTGAGTCCGGCGCAGGAACTCAAAAGCACGTTCACGACTAACCAAAATTTTGGTCCGGCGTAGATGCAAAAAGAACTCTATTTTGGTTTGGAGCTGATTTGAGTACAACATCCAAAATACCGTCCACGCCGGACTAAAAATTTTGTCCGGCGTGCATGGTCCAGCGTAAAATAGAAACATACTGTTTTTGCTCAAAGTTTGTCCGGCGCAAAATGTCTCCAAACGCATGTTTACGACGGACAAAAGATTTGGTCCGGCGCAAACATAAAATCGGTGAGGCGCAGAAGTGAAACTTATTGTTTTTGAGAATTTGGTCCGGCGCATGAAAAGAAACACTGTTTCTTGTCAATTTGTCAAACACATGCACAAAACATATTTTTCAAATTCAATTCTTTAAGCCAATTTTTCAGCACATGATTTCACAGAAGTCATCTTCAACCACCCGCCTGCCCCGCTCTCCTCTCCTCGTGCCGGCTAGCGCCACCGCCGCTAGCCCCGCCTCCGCGCGCCGCCGCACCCGCGCGACCCGTGCCCGACCACGCCACCTGCTTCCCCGCCATTCCCACGTGCGCCGCAACCCGCGCCGGCCGCCGTGCAAATCGTGCGCCGTTGCGCCGCCCTTGCACGCCGCCCTCTCTTCCCCGTATACTCCCCTCTCTCTCTCCCTTCGCTCCCCTCTCCTTCGCACGCCGCCACTGTCACCTTCTTCTCCGACCTCCTCCGGCTCCGCCGACCCCATCGCCGCCTCCGCCTCATCGCGCTGCACCCCCTCCCACTTGCTCGACGCGACCGCCGCCCGCCCGGCCTCGCGCCTGGTCCATGCCGTGCCCATGCACCAGGTGCACGGTGCACCCGGGTGTGCGTGGACCCGGTCCACCGCCCGGTGGCCCCACCTGTCAGATTTTTTGGTTTAAAAATAATTCAAAAATAAAAAATCCTGGTGCTGACATCAGTATGACACAATAAACCGGGTTTTCTTTAAAAAAAATCCAAAAATCAGCCGTTGACGTCATCGTTGTTCAATAATTCAGATTTTCTTTTAGAAAAAAAATTCAAAATTTTAGAAAAAAAATCTTTTTTCTCGTTTTCTTTTGTTTTAAAACTTTTGGGAGCCCATTTTCACCCGTTCAAACTCCGTTTGGCTCCATTTTTCTTCCTAAAGTCATTTAAAATCTTAAATTTTAATTTAGTGCTAGTTTGGTATTTATTTGAATTTGGGTGTTTTCCACGCGTAGATTACAGAGAGTCCGAGGGTACCCGGGCGACGAATTCGAACAACAACTCACCGAACCAGGCAAGTCACACCACCTTGAACATGTTGCTCCCAGTTTGTGAACTTGTACGTTGAATTTTAAATTATTGCATGCATATGTGTGGTAAATGTAATTTCTGTCCAAATTTTAAATCCCTAGTTACACCCATACTTGTTATGCCACCTTTGAAAACTGAATAACTATTCCATTGTATCCCTAAGTAAATTATTAACCATGATATTATGGTACCTAGAAAATGCTTATACATGCTTAGAACCTGACTTAGGAAAATTTTGGGGAATTTTTTGCCAAAATGATGTTTCATTAAAAATGAGAATTATGATGTGGATGTTATGAGTAAAAATGAAATGTAATTTAGTCCGAGCGAGAAATGGTTGATTAGTGGTGTGGAACTGGGTCAGTGTAAAGTTTCGTCTAGTCAATTAAGGACTGGTCTGAGTTTCGTTGAATGTAAAGCTTAACCGTACTAACACAAGTCTGGAATGGAACAGACTTGGCTAGCCGTATTCAATCTTACCATGGACTGTCATGCCAATTGGAGGTAGTGGTGTGGTGAAAGCGTGAGGCTGCCACTCTGGTGCAAGGGGGGCTTCTGAATATAGGGATTCTTTCAGCGGTGAAACCTTAGCGGGCATGACTACGTGGTGAGTTTTCTATAGGGGCATTATCATGATTTTTCTCAGTCGTTCACCAAAGGAAGTATACTGACACATGGGGAACATCATGTCTTGTGGGTAAAGTTGTACAACCTCTGCAGAGTGTAAAACTAATAGATTAGCCATACCCGCGGTTATGGGCGTGTTGAGCAAGCCATTCTCAGATAAGACTTTGGTATTTTTAAAGATTTGGATTACAAATATGTTGGGAATATTGTAAGTCCTTGGAAAATATTTGGATAATTTCAGGAGTGATTCCTGTATTGAAAATGCTTAAAGTTTACATATTCTTAAAATTATGCAATTTGAAACTATTTAGAACTTTTAGCAAATTACTACTTTATGCTAAAATGAACCATATAACCTTTTTTTGTTGCCTGTGCATTATATTGCATTTTTGGTGTGATTTGTTTAGTACGTTCGTACTCACCTTTGCTTAATTTACTGGTTCAAAGGAGTACCACGATGGTGAGGACCAGTTGGATTAGGCCGTGTCTCTAGTTGATTGCCTGTGGCGAAATAATGTAACATCCTAATTTTTGCTTTTCCTGAATGTAAATGAAATTTGGTAATTTTGAGAATTTTGGAATTTTCTGGAATTTATTTGTATTTATTTGGATTTAATTTAAATTTATTCTCTTTTGAGATAATTAAAGAATTAAAATTTTTTAAATAAAGTTTTCTTGAAAATATTTTATTTGAGTCCAAAATGTCTCAAAGTATTTTTCAGATTTTTTCTGGAATTTTTTTGATTATTTTGCTATTTTTTCCCGATTTATTGGAATTTCTAAAAATTATTTTAATTATTTAATCGCTGCAAAAACCCGATTGAGTTTCACTGTTCAACCGACCGAGCCGGACCCGAGTCTAACTCGAGTCCGACTCGAGCCAGCCCGACCGGACCACACCCAAGCCTAACCCTAGTATTGCGACCGTTGGATCTCGATCCAACGGCCACGCTTCGTCTGCGTGTACGCATGGGATGGAGCGTTGGATCCTAGCCGGATGGACGCACGTGATGCGGCCACGTCACCTCTCCGTATCGCCGTCGGATTCCGCCACCGCCACGCCACCAACCTCGGTTTCAGCGAGATTCACGGAAGCCGAGGCCCCTATTTAATGCTTTGACTCCGCCACCACCTTCTCCGTTTCCGTGCGTGTCGGATGACCTAGCTACCCGCGCTTAAGCCGCTGCCGTTCGCCCGCAAGAGCTCGCCGTAATTGAAAACGTGCACCGCCGCTGTTTTCCGCCGTTTCCCATTGACTCCGCCGTCCTCCTCCACGTGGGAGCCCAGATCCGGAACCCTCGCGTCGAGTCGCATCAGGGAGGACCATCCACCTCGCTGGAGGAGCCCCGTAGCGCCGCTGCCGTGGTCATCGTCCCCAGCTCCAGCCAACACAGTCCGTCGCGCTATCGCCGAAACCCTCGAGCTCCATCAACCGTTCGATCATTGTCGGGACCCGAATCTGCAAATCCGGACCCTCTGTGTATTCAGGACTAGTCCAGGATCACGCTAGTGCACACAGTCTCAACATAGATGAATATCACAATCATACACAGCGGAATAGTAAAAATAACTCAAATATAAAATATAAACTAATGTACGACCTTAAGGTCAACCTTACGCTTGCGAAGCCTTGACGGCTTCAACTCCAAATAGGCAGCAGCGGAACGAAGAACACTGGTGAATCCCATCAATACGCCACAGGCAACTGACGGGGTTCGACTCCTAGATAATCGCCTTCTCACGAAACTTCTTCTTCTTCAAAGATGTAGACTTCTGCTCACTGGTGATTTGTTTGTTGCAAGGGGTGAGTACATAAAGCACACAGCAAGTCATGCACAGAATGCAAGTCTATTATCTATATGCATGGCTTATTCCAAGTAACAAGCTGAATGGTTATTTTGCAGAAAAACAACATTCACAAATAAACATAATAGATTGTAAAGCAGTAAAATAAATAATACCAGTAATAGATTTCACAGTTATTTCACAAGTAAAACATTCCACGTCCTTAACCAATTATCACTTTACCACAGGCAAACTGCCTCCAAGCCCAAGTTCATTTTCATGAAAAACTAACCCTTCACTGTAATCCCCGAGCATTTCCAGTACCGTGGACTCGGCTATTCGAATAGGTTTTACACTCTGCAGAGGTTATGCACTTTACCCACAAAGATATAATCCACTCACCACGTCAGCCGTGACTCGCCATACAAGAATATGCAATTGAGCGATCATAACAAAGTCTTTCGGAAGCTTCTAACTACACAAGTGGACCTCTCCGGTTTTTGCAATACACCATCCCTTCCCTTAGCAAAGGCGAAGTATGGGACCGACATACCGTTGGATGGGTACCATGCCGCAGCCCTGGTACGCTCCCCCTTCAAGCTACACAAACGGTGTAGTTGACACCCCGAGGTATCACAAGCAAGTTATTAGCGACTTAATCAACTAGGTCCGTCCCATTCCGGACATGTGGTTGCACGATTGATTCAGTTCAAAGGCTTGCAAGGTTAAGTCCTTAGGGTGACCAAGGCAAGACTACCCAAAAGAACCAAAACGATTTTCCCGGTGCCAACCATGGCCCACCAGATCATTCTTGCCACTTGCCCTAGTCCAAATCATTTTACCACCCTAGTTGATTATTGCGCAACACAATGCCAACAACAACTCAACATCCTTGAAGAAGCACGAAGGCCTCCGCATATCAACATCATCGTGTCGGCAACACGTCACACCATTTCAAAATACATTGCATATCTCTTTCGTCGATATTGAACCTTATATTTCCAAAATGATGTTACTGATATGTTGCATGGCTAAGCAAACTACTGACGGTCTAAATAACCCAGGTTGGCAAAGTATTAGCTACCAACTATTAATCAACAAACCTAGGGTGACAAATGAATCATGGCATACAATCATTATAGGCAAGGTGGCGATAACAAGTAGGTTGATTATCTAATCCCAAATTAATTGAAATCAGTTTAACTCAAACTAGCATGCAATAATTTGAAACAACATAATTTTCGAAAATGGGATCAACATGGTCAAAGCACAACTTGCCTGGCCCTTGCAACTTTTACTGTTCTTTACTCTTTATCCTTGATTCTTGATCTTCGATCTTCAATCTTCACTTCCTTGCCCTTCAGCTCCGTAGAACGATTTCTGGACGACGCGTCTAACGATAAAGAAACACAAATACAACAAAACTCAAAAGACAATCAAATAAACTCCAAATTAAGTACGGATAGCATTGGGCACAACTGCTTGGAAGAATTTAGGGACTCGAACGGATTAGATCGAAGATTAGACAAAAGGGAACGGCTTTCGAAAAAAACACCGAAAAGGGGAAAGATTAATAACTGGGGAAGAAAGAATAATATTCCAAAGAATATTTCTTCCGAAGTTATTATCTTGATTGGACAAACATTGACATATGGGCGCTCGATCTATGGACCGGGTCCATAAGGATACGTTAGTTCACAAAGAAATAAACTGAGGCGCAAGGTTGACTTTTGTTGACTGAACGAAACACGGTCAAACAAAAGAGAGACGTATAGATTAGATCGGGCACAAGGGTGTGACACATGGCCAATGGTCTATCGACCAATTCCACGAATGAAGTCTAGGTTAATGGTAGATTAGGTTTTCAGGGATAAGACAAGACAAGTGTCTTACCACGATTGAAACAACGGGAAAGATTGCAAAGATAACAACAAGGCTCACGATGAACTTACTTCATCGAACCGGTCTTAGGTTAGGGTTTTGATTCGGCTTTGAAGATGACATGACGATGAGGCTAGTGTAACACCCCAAAATTTTGTTTTCTTGAATAAAGTTGAATTTTAGAATTTTTGTGAATTTTTAGAATTTTTTTGGAATTTTTTTGGATTTTTTTGGAATTAATTTGAATTTATTCCATATTGAAATAATTAAATAAATTAAATTTTCAAATAAAGTTTTGTTGGAAATATTTTATTTGGGTCCCAAATGTTCTAAAATATTTTCTAGAATTTTCCTGGAATTTTTCTGAGTATTTTGCTATTTTTCTTGAATTAAATGAATTTCTGGAAAATTTATTTTAATTATTTAATCGCTGGAAAATGCGTGTGGGTTTGTACTATTCATCTGACCGAGCCCGAGTCAGACTCGAGTCCGAGTCTGACCCGGACCCGACCGCGCCGTTCGGTTCGGTCGAACCGCGTCCAAACCCTAACGCTTGTGACCGTTGGATTGAGATACAACGGCCATGATCGCGTCGCCCCCGACCGAACCGAGTTCGAGCAGAACCCGTTCGAGGCCGCGAATCGTGACCGTCCATCGTGCCACGTGGACGGCTGAGATCGTGCCACATCGCCGATCCGAGTCCTCGCCGGTCTCCGCCGCCGCAACGAAGTGGGCCTCGGTTTCCGCGAGATTCACGGAAGCCGAGGGCCCTATTGCACCCGTAGCCCTAACCCACTTCGCTGGAGTCGCCGCCGTCTGCCCTCGAGAGCTCGCCGTAGTTGATTTAGGGTTCCGCCGCGGTTTTCCGTTGATTGCTGCTGACTCCGCCGTCCTCCGTCGCCGTTAAGCCCAGAACCGGAACCGGGAGTCCAAGGCGCGTTCGGGAGTACCACTCACCTCGCCGGATCTGCACGGGAACGCCGTCGGGCTCGTCATCGTCTTCGTCTCCGGTCTGCTCGAGCCGCCGCACGCCATCGCCGGACTTCGAGCTCGCACAGCCGTCCGATCAAGATCCGACCGCCACGGTGAGCCCACGCTCTCCCCAAACCCTAGAAACCTAGATCGGATCTGGACCGTTGGATCGAGATCCAACGGCCCACGATCGCCACGTGCGGATAACCGCGTTAACCTAGGATAGATTTCAACCGTTGGATCTAGATCCCACGGCTTAGATTGAGCCGCGTAGCACGCGTTGCACCGAACCCTATTCGATCTGGACCGTCCGATCTAGATCTTACGGCCCAGATCAACCGCGTTATTTCAACGCGTAAACCCTACATCTAATCCGCGCCGTTGATTTTCAAACCAACGGCCGAGATTGTGCCACGTGTGCCCTAGCCGCGCCCGCGAGCGTACGCGCATGGGAGCGTGTCTCTGACAAGCGGGGCCCGCGTGTCAGAGGGCCCACGTGTCAGCCGCCGCACCGTGCGCATGCCAGCGCGCCACTGACATGCGGGGCCCGCATGTCAGCGGCGGTGGCGTGCGCCGAGCGCACCGTAGACCCGTGCCGCCCGTGGACCCAATCCATAGACCGGACACGTGGCAGCACCTAGGTGGTGCTGCGTGTCATCTTTAACGTCGACGCATAACGTCATCACGCAGGACCGTTCGGTCTTTGGCGTCAGCAAGTCCACGTGGACCAATCAGAAGCTGACACGTGTCCATGCTGACGCAATAAATGTTTTCCCGAAAAAGAAAATTATTTATTAATTTGGTTTAATGATTTTAAATCTGATTCAAACTTTGAAAATTCATAACTTTTGCATTTCAACTCCAAATTGAGTGGTTCAAATTTCTAAAAATTCATAAAAATGAGATCTTCACAATGGTGAATTTTATTTAATTTTTGGACCAAAGTTTTTCTCTTCAAAATTATTTAATTGATTATTTAATCTTCGAAATGCGATAACTTTTGCGTTTTAACTCCGATTTCGACGATCCCAGTTCCTAAAAATTTATAAAATTATGTTCTCTCTGTTTATGGACTTTATTTTGGTGTTTGGATACTTTTGTCTACTGTTTGATTATTATTTGCTATTTGCACGCTTTACGAGTAGACGTTGAAGTGCCCAAAGGCTTCGAAGGAGAAGTGTTGACCCAGGAGCCAACCCAGGACCAAGAACAAGTACTCTTTGAAGGCAAGTTATGCTTTGACCATATTGATCCCACTTTTGAAATTAATTTTATTTAAACTATTGCATGCTAATTTATTTAGAAGTACTTATTTAATTCTGGGAAATTAGATAAATGCCAAATTGCTGTATGACACCTTGATTAATTAAATATGTGCCATGACCCCCTTGTCACCCTAGTTGTGGTTTAATTAGTTGGACATTATTAACTTTCCAACATGGGTAATTAGACCGTTGTAGTCTATGCTTAGCCTTGTCACGTGGTCAACAGTGTTTTGAACAATCCCATGTTAATATTGACTTAATGAGATATGGAATGTGTTTTGGAGAAAGTGTCATGTGTTGTTGACGTTGTTGTTGATGGCACGTGGTGCATGGTAAACAATTGGGTTTGATAAATAGATTTGACCGGGGCATGTGGCAAGAATGATCGGGTGGGCCAGGTGTGGCACCGGGAATGTCGATTTGGTTCTCCGGGTAGTCTTGCCCTGGTCACCCTAAGGACTTAACCTTGCAAGCCTTTGAACTGAGTCATGCGTGCAACCACATGTCCGGAATGGGACGGACCTAGTTGATTAAGTTGCCGATATCTTGCTTGTGATACCTCAGGGTGTCAACTACACCGTTTGTGTAGCTTGAAAGGGGAGCGTACCAGAGCTGTGGCTTGGTACCCGTCCAACGGAGTGTCGGTCCCATACTTCGCCTTTGCTAAGGGAAGGGATGGTGTAGGGAACAATCCGGAGAGGTTCACTTGTGGAGCTTGAGGCTTCCGAAAGGCTTTGTTACGGACTCTCGCCTTGGTGGCGTTTGGCTGTATCATGTGGGTAAAGTGCATAACCTCTGCAGCGTTGTAGCGTTAGGTGCGTTAGCAGCCGTTCGATCAAAATCGAACGGTGTAGATTGAGACACGCGTCACACACCGGGATAGGCCACGTCGCCCCCATGACGCGGTGAAACCCGATCCAATATTAGCCGTCCGATTTAAATCGTGTGGTCCAGATCAACCCACATTACCCCAAACGTGCGAGGTCCAGATCCAATCCCAACCGTTGATTTTCAAATCAACGGTCGAGATCGTGCCACGTAGCCGGTAACCAAAGCGGCGTGTGTCAGCCCCGGTCGTCGCTGATGTCACCCGTGACGTCAGCACCTTCCCACGTGTTAGTGATCTCACCAACCCCACCATGATGTCATCCGTGACGTCATGATGACGTCACGGTGGGGCCCGGGTGTCAGTACCGTGTGGCCGAGCGCGATGACGTCAGCAATGGCGTCATCCAGTGGGTCCCACGTGTGCCTGTGGACCGGGTCCACGGTGGACCTAGCCGAACCGTGGACCAGGTCTATAGACCGAATGACACAAGCTGACGTCATAATTCGATTTTTAATAGAAAAATAATTCGGTGGAAATTCAAATCCACGCTGACATCATGGTGATGTCATAAATCGGATTTTTCAATAGGAAAATAAATGAATTAATTCGGTTTATTCTTTTATTTGAATTTTCAAACTTCAAACGCTTATAACTTTTGTATTTTAACTCCTATTTGGGTGATTCCAATTGTTAAATTTTTATAAAATTGAGATCTACTCAATGGTGAATTTTATTTAATTTTTGGACATGGGTTTTCCTCTATTTATATTTATTTAAATAATTCCTCAAACTTTAAACCATTATAACTTTTGCGTTTCAACTCCGATTTGGACGATTCAAATTTCTAAAAATTTATAAAATTGTGCTCTTTCTGTTTATGAACTTTATTTGAATTTTTGGATACTTTTTGTCTATTTTTTATTTATTTATTGCTATTTGTGCGTGTTACGAGTAGACGTTGAAGTGCCCGAAGGCTTCGAAGGTGAAGTGTTGACCTAGGAACCAGCTTAAGACCAAGAACAAGTACTTTTCGAAGGCAAGTTGTGCTTTGACCATGTTGATCCCATTTTTGAAAATTATGTAATTTCAAATTTTTGCATGCTAATTTAATTAGAATTGATTTTAATTAATTCTGGGAATTAGTTAAATGCCTAGTTGCTGTATGACACCTTGGTTATTTAATTATGTGCCATGAACCCTTATCACCCTAGTTGTGGATACTTAGTTGGACACTATTGAATTGCCAACAGGGGCCATTAGATCGTTGTTGTTTATTGCTTAGCCCTGCCACGTAGTCGCGACATGAATTTGGACAATTACATGTTAACATTGACTTAATGAGATATTGAACCTGTTTTTGGAGAAGTATCATGTGTTGTGATGGTGATGATGGCACGTGGTGCATGGTAAACAACTGGGTTTGATAAATAGATTTAGACCGGGGCATGTGGCAAGGATGATCGGGTGGGCCAAGTGTGGCACCGGAAAGGTCGATTTGGTTCTTCGGGTAGTCTTGCCTGGTCACCCTAAGGACTCAACCTTGTAAGCCTTTGAATTGAGTCACATGTGCAACCACATGTTCGGAATGGGACGGACCTAGTTGAATAAGTTACTACTAGCTTGCATGTGATACCTCGGGGGTGTCAACTACACCTTTTGTGTAGCTTGAAGGGGGAGCGTACCAGGGCTGTGGCATGGTACCCGTCCAACGGTATGTTGGTCCCATACTTCGCCTTTCTTAAGGGAAGGGATGGTGTATGGCAAAAACCAGGGAGGTTCACTTGTAAAGCTAGAGGTTTCTGAAAGGCTTTTTTACGGACTCTCGCCCTTGCGGCGTATGACTGTATCTTGTGGGTAAAGTGCATAACCTCTGCAGAGTGTAAAATCTATTCGAATAGCTGAGTCCACGGTATTGGACATTGCTCGGGGATTACAGTCAAGGGTTAGGTTTTCATGAAAACAACTTGGTTTCCAGAAAGTGCTTGGATTTGGAATGGTGAATTGGACTTAGGATGATAAATGCTTTACTTGCTCATTTATTGCAAAGTTATTACTTTATCTATTGTTTTACTGCTTTGCAATCTATTACTGTAATTACACATGTTGTTTCACTGCAATGAACCTGTTAGCCTATCCTTTGTAATAAGCCATGCATATAGTATATTTGTTGCATTCTGTGCATGACTTGCTGAGTACCAAGTACTCACCCTTGCCATAATACAACATCAGTTGCCATAATACTACGCCAGCTTCGGAGGAAGAGTTCCAGGAGGAGCCGACGAACTAGGGGCGAGCCCAGTCAGTTGCCTGTGGCATATTGGTTGGCGCCACGCGTTTCCTTTATTATCCGCTGCAGTTTTATTTGAGTAAGACTTTAGCCCTGCGAGGCGTACTTTTGTAACTTGACCATAAGGTCTAGCAACCAATTATACTCCCTTTTTAATAAAGTACTTTACTACTTCGTTTAGTATGATTGTGATATATACCGATGTTGAGACTGTATGCACTAGCGTGATCCTGGACTAGTGCTGAATACACAGAGGGTCCGGATTTGCAAATTTGGGTCCCGACAAATAATTAGGCTTTATCTACTATTCTATGTTTTCGCTATTTTTATTTATTTATTTATTGGCCTACGTGCCTTATCATTTGTAAGTCTGAATACTTATTATTTAATAAACAGCATTGGATATGCTATACTTTCATTTCTACTGTGTGCACTAGCATTTTCTAGACTAGTTACATAATACACAGAGGGTTTTGGAGGTGTTATTCCGGAATCCGACACCAGCCCATGACCATGTTAAATTGACGTGCGCATTTTTAAGAAACAAGTGGCAATGTAGAAGAAATACTGTGGGCAAGTAACAACATATACCATGAGAGCCGGCAAGCTGGAGGTACAGGTTCTCAACACCGTCGCCGATCATCTCAGTGTCGACAAGATCCCCCATCCACAACAAGCACCGCAACGGATTGCCCCTAGCGCCGACCATGCTCAAGTTGGAGTAAGTGTATGCCATGCACACGCAGTTGCTGCTGCACTCCACCGCACACTGGTGTGCTGCAGAGAGATAATGACAATGCCTTTACAATGTACGACCACATTATAACTTCGACTCCTAAGGTTTAACCGCTGATAGGGTTGTAACCGCCCAGTTCAGAAGCCCTCTCTTTCGCCTTGCGAGTGTCTCCATCCGGCACCCACATTCCACCTAATGGCGAAGCCAACAATGAGATGCACAAATTAATTAGCTAGGTTGTACCCATATAGACTTGTGGTTGTACGGTAGTGCTTGGTCCATGGTAACACATGCTTTGTTCCTTAATTGACTAGGACGGAACATTGATTTAACAAGATCTCGTGCATGCAACACCCACCAAACATCCATCCACCCTAGTCTAAATGTGAGACCCCGGATCAGCTATCCGGAATCCCCTGTGCATTTCTGAACTAGTCCCAGATCAGTAGCCAGTACACACAGTCAAACAGTGATGAATCAACAACCATATCATGATTACATATAACCAAATAAAAATAACACCAAATAAAAACAAATAACTTATGGTCGGGGTTTACCATTACTGCCTTTACAGGCTAAACAACATGAATAACTACAGTGGAAGACGATAACACCAAGTGGTGACCCATCCATATGCCCATAGGCAATCGAGTGGGGTACACATCCTAGTCCTCGAAACCTCCTTTGACGGCATTGTTCACCTCTGAGATATGTTTGAAATGTAGCATGTGAGTACATAAAGTACTCAGCAAGTCTGGGAAAAATGCATAGTGCAGGGCTATCCAAGGATGGCTTGTTATGGTTCTTTTGCACAAAGCAATACTTTCATAAACTTTACATGTAATATTTTTCACAAAGCCATTTTTAACAATTATTTGTACATTTGAAATTATTTATAACTCTAGTGAAGGTTCTAGCGACCAATCACTAGTATACAGGCTCTATCCGCCACAACTTAAAAAGGTCAGGATTCAATCCATCCGCATGGCTCTGTCTGCCATGGTTCACAAAACAAGTTCAATCCACCTACCTAGCTCTAGCCGCCAGAAGCACACCCGAGAGTTCTAACCACTCCCGGATCCCAAATCATCAGTTTTTAAAACAAATAAATAAAGTCTACCAATATGAAAGCATTCTTCGCTTTGCCCTTGACCGTAGGCACGTCTATTCAAATAGTTTTAACTCTGCAGAGGTGTACAACTTTACCCACAAGACATGATATTCCCTTGATGCCAAGCTATTAACACACTTCCTTAGGTGTGTCGGCAAAGACATCATGACAAGGCCTTTACAATGTATACGCCTAACTTTGACTCCAATTCGGCCGAGGTTTCACATTGTTAGGGTTCTATCCACCCAGTACAGAAGCCCCCTCTTGCGCCGTGTGAGAAAAACAGTCTTGCCTCTATCTGGCACTCACATTCCACCATCTAGTGAGTCTAAGTTAGGTTTCTACAAATTATTCAGCCAGGTCGTACCCATAATAGACATGTGGTTGTACGATAATGCTTAGAATGGAGACAGTCATAAGCATCGGTCCTTAATTGACTTGGGGCTGTACTTGCACAAACCAGGACCAGTGCTCTATCCGCACCCGCCAAACAAACCATTCTACCCAAGTCTAAAACATTTTATTTTGTAAACCAATGGCAATACTTTTTTCCTATAATTTCCAACACAAGTTTCCAAGAGTTATAAGAAATTCCCACCCTTAGGTGTACTGACCGATTGTGAGTCTAAGCATTTCTAACAAACTATTTTACTCCACCAATAATTTATTTTATAAATTACAAATCCCAGGGTTTGATTACAATCCTTATGATCAATTTTGTAATCTCCAATAATCCTTAAATTGCCATAATTTTACAATCATATGAATAATCCAATTCAATATAGTATCCAACAAGTAGTAAGTATATCATGGTACTATCATAATTCCAAAATCATTTTAAACCACAATCATGTTTGTATATGAAATATTTCCCTTGAACTATAACTTGTATTATTGATTTATCCATCATTCATACGGCGATCAATCTTATCATCCACTAAGAATATTTCACAAAATCATTTACTAAACCACCAAGAATACTTCACAATATCATCTCTAATCATCTAGAATACAATCCACCGATAATATTTCATAATATCATATATTCAATCCTTCACATTATCACCTCTAAGTCATCTAATTTAATCCACCAATAATACGTACTATTATCATTTATTAAACCACTAAATATGATTCCATAAAACTAAGATTTTATTAATTCACCGTTAATAGTAGTTTCCATTCACACCGATACCAAGTTAACTTAATGAACCGCACATATTTTGTATTAATCACAATTCTCCATAAATGATTATCACATATCTATATTTCCATAATCATCTATTTCTTAATCAGTCCGTTAATAATAATTCCCAACAGACACTAATAATACAACTAACTCTGATTCTCATTTGATACTATTTTATCAACCCAAAGAATCCAATTCAACATATTATTTTCTTGCAATGTTCTATTTAATCCATTATTAATACTTTACAATACCATACATCTTCCAAATTTTTCCTCCAATCCATACTTTAACACCCCAAAATTTTGTTTTCTTGAATAAAGTTGAATTTTAGAATTTTTGTGAATTTTTGGAATTTTCTTGAATTTATTTGGAATTAATTTGAATTTATTCCATATGGAAATAATTAAAGAAATTAAATTTGCAAATAAAATTTTGTTGGAAATATTTTATTTGAGTCCAAAATGTTCCAAAATATTTCCATAATGTTTCTGGAATTTTTCTGAGTATTTAGCTATTTTTATGGATTTAATTGAATTTTCTACGAATTATTTGAATATTTAAATCGCTGGAAAAATGCGAGTGGGTTTGTACTATTCCTCCGACCGAGCCCGAGTCAGATTCGAGTCCGAGTCCGACCCGGACCCGACAGCACCCACGGTTCGGTCGAACCGCGCCCGAACCCTAATTCCCATGGACCGTCGGATCAAGATCCAACGGCCCACGATGAGCCACGTAGCCCACGTGCGTATCGCACTTAACCCTAAAACCGGGATCAATCCGAACCATTGGATCAAGATCCAATGGTCAGGATCGAACCGCGCGTAGCACGCGTTGCGCCCGATCCATCTCGGCCGTTGATCGCGCCACGTGGACGGCCCACGCGCGTCCACGTCACCTCTCCGAGTCCTCGCCGGACTCCGCCACCGCAACGGAGTTGACCTCGGTTTTCGCGAGTTTCACGGAAGCCGAGGCCACTATTTAATGCGCCGCCGCCACCACCGTGACCCTCTCTCCCATGCGCACCCATACCCCCAACGCACCTCGCCGGAGCCACCGCCGTTTAGCCGCAATCGCTCGCCGTAGTTGCTTCTTACCTCCGCCACGGTTTTTGGCTCGCGCCGCCGTCCGCCGTCCTCCGCCGCGGCCAAGCCCAGATCCAGACTCCCCGCGTCGAGACGCACCCGTGCGTACCACGCACCCCGCCGGAGCGTGCCCGAAACGCCGAGGGCGTGGTCGTCTTCTTCGTCTCCGGCCACCCAGCGCCGCCGCGTCGCTATCGCCGTTGCGAGCTCGGACAACCGTCCGATCGAGATCGGACGGCTACGGTGAGTCCACGTTCTCCCCAAACCCTAGAAACCTAGATCGGATCTGGACCGTTGGATCGAGATCCAACGGCCCACGATCGCCACGTGCGGATAACCGCGTTAACCTAGGGTAGATTTCAACCGTTGGATCTAGATCCAACGGCTTAGATTGAACCGCGTAGCACGCGTTGCACCGGTCCCTACCGTCACGGGACCGTCCGATCTAGATCGACGGCCAGATCAACCGCGTTGTTTCAGCGCGTAAACCTAACTCTAATCCGCGCCGTTGATTTTCAAACCAACGGCCGGGATCGCGCCACGTGTGCCCTAAGCCGCCGCGTGCCGTAAATGCAGCGTGAGCGTGTCTTTGACACGCTGACCCCGCGCGTGTCGAAGGCCGCGTGTCGCCGCGCTACGTTCGGGCGTGAACCAGCCATTGACATCGCGGGCCGCATGTCGGGCCCGATCGCGGTCGTCGCGCCCGGCCACCGTAGACCCGTGCCGCCCGTGGACCCAGTCCATGAACCGGACACGTGGAAGCACCTGAGTGGTGCCACGTGTCATGCTGACGTCAGCGTGACGTCATCACGAGGGTTCGACCGGTGCTGACGTCAGCAGGGATGACGTGGACCAATCAGAAGCTGACACGTGTCACTGCTGACGCAATAAATTATTTTCCGAAAAAAGAAAATGATTTATTGATTCGGTTTAAAGATTTTAAATCTAATTCAAACTTTGAAAATTCATAACTTTTGCATTTCAACTCCAAATTGAGTGGTTCAAATTTTTAAAAATTCATAAAAATTAGACGTTCACAATGGTGAATTTTATTTAATTTTTGGACCAAAGTTTTCCTCTGTAAAATTATTTAATTGATTATTTAAACTTCAAAATGCGATAACTTTTGCGTTTTAACTCCGATTTCGACGATTCCAGTTCCTAAAAATTTATAAAATTATGTTCTCTCTGTTTATGGACTTTATTTTGGTGTTTGGACACTTTTTGTCTACTGTTTGTTTACTATTTGCTATTTGCACGCTTTACGAGTAGACGTTGAAGTGCCCGAAGGCTTCGAAGGAGAAGTGTTGACCCAGGAGCCAACCCAGGAGCAGGAACATGTACTCTTTGAAGGCAAGTTATGCTTTGACCATATTGATCGCATTTTTGAAATTAATTTGATTTAAACTATTGCATGCTACTTCAATTAGAAATACCTATTTAATTCTGGGAAATTAGATAAATGCCAAATTGCTGTATGACACCTTGATTAATTAAATATGTGCCATGACCCCTTGTCAACCTAGTTGTGGAATAATTAGTTGGACATTATTAGTTTGCCCACATGGGTGATTAGACCGTTGTAGCCTATGCCTAGCCTTGCCACGTGGTCAACAGTGTTTGAACAATCACATGTTAATATTGACTTAATGAGATATGGAATGTGTTTTGGAGAAAGTGTCATGTGTTGTTGACGTTGTTGTTAATGGCACGTGGTGCATGGTAAACAACTGGGTTTGATAAATAGATTTGACCGGGGCATGTGGCAAGAATGATTGGGTGGGCCAGGTGTGGCACCGGGAATGTCGATTTGGTTCTTCGGGTAGTCTTGCCCTAGTCACCCTAAGGACTTAACCTTGCAAGCCTTTGATCTGAGTCATGCGTGCAACCACATGTCCGGAATGGGACGGACCTAGTCGATTAAGTTGCCGATATCTTGCTTGTGATACCTCAGGGTGTCAACTACACCGTTTGTGTAGCTTGAAAGGGGAGCGTGCCAGAGCTGTGGCTTGGTACCCGTCCAACGGAGTGTCGGTCCCATACTTCGCCTTTTCTAAGGGAAGGGATGGTGTAGGGCACAATCCGGAGAGGTTCACTTGTGGAGCTTGAGGCTTCCGAAAGGCTTTGTTACGGACTCTCGCCTTGGTGGTGTTTGGTTGTATCGTGTGGGTAAAGTGCATAACCTCTGCAGAGTGTAAAATCTATTCGAATAGCCGAGTCCGCGGTATTGGACATTGCTCGGGGATTACAGTCAAGGGTTAGATTTTCATGAAAACAACTTGGACTTCGAAAGATGGTTTGGTTTAAGAATGATGATGATGGAAATGGGGATTTGGAATGGGAAAGATGTTTATTTAACTCCTGGAAAAGCTATTGATATTATAACTTTTTTTACCGCTTTCAAATCTACTTATGTTACTTGCTAAATGTTGTTACTGCAAATGAACCATGAGCTATCATTTGTACTAAGCCATGTATGTAGTATATTAGTTTGCATCCTGTGCATGACTTGCTGAGTACCAAGTACTCACCCTTGCCTCCAATACAACATCTGTCGAGGAGGAGTTTACACCAGCTTTGGAGGAGGACCTTCAGGAGGAGCCGACGAACTAGGGGCGAGCCCAGTCAGTTGCCTGTGGCATATTGGTTGGTGCCACGTATTTCTTTATTTTCCGCTGCTATCGTCTCTTTTAATAAGTTTCACGCCTGCAAATGCTTTGTAACTTGACCATAAGGTCGAGCAACCGATTATATTTCCTTTTCAATAAAGTACTTTATATTTAGATTGAGTATGATTGTGGTATTTACCGATGTTGAGGCCCATGTGCACTAGCGTGATCCTGGACTAGTCTTTGAATACCTGAGGGTCGGATTTGCAAATTCGGGTCCGACAGAAGGTAATATCGAGCCATCTTGGTTGTAGGCTACCTTAGTTAGAATGGTCGTAGTGAGGACAAAACTTATTTTTCTAAAGTTAAAATTTGACAAGACAAAGAATGAAATATCGACTTATCCCCTTCTCTCTTTTCTTACCCTTGCTGAATTTTTCCTTACCTCCGTCACGATTTGAAAATTTGGAGTTCTTACGTGAGCACTTTTGTGACAGATGGAGGGAGAGATCAACTAAGTCGATCTGGAGGTTGGTCACGCCGCAGAGCTTTGGCATATGCTGCAGACTCTCGGAGATTTTGAGAAGCCACAGTACCAAGTGGAAGTGATCAGACAAGCAGGATTGATCAAGGCTTGTGACGTGAAGATTGTGGTACCTGCCAGGAAGAAGGGCCCGGGGAATCGTTCGATACACTGCACCGCCAGGAGGTCTACAATGCAGATGGGTATCCAGGAGGTGTCACGAAGAGCAATGTGGCACGTTGCCCGCATTTACGCCAGAGAATTGGAGAACACGGTGTTCCGTTACCATCCGCGCAGCAATAACACACTTGACCCAAAGATGATCCAGGATGAGAATGACATGGTCACTCAGTTGGCACGACTTGTGGTCGCCTAGGAGGACGTACTCGATGACGCAAGCAAGGAATTACAGAAGGCTCGCAAGGAAGTCACAGCAGAAAAGAACAGATGGCGAGAAACTCAAGAGTATGTGTCACACCTTCTGCAAAGAATTGGAGAGTTAGAGACAACGTTGTACGCACCTGAACCAGAGCCAGTACTCGAGCTACACGAGCCAGACCCGGAAGAGTCAGAGCTTGAAGAGGACACCGCTTCTTCGACTACCACAGTTGCCTCAGTTGCAGGGCATGGCGACCGTTTCGCGCCGATGCCACCACGCCCGTACCCAGGCAGTGGAGGATGGATCGATGAGTGTGCGTAGGTTTTTAGAAGTTGAGACTCCTTCGTCGAGTCGCGTCTAAGAATAAAGAGTCATCATTAGAGGCGTTGGATTTTCATTGATTGCTGAGTGTGCAGTATGTGTTGCAAGGCCCTTAGGCATTGTAAGCAACCATACCAAGTTATTATTGAACAAATAATAAAGTTGAATTTTGGGTTATACCTTCCACCCCGCATAGTTACTCTACTACTTATCTATGCTTATTCCCCCTTAACTCTAAACCTTGGAGCAATCGACAGATGGTGAACACTCGTGGAAACCTTGGAGGCAATGGCAGTGGAGCCTGCCCAACTGGAAACCCCAATGATGGAGCACACTTTTGACCCGGCCAGCCGCTTGATTGATATGCAGAACTTTGGAGCTTGTCTTGCTGCCTAGACTCAGTTGATGCATGCTATGATGCAACAGATGCAGCAAGTCACCGCTCAGGCTACCGCTAGCAAGGTCAATCAGGGGCAGCGTCAGGGATCAAGACTGTCAGAGTTCATGAGGACTCATCCGCCCACGTTCTCAGGGAATGCCAATCCGTTGGAGGCAGACGATTGGCTGAGGTCGATTGAACGGAAGCTTCACATCACGCAGTGTGTGGGGAATGAGAGGGTACTTTATGCATCTCATCAGTTGGAAGGAACTGCAGTAGAATGGTGGGAGAACTTTTGCGCTACCCGGGAGAACCCACAGGAAATCACATGGGTGGAGTTCACAGCTGCTTTTCGTCAGTTTCATGTGCCAGAGGGAATTATGGACCTAAAAAAAGAGAAATTCCGAGCTTTGAAGCAAGGTGGCCAATCAGTGGCCGATTACCTGAACAAGTTCACACAGCTTGCTCGCTACGCACCTGAAGATGTAGCGACTGATAAGGTAAGGCAGTCCCGATTCATGAAAGGACTTAACTCTGGACTGCAGGTGGGACTGATCACCCACACCTTTCCGGATTTCCAGGAGTTGGTGAACAAGGCGCATATTCTGGAGGACAAGCGCAAAGAGCTGGATGATAACAGGAAGCGCAGGATGCAGCAATAGGGAACACGCCAAGGAGTGCAGCAACGTCTGAGAGTTGCGCCAAACCAGTTTTTCAGATTCCAGCCGCAGAATGCAGCAAGGACACCATCGCCAGCGCCGAGACCTGCAAATCAGAATTTTCAGACCCCCCCGGCAAGGAACACCGCACCGAGCAGTCAGCAGGGAACAGTGAAACGCTGCTACACATGCAATGAGCCAGGGCACTTGTCCAACAGTTGCCCCAAGAAGACAGCAGGAGTGACCCCAGTTCGCTTCAACTTGGGATCCACGCCAGCTAGGACCCCTGCACCAGGAGCCGCGTCTCAGACCGTGGTGAGAGGCCGCGTCAACCATGTCACCGCCGATGCACTTCAGAATGCTTCAGACGTCGTACTGGGTAAGTTACTTGTTAACTCAGTACCTGCTACAGTTTTGTTTGACTCTGGAGCTTCGCATTCGTTTGTTTCTCGGGATTTTGTTTCTAAGAATGATTTGGAGGTTGTGGGACTTAAAGGCATGCTTATAGTTCAAACCCCTGGATCAGAACTCCGATCTCAAGTAGGATGTTCTGGGGTGAGAATAGCAATAGGTTGGGTAGAATTTTTAGCAAACCTCATCATACTGGGAACTCAGACCCTAGATGTTATCTTGGGAATGGATTGGTTGACCAAGCATAAGGCCGTGCTTGATTGTGGAAGAAGAACTATATCGGTTGAGAGCCCATGTGGGGAGAAAGTGGAGTTTCTAGCGACCACCGTTCGTGATGGACAGTTGATGGTCAACAGTGTGAAGACAATCAGTATAGAGGATGTACCAGTAGTGAATGAGTATTCGGATGTTTTTCCAGAAGACTTACCTGGTATGCCGCCAGACAGAGATATTGAGTTTGTGATTGAGTTAGTACCAGGGACAGCCCCGATAGCAAAGAGACCCTATCGGATGTCAACCGAGGAGTTGGTGGAGATGAAGAAACAGCTTGAGGAATTGATAGAGAAAGGATTCATCAGACCAAGTTCGTCACCATGGGGAGCACCAGTTCTGTTCGTCAAGAAGAAGGACGGGAGTTTCAGGATGTGCATAGATTACCGTGCACTCAATGAGGTCACCGTGAAGAACAAGTACCCGCTACCCAGGATAGGTGATCTGTTCGACCAACTAAGAGGAGCTGGAGTATTCTCCAAGATTGACCTGAGGTCAGGATACCATCAGTTGAAGATACGGTCAGAGGATATTCCGAAGACCGCATTCTCGTCAAGATACGGACATTATGAGTTTACTGTTATGTCCTTTGGTCTGACGAATGCGCCAGCCTATTTCATGAACTTGATGAATAAAGTTTTCATGGAATACTTGGACAAGTTCGTTGTTGTGTTCATAGACGACATTTTAATCTACTCCAAGACAAAAGAAGAACACGCCAAACATTTGAGGCTAGTTCTTGAGAAGTTGCGAGAGCAGCAGTTGTTTGCTAAGTTCAGTAAGTGTGACTTCTGGAAGGACAAGGTAGAGTTTCTTGGACATGTGATGACCGCAGAAGGAGTTGTATTAGATCTGAGCAAAGTAGAAGCTGTGTTACATTGGGAACAACCAAAGACTGTGACCCAGATACAGAGTTTCCTTGAAATGGCAGGATACTACCGTCGCTTTATAGAAGGCTTTTCGACGATTGCGAGACCTCTTACGCAATTGTTGAAAAAGGAGAAGAAGTTTAACTGGACGCCGAAGTGCGAGAAAGGTTTTCAAGAATTGAAGAAACGATTGACATCAGCGCCGGTGTTAGTTCTACTGGATGTGAACCAAAGCCTTGACATTTATTGTGATGCATCGCGCCAAGGACTTGGATGTGTGTTGATGCAGAATGGGAAGGTCGTCGCATATGCATCAAGGCAGTTGAGGCAGCATGAGGAGAATTACCCAACGCATGACCTAGAGTTAGCTGTCGTAGTGCATGCTTTAAAATTGTGGCGTCACTATCTGATTGGGAATAGATGTGAGGTGTACACGGATCATAAAAGTCTTAAGTACATTTTCACCCAGTCGGATCTGAATATGAGACATAGAAGATGGCTAGAACTGATCAAGGACTATAATGTCGGGATCCATTACCATCCCGGGAAGGCCAATGTGGTGGCTGATGCCTTGAGTAGAAAAAGCCACTCGGTTAGCATGTTGATAACAGAAGGCCAGGTAGAACTGTGTAAAGAATTTCAGAAGATGCAGATTGAGGTTGTACCAGAGGGATTCTTGGCCACGTTGGAAGTCAAGCCTACCTTGGAAGGCCAGATCCGCGAAGAACAGAAGGATGACCCCAAGATCCTGAGGATCAAATCCAAGATGGACGAGGATAAGGCTAAAGACTTTCGACTGGATGAACAGGGCACATTGTGGATGAAGAACCGCATCTGTGTGCCGAACAAAAAGGAACTGAAGCAGCTGATCTTAGAGGAATCTTATGACTCTAAGTACTCCATCCACCCAGGAAGCGCCAAGATGTATCAGGACTTGAAGGAAAGATTCTGGTGGCCGAGTATGAAACGGGAGGTCGCCGAGCATGTCGCATTATGTGATGTATGCCAGAGAGTTAAAGCTATGCACCAGAGGCCCGCAGGATTGCTACAGCCACTGAAGATACCTGAATGGAAGTGGGAGGAAATCGGAATGGATTTCATTACCGGTTTGCCAAAGACCCAAGGAGGATATGACTCAATATGGGTTATCGTGGATCGCCTGACTAAAGTCGCCCACTTTATCCCTGTGAAGACCACCTACTCAGGAGATAAGTTGGCAGAATTGTACATGACCAGAATCGTCTGCTTGCACGGAGTGCCGAAGAAGATTGTATCGGACAGAGGTACCCAATTTACCTCGAGATTCTGGAATAAGCTACATGAAGCCATGGGGACTCGTCTAAACTTCAGTACAGCTTATCATCCGCAGACTGACGGACAGACCGAAAGAGTCAACCAGATTCTGGAGGATATGCTAAGAGCCTGTGCGTTGGCTTACGCTACCTCGTGGGATAAAAGTTTGTCGTATGCCGAGTTCAGTTACAATAATAGCTACCAGGCCAGCTTGCAAATGTCGCCTTTTGAAGCGATGTATGGTCGACCCTGTCTAACACCACTAAACTGGAATGAGACAGGTGAATGCCATGTCTTTGGACCGGACATTCTTCAAGAAGCTGAAGAGCAGATTGCCATGATCCGAGAAAGACTGAAGATAGCCCAATCGAGACAGAAAATTTACGCGGATAACCGTCGTCGAGACCTGAGCTTTGAACCTGAAGATTTCGTATACCTTAGAGTCACTCCACTCAAGGGAGTCAAGAGATTCCATGCAAAAGGAAAACTTGCACCGCGCTACGTCGGACCTTTTAAGATCCTGAGCCGCAGAGGTGAAGTTGCGTACCAGTTGGAGTTGCCACAGTCATTGGCGGGAGTGCATGATGTGTTCCATGTATCCCAACTGAAGAAGTGTCTCCGAGTGCCCGATGAGAAAACACCCTTGGAATCGATCGAGTTACAAGAAGACCTGACCTACCGGGAGCACCCAGTGAAGATTCTGGATACAATGGATCGAGAGACAAGAAATAAGTCAACCCGCTTCTGTAGAGTTCAGTGGAGCAACCACACCGAGAGTGAAGCGACTTGGGAGCGTGAGGAGGATTTGAAGAAAGAGTTTCCCAACCTATTTCTTAGTCAGCCCTGAATCTCGAGGATGAGATTCCGTTAAGGGGGGAGGTTTGTAACACCCCAAAATTTTGTTTTCTTGAATAAAGTTGAATTTTAGAATTTTTGTGAAATTTTGGAATTTTCTGGAATTTATTTGGATTTATTTGGAATTAATTTGAATTTATTCCAAATGGAAATAATTAAAGAAATTAAATTTGCAAATAAAATTTTGTTGGAAATATTTTATTTGATTCCAAAATGTTCCAAAATATTTTCCATAATTTTTCTGAGTATTTTGCTATTTTTCTGGATTTAATTGAATTTTCTACGAATTATTTGAATATTTAAATCGCTGGAAAAATGCGAGTGGGTTTGTACTATTCCTCCGACCGAGCCCGAGTCAGACTCGTGTCCGAGTCCAACCCGGACCCGACCTTGCCCACGGTTCGGTCGAACCGCGCCTGAACCCTAATTCCCGTAGACCATCGGATCAAGATCCAACGGCCCACGATGAGCCACGTAGCCCACGTGCGTATCGCACTTAACCCTAAAACCGGGATCAATCCGAACCGTTGGATCAAGATCCAACGGTCAGGATCGAACCGCGCGTAGCACGCGTTGCGCCTGATCCATCTCGTCCGTTGATCGCGCCACGTGGACGGCCCACGCTCGTCCACGTCACCTCTCCGAGTCCTCGCCGGACTCCGCCGCCGCAACGGAGTGGACCTCAGTTTCCGCGAGTTTCACGGAAGCCGAGGCCACTATTTAATGCGTCGCCGCCACCACCGTGACCCTCTCTCCCATGCGCACCCGTACCCCCAACGCACCTCGCCGGAGCCGCGACCGTTTAGCCGCAATCGCTCGCCGTAGTTGCTTCTTACCTCCGCCACGTTTTTTGCCTCGCGCCGCCACCGTCCGCCGTCCTCCACCGCGGCCGATCCCAGATCCAGACTCCCCGCGTCGAGATGCACCCGTGCGTACCACGCACCCCGTCGGATCGTGCCCGAAACGCCGAGGGCGTGGTCGTCGTCTTCGTCTCCGGCCACCCAGCGCTGCCGCGTCGCCATCGCCGTTGCGAGCTCGGACAACCGTCCGATCGAGATCTAACGGCTACGGTGAGTCCACGCTCTCCCTAAACCCTAGAAACCTAGATCGGATCTGGACCGTTGGATCGAGATCCAACGGCCCACGATCGCCGCGTGCGGATAACCGCGTTAACCTAGGGTAGATTTCAACCGTTGGATCTAGATCCAACGGCTTAGATTGAACCGCGTTGCACGCGTTGCACCGAACCCTACCCGATCTGGACCGTCCGATCTAGATCGTACGGCCCAGATCAACCGCGTTGTTTCAACGCTTAAACCCTAGATATAATCCGCGCCGTTGATTTTCAAACCAACGGCCGGGATCGCGCCACGTGTGCCCTAGCCGCGCCGCGCGCGTCGTACGCGTGTGAGAGCGTGTCTCTGACACGCGGGGCCCGCGTGTCAGAGGGCCCACGTGTCAGCTGCGCCGTTCGGGCGTGAACCCGAGCCACTGACATGCGGGGCCCACATGTCAGCGACTGTGTCGTGCGCCGAGCGCATCGTAGACCCGTGCCACCCATGGACCCAGTCCATGGACCGGACACGTGGCAGCACCTGAGTGGTGCCACGTGTCATGCTGACGTTAGCGTGACGTCATCACGAGGGTTCGGCGGTCTTTGGCGTCGGCAGTGGCGTGGACCAATCGGCCGACACGTGTCACTACTGACGCAATAAATGATTTTCCGAAAAAAGAAAATGATTTATTAATTCGGTTTAAAGATTTTAAATCTAATTCATAACTTTTGCATTTCAACTCCAAATTGAGTGGTTCAAATTTCTAAAAATTCATAAAAATTAGACCTTCACAATGGTGAATTTTATTTAATTTTTGGACCAAAGTTTTTCTCTGTAAAATTATTTAATTGATTATTTAAACTTCGAAATGCGATAACTTTTGCGTTTTAACTCCGATTTCGACGATTCCAGTTCCTAAAAATTTATAAAATTATGTTCTCTCTGTTTATGGACTTTGTTTTGGTGTTTGAAAACTTTTTGTCTACTGTTTGTTTACTATTTTCTATTTGCACGCTTTACGAGTAAACGTTGAAGTGCCCGAAGGCTTCGAAGGAGAAGTGTTGACCGAGGAGCCAACCCAGGACCAGGAACAAGTACTCTTTGAAGGAAAGTTATGCTTTGACCATATTGATCCCACTTTTGAAATTAATTTGATTTAAACTATTGCATGCTACTTCAATTAGAAATACCTATTTAATTCTGGGAAATTAGATAAATGCCAAATTGCTGTATGACACATTCATTAATTAAATATGTGCCATGACCCCTTGTCAACCTAGTTGTGGAATAATTAGTTCGACATTATTAGTTTGCCAACATGGGTGATTAGACCGTTGTAGCCTATGCTTAGCCTTGCCACGTGGTCAACAGTGTTTGAACAATCACATGTTAATATTGACTTAATGAGATATGGAATGTGTTTTGGAGAAAGTGTCATGTGTTGTTGACGTTGTTGTTGATGGCACGTGGTGCATGGTAAACAACTGGGTTTGATAAATAGATTTGACCGGGGCATGTGGCAAGAATGATCGGGTGGGCCAGGTGTGGCACCGGGAATGTCGATTTGGTTTTTCGGGTAGTCTTGCCCTAGTCACCCTAAGGACTTAACCTTGCAAGCCTTTGATCTGAGTCATACGTGCAACCACATGTCCGGAATGGGACGGACCTAGTCGATTAAGTTGCCGATATCTTGCTTGTGATACCTCAGGGTGTCAACTACACCGTTTGTGTAGCTTGAAAGGGGAGTGTGCCAGAGCTGTGGCTTGGTACCCGTCCAACGGAGTGTCGGTCCCATACTTCGCCTTTGCTAAGGGAAGGGATGGTGTAGGGCACAATCCGGAGAGGTTCACTTGTGGAGCTTGAGGCTTTCGAAAGGCATTGTTACGGACTCTCGCCTTGGTGGTGTTTGGCTGTATCGTGTGGGTAAAGTGCATAACCTCTGCAGAGTGTAAAATCTATTCGAATAGTTGAGTCCGCGGTATTGGACATTGCTCGGGGATTACAGTCAAGGGTTAGATTTTCATGAAAACAACTTGGACTTCGAAAGATGGTTTGGTTTAAGAATGATGATGATGGAAATGGGGATTTGAAATGGGAAAGATGTTTATTTAACTCCTGGAAAAGCTATTGATATTATAACTTGTTTTACCGCTTTCGAATCTACTTATGTTACTTGCTAAATGATGTTACTGCAAATGAACCATGATCTATCCTTTGTACTAAGCCATGCATGTAGTATATTAGTTTGCATCCTGTGCATGACTTGCTGATTACCAAGTACTCACCCTTGCCTCCAATACAACATCAGTCGAGGAGGAGTTTACACCAGCTTTGGAGGAGGACCTTCAGGAGGAGCCGACGAACTAGGGACGAGCCCAGTCAGTTGCCTGTGGCATATTGGTTGGCGCCACGTATTTCTTTATTTTCCGTTGCTATCGTCTCTTTTAATAAGTTTCCGCCCTGCGAGGCGTACTTTTGTAACTTGACCATAAGGTCGAGCAACCGGTTATATTTCCTTTTCAATAAAGTACTTTATATTTCGTTGAGTATGATTGTGGTATTTACCGATGTTGAGACTGTGTGCACTAGCGTGATCCTGGACTAGTGCTGAATACACAGAGGGTCCGGATTTGCAAATTCGGGTCCCGACACATACTAACTTTATTGCAAACTACTATCACTATCCAACTCCTCAATATTTCAATGATCACCATTCATAGATCCATTTCATATTAACAACCCCCACACCATCACTAATATTCATCTAACTCCAATTTACATTCCATACTATTTGTTCCATCCAAAGTATCTTCCAAATAGTCATTCCCCTAATCAAACAATATTTTTCCAAAAGTATTTATTATGGTGGATTACTGTACTAGGGCGACAAAGGATCAGGGATAACAATATCAAGGAGGTATACACAACAGGTATAACTAACCGCCTAACGTTAACATCATCCTTTTATATAAATAGCAATGCAATTTATAAAACATTGTAAGATATTTATAAATCATGGGATCAACATGCATCAAGTAGACTTGCCTTCGGTCACAGCGAGTGTCTCAAAGTCTTCGAAGTTCGGCGACGGTGTCGACGGTTCCGGCGAACTCTTCGGCTACGCGCAAAACGGTACAACCAAATAAATAAAATAAATAAAATAAAATCCAAAAATTACAAAAGCTATACTGGTAGGTAGATCTTGAATTTAGATGAATTTAGGAATTTGAACGGAGTGAAACGGATCTCGGATGCAAAAGATATGAGCGTTCGAAGTTTGAAAATGATATATTCCTCATAATCTTCTTTTGGGCTGAATTTTTGGAATTGCTTGTGTCTATGGAGGGTGGGACCAAGGTGTCATTGGGCGGAGACCTTCTTCTCCATGGCTTCAAAGAACAGAGGAGCACAGTGCTCCTCATGGCGCCGGCGACCTAGGGCCTTGTAACACCCCGGCATCTAGTATGCCCGAATGGTACCAAACATAGACTAGACATCACCTAAAATACCACAAATTAAAATAAATTACAGCAAAGGCACAAATGCTAAAACCAAAATTTTGGCAGCATCTCCTTTGTTTTATCATGAATTGGAGCAATAGCAATCGCATAGCAAGTTATATCATAGTATAAGACATCTAAAACATCAATATCAATGGATAAAGCATCAACATAAACCAATAAAATCGAATCCAACCACTCCGTAATCTATAGCTAAGCAAATAAGGATCAAAAGCACACTAAACTATTCCATACACCAAGTTCATGGCACTTAATATGATCATGTCTCAAATTGGTAAATGTGACTGGAACTACGTGAAGATGTGTAGCTAATGCCCCTTCCCACATGCTGGTGTCATGGTACCTAAAACAACATAAAACACAAGCGTGAGTTCATCACTCAGCAAGTATATTGCAATGGGTCATACCGAACAATTCAATATTATCATCACTTCATAACAAACTTAACATCCTGATTAAGTCATACTTCATATGCAACATCATATTCGTATCTCAACCTCATTGAAATCATTTCATCATCATCATCATCATGTATGCAATGCAATGCACATGTCTCCTCGACGCAAATACCGGTATTGCCGAGTGCACACCCGTCGGCGTGCACCCACGTCCCCCTTCCATCCCGTAGATGGAGGGTGCCTACTCCTCACTTCCACTCACCGCGTGGGTGGAATCACGAGGTAGGTCTTACATCCATGGCGCTCCGGCATAGTCATAACTTTCTCACCGACCTTACCGGAATAGTTATGACGTTCTAACCGACCGGGCTAAGTTTCATGCTATGATGCAACATATGCCATAATCATTAACCATAAACCATTGCATAACATCTTAACATACCCTTTTATCATATCGTGTCAAACACTAAGCATGGCAAGATAGCATAACATGGAAACAATTGCATCTAGTCAAGACAAACACACAAACCACATGCTACCCATCCCAATACACTTGCCTTAACCTCGGGCGACGGATTGGCGGGATGAGGAGGGCACTACCGGGGTCACACCACCTGCACATAGATGCCACACAATCACAATGTGCCCACAAAATAGTACACCATCACCCATCTACCCTGATTTCGCAAACTACTCCCAAAAACGAAAAACAGAGAATCTGTCCCCCCGGGACAGCAGACTTCGGAACGCCATAACTTGGGCTTCACAACTCCAAATCAAGTAAACGAGTACACCATCGCAAATCTTAGGAAATTTCCTAACTTTTTCTAAGTGTTGGTAAAAACTGATTCGGACTCTAAAGTGGTTTAATCTACAGAATACTATGATTTGTTCCAATCTTGTCACAGTTTTGAACACGCTCGGTAAAATGACCATAACTTTCAAACGGCTGATTGGAATTACTTGTTCTTTATGTAAAATTAAAGGTATTGAAGTTAACTAAAACTTTCTCAACAGGTGGCCGACAAAATTCTGAATCTAAATTGGCGAAAACTCAAACCCTAGGTCGACTGCACAATCTACCCGAAACAGAGAACGTGGCAAACCTAGTTTTCTCCCAAATCTACCCAATCACAGAACCACCTCTTGATCTAAAAGCATCCAAATACCCTCTAGCACAGCACCTAGACCAACCCCAAGGATTACCCATGCCATACCTCAGCCCGAAGAACGACGAACGCCGGAACCGCCGGATCTCCTCGTCGCGGGGCTTCCCGATGGAGGGAACAGCGGGGTGGCGAGGTGGGGAGCTCCCCTAGGGCAGCAAGGGAGGTGGAGAGGAGAGGGGAAGATGGTGGCACAAGATCTAGGGGGAGGGGCGGCTAGGGGAGGCGCATGGGGGGAGGAGAGGGTGGCGGCTAGGGTTAGGAGGAGTGAGGCTGGCGCATGGAGGCAGGGCAGCAGCCTTGCTGCCCCAAAAACCCCCCACATGGGCCTGTACTTCCCCCACCTTCGGCCCAATTCATCACCCTAAGGCCCAACTAGTTCCCGCTAGGCCCAAACTCCCGAAAACGGCACGAAAACACGATTAAACCTCAAACCGTAAGGTTTTAGTCTCTAATTTCACATTTTATAAAGTCACATTCTCTAATTTCACCTTTTACGGTGTCTCGACATCCCGTAGTGTCACATTCTCCCCTCCCTTAAACAGGATTCGACCTCGAATCCGAAGAACGCCAAAATCAACAACAAAGTCCCCAAGGGACAAAAGACTTCTCTGCAGCACAAAACATTCGCACAAAGACTCAAACCGGAACAAACGACAAGCGAGTTCTCAAAACCAACACTTGGCGATGCGTCGGGCAGCGGCTCGGCTTGGGCAAGGTTGCGGACTGCCGAGCATGGGGAAATGAGTGGCCGGCGTGGGGAACGTGATGCGCACGTCGGCCGGTGACGGTGAGGCCGGAGGCGGCACAACCATGAACGAGTTCGGCCTAGCGACCATGAATAGTGATCCAAAAATAATAAAAAAAATTCAGAACGTGCAACGACAAAAAGGAAGTGAGTACCACGTAGGTCTCGACGAGACGAATTCAATGGTGTGATCGGATTCGAGAGTAGCTCACCGAATTAGGAGTAATCGACGGAAAACCAAGCTCCCAACGAAGATTTCAATGGCAAAATTCGTCGTCGTCCTACAACAAAAAGTGAAATTAGTTGAGGGCTTTTGCTCGGGGCGTCAACGCAATCGGATTGGAGTTTGGCTTACCAGAACAAAAGATGACACGGTGGTGTCAACGGAGGACAACTGGCATCAGTTTCTTTGCATTGCCGGCTGAATTGAGAGGAGTGGCAGTGCGAGGGTGTGCGCACGGGGTAGAGGGCTCCGGGACGAAGATTTGAGAAGTGGTGGTGCGTCGTTTCATGGAGAAACGGCCGTGATAATGAGGTTTGAATGCAATTTGGTTTTTGCTTAATAGAGCCATTTTCGGTGGGATTGAAGATGAATGGACAGTGGGAACAGGTTCTCCTCGTCGATATCTTTCCAACGCAACTGACAGATCGCGATTTGGTGGATTAATGGAGAAGTTGTGGTGATTGGAATCAAAGGCACCATTAATGGGATGCACAGGAGCTCCTCTGGATAGAGTTGGTCGCACGGGGAAGAAGGTGCTACAGTAACACGATGCTACAGTAACCGGCGCTACCGTATCCACCACGTGGCGCCTCCCGGTTTGTCGAGGTAAGTGAGAGTTAAGTGCGAGAGAAAAATTAGAAAAATGGTATAAAAAATCCCGAAAAAATTCCTAAAAATATTAGGGAATATTTGAAACCCAATAAAATTGGTTTTACAAAATTTTGATAAAATTTGGAATTAACAAAATTCCGAGACGAATAAAGGGGATTTAACGAAAGACCGCAAGCGATAAAATACCAGAGTGTTTCCAAAAATCTTGTAAAAAATTCCAAAATGTTTTTGGAATATTTGGAACCTAATGCAATAGGTTTCAGGATTTTTGGAGCATTTTGGAACATGGGTGGAATTTCGGGTACGGACCGAAATTTAGAAATTCGATTTTTCAGACGATGAAAGATTGAACTCCAATTTCGGAAGGATAAGGATGCCAAGTTAATTTAAACACTAAGGAAAACCAAAATTTTGAATTTAATTAATTTAAATTAGATTTTAGCTGAAGACCGAAATTGGGGATGTTACAAACCTACCCCCTTAGAGAGAATCTCGTCCCCGAGATTCGGAAGGAGAAAGAAAAAGATCGGGAAACTCCGCTCGAAGATCCTCTTCTCGCTCCAAGGTTGCTTTCTTCCCGGAGTGGTTGCTCCACAGAACTTTGCAAAACTTGATCACTCGGCTTCTGGTTCGACACTCAGCTTTATCCAAAACTTTGACTGGATACTCTGGATACGGCAGGTCTTCCTCTAATTCCATTCCTTCATACGGCATCGGATGCTCGGGTACTTTGAGACATTTCTTCTGCTGAGAAATATGGAAGACATCGCGCACACCCGAAAGCTACGGAGGTAGTTCCAACTTGTATGCAACTTCTCCTCTTTTGACAACCACTGGAAAGGGGCCAACATAGCAGGATGATAATTTTTTACTAACTCTGAATCGACGCATTCCGTTGAGAGGTAAAACCTTCAGATACACATGATCCACAATAATCCATATGGAGTCAAATCTAGACTTAGTTCTAGGGAGCCCAGTGATGAAATCCATTCCTATTTCTTCCCATTTCCAAACTGCATGGGTTGTAGCAATCCGGCTGGTCTCTAATGTTCTGCTAATCTTCCAAACTTGATAACATTTCTTCCTACCTGACACTGAACAAATCTTGAACGTCTAGTTTGAATAGACTGGTACTCAATATTTGCCTGGGGTTCAACTCACTTGATTTACATCTGGAGCTTCTAGTACTTGAGACTTTAGTTCTTCCGACAAAAATAGTCAAAATACACCACACACAATTGGAAGCTATTGTTTCCCGACTATACTAACTGATTCCTTTCAATTTGGTAACCTTGAATTCAACATATATTCCCATGGTTTAAATGAGAATTATGGCTCTATGGACATCCTTTAATTATCTCATGACTGGTGCCCAAATGCATATATGTTTTAAGAACTAACAACAGATATCCACTTCCACAGTTATTCTCCTTTCAAACTTTTATTGATAACCATACTGACTACTGCATCTTACAGATTGAATCACTACACAAATTCTTTCTTTATTCCTTAGAAGAGGTATAGTGCTATTGAATGTACCATCCATTAGCATTTATTGATAACATCAACTTCCGGGTGTCTCTTCTTCATCTTCGTAGGGCGTAGGTAGACCTGACGTACTATATGTACTATATCGCAATATCTGTGATAGAAATTTTCGATTGCGTTTACCACCTGCTGATGGGGTTATGGTCTTGATAAGAACATCATCTGGAATGTTGGGGTTTGAAGTAGATGCCTGGCATCCTTGCGGGCAACGACTAGCAATATGTCCCTTAACAAGACAATTGAAGCACCAACTATCCGCCTTTGAAAACTCGTTCTGTTGAGATTGATTAATCTTGTTATGAAGTCCTTGCATCACTGGTTGCACTACTGATCCTGGGGTCTTAATTAAGGTTACTTCTTGTGCTCGGTTGTGTTGAGATTGGTTCACACGAAGCCGGGAGCTACTGGTAACATATTGCTCTTGATTTACCACCTTCCTTTTGCGGAAATCCGGTTGACGACAATTGTCTTCCAAGGAGAGTGCTTTGCCTTTGTCAGATTGAGAAATCTTTGCTACTTGGTGCAGCTTTTGAGGTACTTCCACACTGACTCCTGATGATAGAATTGCTTGTGGTGCCAAGAATTTTTGTTTGTCCAAGGGGCATTGTTTCACAAAATGCCCTTACTTGCCACAAAGGTTGCAGACCTTGTAGTGGATCTCCTTCTTTCAGGGGCACTTGCTGAATTGGTGTCCGGTTCTTTCACAATTACTAGAATGGATATCTTCTTTTGCCTTACCCTTTTGCGGACATCTATAAGCAAAATGTCCTTTTTCACCACATTGATAGCAGATGACATACTTCCACAAGTGAAGGTTTACAGTAGGGGTATTGCTAATACCATCGTCTCCACATAATACTGCTGGAGGCTTGGTCTTCAGTAACTCATCGGAAGGATACTGCTGAGGAGTTGTAGGTGTAGTGACCATGGAGGTTTGGTTGTTCATTTGTTGTATCATTAATTTCATAGGCTGAGTCTGAGTCATCAGAAACTGATATACTAATCCCTCCACCTCTCGAGTGCTGTCGGCCAGGACCAGAAACTCTTGCTCCATCTTAGCATATATGCTTGGTATTGTGACAAGTATTAAGCATTCCGACAGTTATCACTTTCCATTATCATTTCATTTGCTCGATCGTCACTTCAAAACCATGTAATTGGGTTTATTTTGATATTATTTGAATGTATTGGATTTTATTTTATTTTTTCTCAATTTTATTTGAATATTATTATGTTTCTTTTTGAAAATTTCTGTTTTCAAAAATTTCTCCCATTTTCCGCTTTCCTTTTTGAAGGACCATGTGGAGGTCCATCCATGTTTGTGATGAGTATTTGACTTTGGTGAGCAGGGTGTGCTCAGGTTTGAGTTTGATTTGTATTAGAATTCAAAAGGATGCAATTTGAGTTGTGTCAGCTTCTTGTAGTACTATCGGCCTTTGACTGGCGGTAGGACCAATGTGCTGATTGAGATATGATGAATTGTGAGCATTTATGATGATTACTGCATATTATTGGACAATGCTATGTGATGGGTTTCCTTGTCTTTGATGATTGCAGGACGACGGTGCTAGGTCATGGTGAGGCGGAGGATGACCGGGACTAGGCGAGGTGCGTCGGAGGTCCAGACGGTCGAAGATCGCCGGAAGATGATCGGAGACGGAGTCCGTGCAAGTCAAGAAGACAGGGAAAAGGCAATGGAGCTAGCTTGACGCTGCACGGATCAAGGGGAGCTGTTGGATCGCGGTTCAAGAAGATAGTGTAGTGGTTAAGTCTAGTCGCTTTGAGAAGCATGCGTGTGCATGAAAGGCCATGTTGGCCCATGTAAGGCCCAAGTGTGGGCATGGCATGAGTGGGTTGATCCTAGCCCTTGATGGAGTGCTCTAGGGTTTGAGACTCATCCAAGGGTGGTAGGTGATCCCATGGTGCTATAAATAGAGGGGAGGGGGTAGCCTCCCAACTTGAAGGTTTGAGTTGCTCCTTTGAGCTTTGCCCACATGAAGTGAGGCTTTGTAAACCTTCCAACCAGAAAATACAAAGATTTTCTTTACATTCTTGTGAATTTAAATTCCGCATTTACATTATGTCTTTACATTACGCAATTTAAATTCAGCATTTACTTTCCCGCGTGTAAATTCTCGCAATTTACTTTCTCGCAATTTAGATTTGCTCCTCTCCTTCTAAATGCTGTTGATCAAGGAGGTCTTGAGGGTGCTCATTTGGTTTTACATCTTTCTTGCACCCTAGGATAGACTAGAGATCAAGTTTCTATCACGATTGCAAATCTGTCCTGAACTTATTCTTCGCGCAGCAGTCAGTCTTTGATTTTTAGAAAAATCTAGAAAAATCCTTTTTGATTGATTCTTCTTGGATAATGTGACTGACTCATATATCCATCTGTGGAAAAATTTTGGAGTCCACTGGATGCACCGTTTGGGATCTGTGAGGTGAAAACCGATCCCCAAAATTCCTGATTGAAGATCCTGACTGTTCGTAGTTCTTGATTTTTCCTGATTTTTTTAGAAGGATTTTTGTGGTGATTTTTGGTGGAGTGCTTCACGACTCATCTTCTCACATGTTGAAAAATTCCCAATAATTTTGGAGCAACATAAGGTCACCATACACCAGCTCTAAGTGAGGACATTTCCTGAAAAATCTGTTTTTGCTTTTCTAAAAGAGGCTTTTGAGTTTTGGCTTGATCTCTTTTAGAAAAGATGTATTTGAATTGATCCCTCTTTTCTTTGGACACTTGACAACCAGGATTGTGATTTAAAAATCCCTCACATGATTCATGGTTCACATCCATGTTAGCTAGGGATACACATAGTTGTCTAGTCGTTCCCGATTTTGCGGGTTTTGCGATTTTGAGGAGCACCGAGTTTCTTTGCGGGATTGTTTGGAGTACGTTGAGTAGGGGATAATTTTATTTGGGATCATTCACCCCCCCTCTGATCGCCATCTCGGTCTTTCAATTGGTATCAGAGCCCGGTTTTGCTCTTTCATAGATCTTGACCGGTCTCAAGAGCCATGGCGACGGACAAGTACTCAACTAAGCCTCCAATTTTTGCTGGAGTTGATTATCCATTCTGGAAGGTTCGGATGGAGACATACATCATTGCCCAGGGCTTTTCTTTATGGCAGAAGGTGAAGGACCCGTATGAGGTGCCGGCCGATGAGAACGTCAATGCCGCAAATATGGCTGACGTTGAGGCAAACGCTAAGGCCAAGAACCTCCTCATACAGGGACTTAGCCACAGTGAGTATGATCGCGTCTCTCACCTACGATCGGCTCACGAGATCTGGGTGACCCTCAATGCTTACCTTGAGGGCACCACTCAGATCAAGTCCGTGAGACAGGATCAATTTAAGCGTGACTACAACAAGTTTGAGCAGCACGCTAGTGAGAGCCTTGATGAGTGCTTTGCTCGTTTTGTAAAGATCCTCAGCAATCTTCGGTCAGTGGGTTGTCCATACACTGATTCGGAGAATGCGAGGCATTTTCTTCGAGCACTCGATCTGAGGATTTGGGAGATGAAGGTAACCACCATCACGGACCATACGGACTTGTCGACCTTGACTCTTGACGGATTGTATTCCCGCCTCAAGACTCATGAGCTCGACATCGTCACTCGCAGGACGAAGTCTCAAACGATGGTATTGGTTACCGATCCCACTAGGTCTTCCTCTTCTGGACCCCCTCTTGACTTCTCTTCTGGTTTTTCTCTCCCCGCTCTTTGCGACGTAAGCGATGACATTCTGGAACAATTTCCAGAAGACGAGCTTGCTCTTGTCGCTCGAAAATTTTCGAACATTTACAGGAGGGTGAGAGATACGAAGAGGAGTGGCAAGATCACTTGCTTTGAGTGTGGTGGCCCCAACCACATTCGGGCAAACTGCCCCAAGCTGGAGAAGGGCAAGAACGAACAAGGCGGTGCAGGCAAGAACGACTACATCAACAAGTACCGCAACAAGAAGCCTTCAGCTCGTGAGCCGGCGCAAGAGAAGAAGTACCGCAAGTTCGCCAAGGGAAAGAAGCTCTTTCACCGCGTCCTCGCCGCGCTCGACGACCTTGACCTCTCCGACACGGAGACATGGAGCGACGAGGATGAGGATGAACCGCAAGAGAAGGCAAAGGGCGGCGACGACCTCTCCGGCATGTGCTTCATGGCCTCCAATGCCATGGAAGTACCCGACACCGAGCTGTACAGCGACACGGAGGAGGTACTTTCCTTTGACCAGCTCAATGATGCTTTTCTCAAGCTAGGAAAACTTCATTCCAAGTCTAGAGCTAGGTGTTTGGATCTAGAGAAGGAAGTAGGTACCTTATCTCGGGAGTTAGCTTCACTTAGATCTTGTTCCTCCCGAGACTCTGATAGCTGTACTTTGTGTGATGCTTTGCTTGTGGAGTTGGAGAACCTAAGGACTCTACATGATAGTGTGGTTTCTGATCTTGAGTCACTTAAGTCGAAGGATGCTAGCACATGTTCTGTTGATCCTATTCCTGTTGATGCTAGTTTTCTTCATGCTCACACAACTGCATCTTGTGATAATTGCCCTAAATTGCTTGCTGAAATTGATGCCATGAGCTCACATCTTAGGAAGCTTTCGGCTAGAAATGATGAACTTAAATCATATGCTTCTAAGGACCCAGTCAGCTCATGTGAGGGCAGTAAGCAACTAAAACTTGACAATGATGCTTTGACTGTCAAATGTGCTAAATTTGCTAAGGAATTACTAGTTAAGAAACCAACTGGTTGCTTGCTGTGTGTTGGGGTTAAGGAGGACGTGGTCAAAATCCACGAAGAGCTTAGGAAGAAATTAGAGGCCCAAATTGGTAGAATTAGAGATGCTCCTTGTGTTTCTTGCGAGTCCCTCAAGATTGAGGCAGCTTTTTATAGGGAGAAATACTCACGTCTTGCTCGTTCTTCTCGTCTGGCCCTTCTTCTTCTACTCCTTCCCCTTGCTCTTCTTGTGCCTCACTTTTTCGAGAGTGTCAGTACCTTATGAGCACTCTCGAGAAGTTTGTTGGAGGTAAGAAGAAGCTCAATCTTATCCTAGATCAGTCCAAGATTAGCAGATTCAATCAAGGTCTAGGGTTTGATGCCTTGGAGCATACACGGGCGCATCCGCCCACTGTTGTGCGTGCCTCCAAGAGCGGAGAGATAGTGGTGGCTCCACAGGTGAGCACCACTGTGTTTAGATCAGCAGGAATTGTCCACGGGACATCTGACGAGAAGGGTGCTTCTCATTCAACTTCAGCCCCCAAGGCGAAGTATACATGCACCTTCTGTCAGAAGGATGGACATATAGCTGATTTCTGTTTCAGACGCGCCAAGATCTCTCGGCGTGAGCTTGTCCATGCTCTTAGGGGTATTCAGGGTCATCCCCAGACTCTGAGTGCGCCTAAGGCACACACGGCTTCTAGACAGGATAGACAAGGTAGAGTGTCTCCTGTTTTTGGACAGCGCATGGGGCTTGGTTTTCGGCTTCTACTTACGGTTTCGCCCGTAGCTGTCCCGAGTCGGTCTTTCCGCCGTCCTCTTGATATTCCTCATTTTTCCATCGAGGTAGATATCGGTAGCGTGAGTTTGTTTTCCCCCGGGAGGTGCAGGCAGCGGCCTTTAGGATGGTCCGGCCTTTGCACCTCGGCGGACCAACTCGCACTGCTCCCAAACGCGTTCGGATCGAGCGAGTCTGAGTTTGTGAGAGTCGAGTCACGGAGAGGCGCGGATTGCATTCTTCTACTCCGTTGGTATTTCGCTTCTTTGCATAGCTTGACTCAAGATTGGGTTCCTAGATCTGCACCGATCTATCCTGATCGAGATGTACGCTTTCGCTCTCTTTGATTCAGGTCTGTAGGACAGGGAAGGGGGAGGTTTGGATTGTAGACTCCGGCTGTTCTCGCCACATGACCGGAGACTCCCGTTGGTTTTCTTCCCTGGACCGAGATCCTGGTGATGAGGTGATCACCTTTGGGGATGCTGCGTCGGGTAGAGTCATCGCTAAAGGTATCGTCTGCATTAACGATCATTTCATTCTTAAGGACGTTGCCTTAGTCAGTAAGCTGCATTTCAACTTGCTTTCTGTCTCTCAGCTTCTTGATGACGATTTCGAGGTCAATTTTAAGAGGAGCTCTTGTAGGATCCTCGATTCTTCTGGGGAGTTTGTTTGCGGGATTTCTCGTTTTGGGAGAGTCTTTCGTGCTGATTTTTCTTCTTCCTCTAGAGACTCTCTCCATTGCCTTATTGCTTCAGAGTCCCGTGATCTCTCCTTTTGGCATAGGAGACTTGGTTACATTGGCTTTGATCATTTGACTCGAGTTAGCGGCCATGATCTCATTTGTGGCCTGCCTAAACACAAGATGGTCAAAGATGTTGTATGTTCTCCTTGCCGACATGGCAAGATGGTTGCTGCCTCCCATCCTCCGATCACCGAGTGATGGCCCGATGCACCAGGACAGCTGCTACACATGGACACTGTTGGTCCAGCTCGAGTGCAGTCAGCAGGTGGGAAGTGGTATATTCTTGTCATTGTCGATGATTTTTCGAGGTACTCTTGGGTGTTTTTCATGACCTCGAAGGATGAGTCTTTTTCACACTTCAGGGGTTTGGTCCGTAGGTTGTCCGTTGAGCTCCCCGGTGCCTTACGAGCGATCCGCAGTGACAATGGCACGGAGTTCAAGAACTCCTACTTTAGCAGCTTCTGTGAGGAGTTAGGCTTAGAGCATCAGTTCTCCTCTCCATACGTCCCTCAGCAAAATGGCGTAGTGGAAAGGAAGAACAGGACCCTGGTTGAGATGGCCAGGACGATGCTAGACGAGTACAATACTCCTAGGAAGTTTTGGGCTGAGGCTGTAGCTACGGCATGCCATGTTGCCAACAGAGTTTTTCTTAGGGCACACTTGCACCGCACTTCTTATGAGTTGAGATATGGGCGAAAGCCTAATGTGTCTCATTTTCGTGTTTTCGGCTGCAAGTGCTTCTTCTTGAAGTCTGGGAACCTAGATAAGTTTGAGTCACGCTCGGTGTGGAATCTTTACGGGTTACTCGACTTCTGCCGTAACTATAGGATTTGGGTCAGACTTGGGTAGGATCATAGAGACATGTGAGGTGACCTTTGATGAGGCTAGTCCCGGTGCTAGACCAGACATTTCAGGCTCTTCTCCTCTTTCCCAGTCTATCTTCTCAGAGGAAGTTGATGACGGAGATGAAGGCGCCTTGCCTGATCCAGTCACCATTCGTGCTCCCGAGGTGCCTCCCATTTCCATATCTGCACCTCAGGGAGATCAGCCCTTACCCTCAGACTCTTCAGCAGCTAGTGGCTCTGTTCCTACTTCTCCCACGCGAGGAGTAGAGGTCACTTCTGCTTCTGGACCTCCCCGCCACATTCAGCAGGCTCATCCACCTGACCAGATCATTGGAGATCTATTTGAGCGAGTCACTCGCTCTAAGTCAGCTATGTCCACTTTCTGCCTCCACTCTGCCTTTGTTGCCTCTTTTGAGCCGAAGGATGTTTCTCATGCATTATCTAATGAGTCATGGATTAATGCCATGCATGAGGAGCTTGAAAACTTCGAGAGGAACAAAGTCTGGAAGCTTGTCGAGCCCCCTTCTGGTCACAACATCATCGAGACCAAATGGGTGTTCAAAAACAAGCAGAGTGAGGATGGGGTTGTAGTTCGAAACAAGGCGAGACTTTTGCCCCTGTAGCCAGACTAGAGGCCATCCGGATCTTGCTCGCATTCGCGGCATCCAAGGGCTTCAAGCTTTTTCAAATGGATGTCAAGAGTGCATTCCTCAATGGCTTCATTGAGGAAGAGGTGTATGTTAGACAACCTCCAGGATTTGAGAACCCCAAGTACCCAAACCATGTCTTCAAGCTTTCCAAAGCTTTGTATGGACTTAAGCAAGCTCCACGAGCTTGGTATGAGAGGCTTAAGTCCTACCTCTTGAGTCATGGTTTTCATATGGGTCAAGTGGACAAGACTCTGTTCGTCAGACATTCTGATTCGGATTTTCTCCTAGTCCAAATCTATGTCGACGACATCATTTTCGGTGGTTCCTCGCATTCGCTCATTACTCAGTTCTCAGATGTGATGAGTACTGAGTTCGAGATGAGCATGATGGGCGAATTGAGCTACTTCCTTGGCTTCCAGATCAAGTAGACGCGGGAGGGTACATTCTTGCATCAAGGCAAGTACACTCGAGACCTCCTGAAGCGCTTTGATATGTCTGATGGGAAGCCAGTTATGACTCCTATGGCCACCACTGCTGTCCTCGAGCCTGATGAGGATGGTGAGCCAGTTGATCAGAAGGAGTTTCGGAGTATGATCGGCTCCCTTTTGTACCTCACTGCCTCGAGACCTGGCATACATTTTTCTGTATGTCTTTGTGCTCGGTTTCAGGCTTCTCCCCGCGTCTCTCACCGTCAGGCGGTGAAGCGCATCTTCAGGTACCTTCGAGCTACCATTGACTATGGTATCTGGTACTCTTCTTCCTCCTGCCTATCTTTAAGAGCCTTCTCCGATGCAGACTTTGCCGGCTGTAGGATAGATAGGAAGAGCACTTCTGGCACTTGCCAATTCATTGGCACTTCTCTTGTCTCTTGGTCGTCTAGGAAGCAGTCCGGTATTGCACAGTCCACCGCTGAGGCCGAGTATGTTGCTGCAGCCAGTTGCTGTAGCCAGGTTCTCTGGATGAGATCAACCTTGCGGGACTTTGGGTTAATAACAGATTGTGTTCCACTTTTATGTGATAACACGTCTGCCATTCACATTGCTAAGAACCCAGTGCAACACTCTCGGACCAAGCACATTGACATTCGCTATCACTTCCTTAGAGACCATGTGGAGAAGGGTGACATAGTGCTCCAGTTTGTGGAGAGTGATCACCGGTTATCGACATTTTCACCAAGCCTTTGGATAGCTCCAGGTTTGTTGCCCTGAGAGGAGAGCTTGGGATTATGAGCCCATATGGCATATCTTGAGGGGGAGCTGGTTTGTATTATATGTTCATGTGTATATTCAGCACTCCTTTCTCTTTCTGGGTATCTTTGGGTTGGTTTTCATTTGGTTGAGTTCACTTCACCAAGACTTCTGGCATGCCTCAGCATGGACCTCTCACCTTATGCTTTAGGGTGCTATTCCTCTCTTCTTCTCGGTTGAGCTCACTCAAAGTCTTTTAGGTCTAGCAGGTGTTGGCCCCCCTGGGTAGACAGGGTCTGTGTTTGCTCCTGGGTTGGAGTTGGAGTTGTAGCTTTCCTATATAAGTCATATGGGGAAGGTGAGAGCGAGCCTGAGTGTTAGTGTTTCTCTTCATGTTATCTATGCTCCTAGAATACCCATTTGTCAGTTTCTTGATTCCTTCTCATCATTTCTGTCTTTCTGGTTTCAGTTGAGTTCAATTCATCTTTTTGAATCTAAAATTGCTAATAACTCAACTTTAATCAGATTTTATGCTTAATCGACTCACTTGTTGAGGGGGAGCTTGGAATTGATTCTTTTGCATTGCATATAGACTTGTTTTTCATTTACGAGCTTTGTCTATTATGCAATTGATAAAATTGAGATATGTTGCACCTAGCTACTTTTATGAAGATATTTGCTAATCTAGGTCATATCCAATTTGGTATATCATGTGAAACTAGCCAACATTTTAAAATTGAGCTTTCCTAAAAACTTGATGAAACTTGGCTTTTACTTGCTACTTCTTCACTATATGCTTATGCCATGCTTATTGAAATAGTGGGTTTCTACTAGAGTCCCTAGAGCAACTTGGGTTAGCTACATTGTTTCATTCTAGAAACCTCAACAATGCTCATGAATCTAAGTGCTGAAAATATAAATTGACTCTTTTGTGCTAAAATTGAACTCAACACTCTTCATTCACGAGACTGCTTCCCATTGCACTTGGGATGAACTTGGAATGAAGTGTGTATGACCAAAACCACTCTTTTAAGCTTCTTGCTTGAGATGGTTGCTTATGGCTTGAGTCAATACACCGAAAAATGCAAAAAGAACTAGAGGAAGAGAGTGATGCCTAGGAGACCTATGTCGATGGCTCCTAGTCGAGGTTGTGTTTCTCTAGGATAAACTCTCTAAACCCTCAAAGGTTTGTGGAGGAGAGTGAAGCTTAGGAAGCCTTTGTCGATGGCTCCTAGTCGAGGATGTGCTTCACTAAGCCTAACTCTCTCATACCGCTTTATGAGCATTAATCTAAAAATTTGCATTTAAAGAGATGATTGAGCATGAGGCTTCTCTTATGGACTTGTAGTTTCCTAAAGTGTTGACTAGGTTGAACTCTAGTATATCCATTTGCTCGTTTGGTTGGCTTTGCTTCTAGTCTTGAAGTTATGCTAAGTGTTGCTATTGTTGAAATCATGCCAAAGTAATATAACTTCTTTTGAGCTAGTTAGCAAAAATTGAAATATGCCATTGAATATGACTTAGGATGACATATTCTGAACTTGAGTAGCTTGGTGTCATACTTTGTCTAAGTGGTCACTTGCATAATCCTCAAAGCTCTTATAGGTTGCATTTCATGAAAAAAATTGTTCTCTTGATGCCTATATTGCCAAAAGGGGGAGAAAACGTAGAAAATGCATCTTATAGAATTAAAAAAATGCTTTCTCATGATCATGTTGAACAATTGTCCTTGCATTTGGATCATGAGTAATATTGAGCTTTTTGAGAGATTTCTTGGTTTTTGGAGCTCTTGTCGAAAAATTGTTCTTTCTTGTGTTGAGCTCTGAAAATCTTTTCATCTATTTGGTCATGATCTTTCTTTCTCTTTCAATTGGACCAAATATGATTTTGCAATCAAATTGCTTTTCTTCCTTTGTTTTCAAACTCAAATTTATGCCTTTTGTGTGGTTTGTCAATATACTCATCAAGGGGGAGATTGAAGGAACATGTGGAGGTTGTAACATCCCAAAATTTTGCTTTTCTTAAATTCATGTGTGATTTGGCACTTTGGTAAATTTTTGGAATTTTCTGGAATTTATTTGGATTTATTTGGAATTTATTTGAATTTATTCCATTTTGAAATAATTAAAGAATTTAATTTTGCCAATAAAATTTTGTTGGAAATATTTTATTTGAGTCCAAAATGATCCAAAATATTTTCCAGAATTTTTCTGGAATTTTTCTGAGTCATTTGCTATTTTTAATGAATTAAAGGAATTACTGGGAATTATTTTAAATATTAAATCGCTGGAAAATCCAACTCGGGTCAAGTACTGTTCATCCGACCGAGTCGGACTCGAGACCGACCGAGCCGCTTGGCTCAACCAAACCAGCTCCCAACCCTAGCGATCCCGGCCAGTTGGATCAAGATCCAACGGTGAGATCCGCCCGACTTTCGACCGAGCCGTGTCCGGCCGGACCCGGTCGCGCCCGGCGATCGTGGCCGTTGGTTGTGCCACGTGGACGGCCACGATTTCGTCGTCTTCACCGAGTCCGAGCTGGACTCCGCCGCCGCGCCCGCCGCCGTAACGAACTAGGTTTCCGTCTAGGGCACGAACGCCGAGGCTATTTAAAGCGTGAGACGTTCCCCGAGGTTGCCCTCATCCTTGCGCACTCGTTTCCCCGAGCCATCTCGCCTGAGCCGCCGCCGTTGAGCCGCAATCGCTCGCCGGAGTTGTCTCTTCCCTCCGCTGCGGTTTGCGCCGTTTTCCGCCGTCGTCCGTCGTCTTCCGCCGAGAAGGAGCCCAGATCCGGAGTCCCCGCGACGAGACGCACCCGAAGGGAGGTTTCATCTCGCCGGAGAAGCCCCGTGGCGCCGCGCCCTTGGTCGTCGTCCCCGTCTCCGGTCAAGCCAGCGCCGCCGTGAAACCATCGCCGTCCGCGAGCTCGGAGGACCGTCAGATCCAGATCGAACGGTTGAGGTGAGATCACGTGTTCCAAACCCGATTAGATCTGGACCGTTGGATCAAGATCCAACGGTTCACAATCGCCACGTGCCGTAGCAGTGCGATTATAGGATTAGATCTGGACCGTCCGATCTAGATCGAACGGCCCACGAGCATCGAGTAGTTTTAACGTGTTCAACCCTGGATCCAATCCGCGCCGTTGATTTTCAAACCAACGGACGAGATTGCGCCACGTATCGGGAAGTTGGACCGACGCGGTCAGCGTCGTACGCGTGTAAGCGCGTGTCCCTGACACGCGGGCCCCGCATGTCAGAGGGCCCACACGTCAGCCGTGTTAGCGTGAGACCCCGCACTGACGGGTGGGTCCCACATGTCAGTCACGTGAGCCGTGGACCGAGTCCACCGTGGACCCGAGCTGAGCGTGGACCAAGTCCATGGACCGGTGGCGTCGGCCGAGGCTAATCAGGAGCTGCCACGTGTCCATGCTGACGCAATAATTAATTTCCGAAAAAGAAAATGATTTATTAATTCGAATAATGATTTCAAATTTAGATTCAAACTTCAAACGCTTATAACTTTTGCGTTTCAACTCCGATTTGAGTGATTCAAATTTCTAAATTTGTATAAAATTGAGATCTACCTAAATATAAATTTTATTTAATTTTTGGACTAAAGTTTTTCTCTGTAAAATTATTTAATTGATTATTTAAACTTTAAATAATCATAACTTTTGCGTTTTAACTCCAAATTTGAAGATTCATGTTTCTAAAAATCCATAAAATTATGTTCTCTCTGTTTATGGATTTTATTTGGAGTTTTGGGATCTTTTTGCATAGTGTTTATTTGTGTATTTGCTATTTGCACGCTTTACGAGTAGACGTTGAAGTGCCGGAAGGATTCGAAGGAGAAGTATTAACTCAGGATCCAACTCAAGACCAAGAGCAAGTGCTTTTTGAAGGCAAGTTGTGCTTTGACCATGTTGATCCTATTTCAAAATCTATTTTGATTTAAACTATTGCATGCTAGTTCAATTAGAAAAATACTTGGTTTAAACATGGGGTTAGATAAATACCAATTTCTTTGTATGACACCTTGATTACTTAAGTATGTGCCATGACCCTTTGTCACCCTAGTTGTGGTTTACTAGTTGGACATTATTAAATTGCCAACATGGGTTTAGACCGTTGTAGTATGCTGCTTAGACCTGCTACGTGCTCATGACATGATTTTGAACAACCAAATGCTAATGTGGACTTAATGATATATTGAACCGTTTTGGAAAAGTATCATGTGAAGTTGATGGCACGTGGTGCATGGTAATCAACTGGGGTTTGATAAACGATTTCGGCCGGGCATGTGGCAAGAGTAATCAGGTGGGCCAGTGTGGCATTGGGAGTGTTGATTTGGTTTTTCGGGTAGTCTTGCCCTGGTCACTCTAAGGACTTAACCTTGCAAGCCTTTGAACTGGGTCATACTTGCAACCACATGGCTGGAATGGGACGGCCCTAGTTGACTAAGTCGCTAAGGACTCACTTGTGGAGCCTCAGGGTGTCGATTACACCTTTTGTGTGATTGTATGCGGGGCGTATCGTGGCTGTGGCCATGTACCCATCTAACGGTGTGTTGGTCCCATACTTCGCCATGGCTAAGGGAAGGGATGGTGTAGAGCACGTACCGGAGAGGACCACCTGTGTTGTTTGAGGCTTCCGAAAGGCTTTGTTATGATCGCTCATTCGCATACTCTTGTATGGCGATTCACGGCTGACGTGGTGAGTGGATTGTATCTTGTGGGTAAAGTGCATAACCTCTGCAGAGTGTAGAATCTATTTGAATAGCCGAGTCCACGATCTGGACATTGCTCGGGAATTACAATCAAGGGTTAGATTTTTACGAAAATAACTTGGATTTGAAAAGTTGGGTTTTTTTAAAAAAGAAGTTGATGGGAATATGGTTTAGGATGGGGAAAAATGTTATTTATACTTTTTGAAAAAGTTATTTATGCTTTACTTGTTTCTACGCTTTCGAATCTACTTATACTACTTTTCAAAAGTCATTTCGCAAATATACCTTGAGCTATTCCTTTGTACCAAGCCATGCATATAGTATATTAGCTTGCATTCTGTGCATGACTTGCTGAGTACCAAGTACTCACCCTTGCCTCAACACAATACCAGTTGAAGAGGAGATTACGCCAGCTTTGGAGGAGGAACTCCAAGAGGACCCGACTACTTAGGGATGCGAGCCCAGTCAGTTGCCTGTGGTATACTGGATGGCGCCACGAAGTTTATTTGATTTTCCGCTGCTATTATTTCTCTTTTAATAAGTTCTGCCTTGCAAGGCATATATTTGTAACTTGGCCATAAGGTCGAGTAACCCTTTGATTATTTAAATAAAGTACTTTGATAGTATCGTTTGGTATGATTGTGATATATACCGATGTTAAGACTGTGTGCACTAGCGCGTTCCTGGACTAGTGCTGAATACACAGAGGGTCCGGATTTGCAAATTCGGGGTCCCGACAGAGGTCCATCCATGTTTGTGATGAGTATTTGACTTTGGTGAGCAGGGTGTGCTCAGGTTTGAGTTTGATTTGTATTAGAATTCAAAAGGATGCAATTTGAGTTGTGTCAGCTTCTTGTAGTACTATCGGCCTTTGACTGGCGGTAGGACCAATGTGCTGATTGAGATATGATGAATTGTGAGCATTTATGATGATTATTGCATATTATTGGACAATGCTATGTGATGGGTTTCCTTGTCTTTGATGATTACAGGACGACGGTGCTAGGTCATGGTGAGGCGGACGATGACCGGGACTAGGCGAGGTGCGTCGGAGGTCCAGACGGTCGAAGATCGCCGGAAGATGATCGGAGACGGAGTCTGTGCAAGTCAAGAAGACAGGGAAAAGGCAATGGAGCTAGCTTGACGCTGCACGGATCAAGGGGAGCCGTTGGATCGCGGTTCAAGAAGATAGTGTAGTGGTTAAGTCTAGTCGCTTTGAGAAGCGTGCGTGTGCATGAAAGGCCATGTTGGCCCATGTAAGGCCCAAGTGTGGGCATGGCATGAGTGGGTTGATCCTAGCCCTTGATGGAGTGCTCTAGGGTTTGAGACTCATCCAAGGGTGGTAGGTGATCCCATGGTGCTATAAATAGAGGGGAGGGGGTAGCCTCCCAACTTGAAGGTTTGAGTTGCTCCTTTGAGCTTTGCCCACATGAAGTGAGGCTTTGTAAACCTTCCAACCAGAAAATACAAAGATTTTCTTTACATTCTTGTGAATTTAAATTCCGCATTTACATTATGTCTTTACATTACGCAATTTAAATTCAGCATTTACTTTCCCGCAATTAAATTCTCGCAATTTACTTTCTCGCAATTTAGATTTGCTCCTCTCCTTCTAAATGCTGTTGATCAAGGAGGTCTTGAGGGTGCTCATTTGGTTTTACATCTTTCTTGCACCCTAGGATAGACTAGAGATCAAGTTTCTATCACGATTGCAAATCTGTCCTGAACTTGTTCTTCGCGCAACAGTCAGTCTTTGATTTTTAGAAAAATATAGAAAAATACTTTTTGATTGATTCTTCTTGTAGAAGGTGCCTGACGCATATATCCATCTGTGGAAAAATTTTGGAGTCCACTGGATGCACCGTTTGGGAGATGTGAGGTGAAAACCGAGCCCCAAAATTCCTGATTGAAGATCCTGACTGTTCGTAGTTCTTGATTTTTCCTGATTTTTGTAGAAGGATTTTTGTGGTGATTTTTTGTGGAGTGCTTCATGACTCATCTGCTCACAGGATGAAAAATTCCCAATAATTTTTGAGCAACAGAAGGTCACCATCCACCTGCTCTAAGTGAGGACAATTCCTGAAAAATCTGTTTTTGCTTTTCTAAAAGAGGCTTTTGAGTTTTGGCTTGATCTCTTTTAGAAAAGATGTATTTGAATTGATCCCTCTTTTCTTTGGACACTTGACAACCAGTATTGTGATTTAAAAATCCCTCACATGATTCATGGTTCACATCCATGTTAGCTAGGGATACACATAGTTGTCTAGTCGTTCCCGATTTTGAGGAGCACCGAGTTTCTTTGCGGGATTGTTTGGAGTACGTTGAGTAGGGGATAATTTTATTTGGGATCATTCACCCCCCCTCTGATCGCCATCTCGGTCTTTCACTTTTTGGGTTTCCGCCACCCCCCCATTTCAGCTAGGCCTGGCCGTTCGGCCCACCTCCCTTCGTGCCGACCCAGCTCCTCCGGCCCTCTCCTTCTCCCCCGCACCGGCCTGATCGCGCCTCGCCCAGCCCGGTCCGCACTTGCCCTCTCCTTCTCCATCCGCACCGCCCGATCCAAGCCTCGCCTCGCCGTCCCGTCGCACCTCAGCTACACTATTTCGTCTTGTCCCATTGCCCACTTGCCCGCGCTGTGAATCCCGCTTCTCCGCCTGTGACGCCGTGCCGTCCTCCCTGTTGAAAATCGTGGCAACCCTCTCTCTTCCCCGCCGCTCCTCTCTCCTCCGCATCGAGCTATAAATAGCCACCACCCGTGCCCATTCTACCTCGCCCAGAGCTCACCGCTAGCTTCTCTACCCTCCCCGTTAACCCATTCCTTCCCAGCCATCTTCCCACGCTGCGCCGAGCTTCGTCTTCCTCGGCTCGGGTCCCCCCGTCACGGTGCCTCTCCGCTCTCTCTCCTCTTGCTTCTCCTCCAGTCCATTCCTCCTCTAGAGCTTCCCTCCGCCTGCGCCGGCTTTGTCTTCCTCGCATCCGACTGAGAGCCTCCGTCGGGCACCGCCCTGTCCCTTTCCTCTCTCTGGTCAGTGGGCCCACCATGTCAGCTCGCTTCTCCTCTCATTGCCCAGGACTCCGCCTGTTAGCCGCCGCCTCTCGCTGGCCGGCCTGCCAGTGGGCCGTGGCCCAAAGAGCCCCCGCCTGGCCAAGGCTCTCATGGGCGGTGGGCGAGCCGCCTGATCTTGAAAAGCGCTATACTGTGCGGCCCGATAGAATTTAGTTTTTGTATTTTTATTTTATTCTTTTCAGATTTGATTTTTATTTTAAAATTCAAAAAATCATTTGAAAATTTAGAAAAATCCCAAAAAATCTCTAAAAACTAAAAATAGCCAAAAATACATATTCTTGATCTGTTTGAGCCGCTGAGTCCAAAAATGACCTCCGTTTCAATAAACCAACTCCATAAAATTCCCAAAATTCCTCTTAACCCCTGTTCCGGGTATTTTCTCTCTGATTTCTTTTTCCGTATTTCTTTCTTTGGTTGTTTGGTGATGATTAGCCCAAGTGTGGTTTGGTGATGGGTACAGTGGTACCAATGCTATGATGTGTATTGGGATGTGTCTCCGGCATTTAAGGATTAACCCTCTTTAGCAAAGTAAATAACTTCAGTCCTCTCTCAACCATAAGTTGGGCCGGTCAGCTCTATTGACCTGATCCAACGTAGCCCGGTATATTGTATTTCCCCTTGGAATACCTACAGGTGGAATTACCATTTTCGCTTGGGGAAATGGATCGCGTTTTGTCTGGGGTGGAACGGAATGGTATGGCCATTGTCGGTTCTCATAACAGTAGGTATCCTTAGTTGGCTAGATCACGCCGCCCGCATTGGCCAGTGGGTCCTGGAAGCTGGGGATCCATGTAACCTACAGGGTAGGAGCTAAAGAGGGGAAATCCAATGAAAGACTATGTTAATCTCGGTCGGACCGCATGCATTAAAGTTGCATGTTAATCCAGTGGCACTAATGATAGTAGATATCTTGTGGGTAAAGTTGAGCAGCTCTGTAGAGTGATCTAAATGGTATTCGAATGCGCCATGCTTCGGGTTAATGAAGCTGAGTTAATTTAAGGTGATTCCTGTAACTGAGCTCGAGTAGTTTTAATTAAAAACCTACCGTAATTAGGATCTTGTAGCAGACGAGCAGTCCAGACGACGTGTGTATGCGTGGGCGACGAGTCTGACCCGGCCATCCGATTGAACCACCATCACCATGTTGGAGAGGAATAAGTGTACGCGAGACGGCAAGATCATGCACATGAAAATGCATAACGTCCAACCTGCTGCATGCATGTGGCATGTGTGTATGGCTCACATATACACTATGCATGCATCTTCACTTAAATATGAACTTGATGATGTCGGCTCCGATGAAGAACTTAGCGGTGTGTACAACGACTTGGGCGGCCTCCTCGGCATGGTGCAAACATCATAGGATCAGCTTCTAGTTGAATTATTCCACATCTTCTTACTTGGTTTGGATACTAGCACTAGTACGTGCTTACATGCTGCATGCATGTTTGCATCCATGCATCCTCCTGTGCCTCAAAGCCTTCCTGCAGCTGTGGGCCAGCTGCAGTGCCCTAGCTATTGCATGCATGCACACCGAATCAGCCATTTGAGCGACCAAATCAATTGCGTACGTATTGAATGCTACTTTCTTGCTTTGCACTTGTTGATGATAACGTCTGTCTTTTTCTTTTAAACCACGGATCCGATTTGTGATCCCTTTGAATATATGCTTTCCTTATGACAAAACCTTCTAAATGGGTATAATATTGAACACATTATGCGTAGAAAATTATTAGCGACACGCGGATCCCGCACGTCATAGAGTTGATCCGAGAAATACTCTTACAATGTGTCTCCTCACTCACATATGGGCCAAAAAACTTAAAAAAAATAAATTATTTTCGTGCACCCTATTTTGTTTAAGACAAACTAGCTCTATGCATGTTAGTGATATTCACGTATAAGCACTAGGAGGCATGCACGTGACTCTATCTGCATGCATCATGGTTCCTTGCACTAAAACACGTAAATCTAAAAAATAACTTGTTCGATTTCACCTGCTACAGTTGCACAAAAATTCGTCAAACACACGGATTCCAGAAGAGCGTAGATGACGATGATATTTGGTTTCGAAGGCCTTGATCAATCTGAGACTAAGCACATCTCCTTTTTCCTCTTCGGCAGCAACACCGCCAAGCTCCACCCCTCTCCACCGCGGAACCTCTTAAAGCATCTAGGCCCCATCAATTCTTTAATCATGTTTTATATGTGTGTTTGGTGTTGTTGATCAAGCCTTTTTTTTACTTCTAATGGACTATTTTGGGTGGATGATCAAGTAAGTGCTGATGATCAAGAAAAGATCTCTATATATGAAAGATAAAGGCTAAGGACATCTTGTTTTTAATTCTTAACTTGAGACTTGTTTCGAGTCATATAGCTAGATTTTATCTTTATTTAGCCGTACTATAAAGGGGATCTTGGTTCGTAGGTCAAATGTAACAGCCCAAATTTAATTACTAATCAAATTGTGTATGGCATGTTCATATCATCCATGTTAGTGGCATAATCAACACTTAATTAAGATTTTAATAATGCTAGCATCATTTTAGTTAGATGAGTATGAATTTATAATGTCCATGAAACCTTAAAACTACTACTCAATTATACCCAAACTTCATCCACCTATAGTCAATGACATGTGGGCCATGTTTGTAAGAGAGAGAGGAGTGGGCTGCACTTCTCATCATGTCTTTTCTCACTTTATTCAACTCTACCCACTCTCCCACCCACTCTATGATATGTGGGACCTTGCCCCACATATAGGGATGAAGTGGTAGCCATATAAAAGGGTTCTCCCCCTTGGTTTCTCCTCCCCATGCTCTCATTTGATCATTCCAACCAGAATTTTTGCAAGGAGGGAGAGGGAGAGCAAGAGTGTACTCCCAACCCTTCTCCATTCCTCCCCTCAAATCCATCCACATTTTGAGTTTGAGCTTGTGCATGCTATACCATTGGATTCCCCTCATCAAGAGCTTCAAATCCATCCAAATGGATTTTTGAGACACCAAGTATTGGGTGAGTTCTAATCCATTCTTCCCCATCCATTTTCTGAAATTTTGGTGGCATTGAGCTCATTCCATTTCTCTCCATGAAAATCATCTCCAAGGTTTTGTCCTCACTACGACCATTCTAACTATGGGTTGGCCTACAGTCAGTATGGCTCTGATACCACCTCTGTCGGGACCCGAATTTGCAAATCCGGCCCCTCTGTGTATTCAACACTAGTCCAGGATCACGCTAGTGCACACAGTCTCAACATCGGTACATATCACAATCATACTCATCAAAATAGTAAAGTACTTTATTTAAGAAGGAAATACAACTGGTTGCTCGACCTTAGGGTCAAGTTACAAAAGATACGCCTCGCAGGGCTAAAGTCTTACTCAATTAAAACTACAGCGGAATAAGAAATCGTGTGGCGCCAACCAATATGCCACATGCATCTGACTGGGCTCGCCCCTAGTTCATCGGCTCCTCCTGAAGTTCTTCCTCCCAAGCTAGCATCGACTTTTCTTCAACTGATGTTGTATTGTTGCAAGGGGTGAGTACTTGTTACTCAGCAAGTCATGCATAGAATGCAAGCTAATAATCTATATGCATGGCTTATTACAAAGGACAGTTTCATGGTTCATTTGCAATAAGGCAGTAAGTGGAAATACAGTAATAGATTGCAAAGCAGTAAAACAGTAAACAATAGAGTACTTTCACAAAGAATTGCACGAATAAGCATTTTCCAATCCTATATTCAATTCAGCATTCCAAGCCAAAGCATTCAACAAAAACCAAGTTGTTTTCATGAAAGTCTAACACTTGACTGTAATTCCCGAGTATTGTCCAATACCGTGGACTCGGCTATTCGAATAGGTTGTACACTCTGCAGAGGTTATGCACTTTACCCACAAGATACAGTCAAACGCCACGAAAGCGAGAGTCCGTAACAAAGCCTTTCGGAAGCCTTTAACTACACAAGTGAACCTCTCCGGTTTTTGCCATACACCATCCCTTCCCTTAGTAAAGGCGAAGTATGGGACCGACATACCGTTGGACGGGTACCATGCCGCAGCCCTGGTACGCTCCCCCTTCAAGCTACACAAACGGTGTAGTTGACACCCCAAGGTATCACAAGAAAGTTATTAGCAACTTAATCAACTAGGTCCGTCCCATTCCGGACATGTGGTTGCACGATTGACTCAGTTCAAAGGCTTGCAAGGTTAAGTCCTTAGGGTGACCAGGGCAAGACTACCCGAAGAACCAAATCGACATTCCCAATGCCATACCTGGCCCACCCTGATCATTCTTGCCACATGCCCTAGTCTAAATCTATTTATCAAACCCAGTTGTTTACCATGCACCACGTGCCATCAACATCATCACAACACATGATATTTCTCCAAAACAAGTTCAATATCTCATTAAGTCAATGTTAACACTTGATTGTTCAAAATCATGTCATGTGCGCATAGCAGTCTAAGCAATACACTACAACGGTCTAAATACCCAATGTTGGCAATTTAATAATGTCCAACTAAATATTCCACAACTAGGGTGACAAGGGTTTATGGCATATAATTAATTAATCAAGGTGTCATACTGCAATTTGGCATTTAACTAATTCGCAGAATTAATTTAAACAATTTTTTTAATTAAATTAGCATGCATTAAATTGATCAAACTAATTTTAAAAAATAGGAGCAATATGATCAAAGCATAACTTGCCTTCAAAAAGTACTTGTTCTTGGTCTTGAGCTCGCTCCTGAGTCAACACTTCACCTTCGAAGCCTTCGGGCACTTCAACGTCTACTCATAACGCGTGCAAATAGCAGTAACATAAATAAATAGTAGACAAAAAGTGTCCAAAAATCAAAATAACATTCATAAACAGTGAGAACACAATTTTACAAATTTTTAGAAATTTGAATCGTCCAAAACGGAGTTAAAACGCAAAAGTTATAACGGTTTAAAGTTTGAGAAATTATTTAATTAAATAAAAACAGAGGAAAAATTATGTCTAAAAATTAATCAAAATTCACCATTATGTAGAGCTCAATTTTATAAAAATTTAGGAATTGGAATCACTCAAATCGCAGTAAAAATGCAAAAGTTATAAGTGTTTGAAGTTTGAAAATTCAAATAAAAGAATAAACCGAATTAATTCATTTATTTTTCTATTGAAAACCCCGATTATGACGTCAGCTTGCGTCAGCCGGTCCATGGACTTGGTCCACGGTTCGGGTTTGGTCCACCGTGGACTCGGTCCACCGTGGACTCGGTCCACTAGTACACGTGTCACTGACAAGTGGGACCCACCGGATGACGTCAGCGCACTCGCCGAACGGTGCTGATACGCGAGCCCACCATGACGTCACGGATGACGTCATGGTGCGGTTGGGTCGGATGCTGACACGCGGGTCCCACACTGACGTCACGTGACGTCAGCGACGACCTGGCGCGTCCGCGTGGACCGCGACGGTACGGCTTCCGCACACGAGGCATGATCTGGGCCGTTGATTTGAAAATCAACGGTCCAGATCGGATCTAATCCCGCACGTTATGGGGTTAACATGGTCAATCTGGACCGTACGATTCGAATCGGACGGTTGAGATTAGATCGGGTTTAACCGCGTTACGGGGTGACGTGGCACAACGTGGGTTAATCTTAACCGTACGATCTAGATCTAACGGCTGTGATCTAACCCTAGCACGGTGCAGTTAAGGGCGATGTGGCTCAATCTAGAGCGTTGGATCTAGATCCAACGGTTGAGATCTAATCTAGTTGAATCACCGAGAGGGCTACGTGGACTCACCGAGGCCATTGGATCTTGATCAGATGGCTGGGAAAGCTCGAAGGCGATGATGGCGTTGCGGCGGAGCTAGGTCACCGGAGATGAAGACGACGACACGCCCAACGGCATTGCGGGCACGCTCCGGCGAAGTGGATGGTCACCCCAGGTGCGTCTCGTCGCGACGGTCCCGGATCTGGGCACCAACACGGCGGAGGACGGCGGAGTCGACGAGAAACGGTAGAAAACAGCGGCGGAGCGAAAAATCAACTACGCGCGAGCGATTGCGGCATGGCTATGGCAGCTCGTGCTCGGTGACCTAGGGCTACGGGTGCGCACGGAAAAGGCAGTCATGACACGGGTGGCGGCGCATTAAATAGCCCCCTCGACGTCCGTGAAACCCGCGAAAAACGAGGCCCACACGCGCGCAACGGCGGAATCCGGCGGCGGCTCGGACGTGGTGACGTGGACGCATCCTGGCAGTCCTTGTGCGCACGTCCAACGGCTGGGATCGCTCCGGGCGCGAGCGGGTCCGATCTGGCTCGGTCTCGGGTGACGGGCGCGACACGGGCCGTTGGATCTCGATCCAACGGTCGCGTGGGCTAGGGTTTCGTCCGGTTCGAGTCGGGCTCGAGGCCGACTCGGGTCCGGCTCGATCAAAAGAACAGTGAAACCCGATCGGGATTTTCCAGTGATTAAATAATAAAACCATTTCTAGAAATTCAAATAATTCAAGAAAAATAGCAAAATAATCAGGAAAATTTCAGAAAAATTATGGAAAATACTTTAAGACATTTTGGACTTAAATAAAATATTTCCAATAAAATTTTATTTGAAACTTTTATTTTAAAAGGGAATAAATTCAAATTAAATCCAAATAAATTCCAGAAAATTCCAAAAAATCTAAAAAATGCCAAATTTCATTTAAATTCATAAAAAGCAAAATTTGGGGTGTTACAAACCTCCCCCTTAACAGAATATCGTCCCCGAGATTCAGGGCTGACTAAGGAATAGGGCGCTCCGGATTAGTCATAACTTTCTCAACGACCTTACCGGACTAGTTATGACTTTCTCACCGGCCTGGCCAGTCCTCATGCCATGAATACGAATATACCATAAACAAGAATACCTTGCATAAAAACTCAATCTAACCATTGCATAGCCTTATAACAAACCATTTTTATTATGTCACATGCAAGAGTCAATAATGGCATCATATCATAAAACATGTGTAAACTATCTCATTGTCAAACATTACGGCTCCCTAAGCCACAACCACTACAATACACTTACCTTCACTCACGCGGGACGGATTGGTAAGAAGTTGAAGGCACTCCCAGGATCACACTACCTGCACAAAGGTATAAAACACTCAAGAACATGCCCACAAAACAACACAATAACTATCGACTTCATCGACTTCGCAACCCGCTCCTAAAACCCAAAAAACAGAGAATCTGTCCACCCGAATAGCAGACTTCCAACAAGCGTAACTTGAGTTCTACAACTCCTTTTTCCTCTCTCCCTCTCACTGCCGAGTGGTCCCGGACCCACTCGTCAGCTTCTTCTCCTTCCTCTAGCCTCCCTCTGTTTGTGTGTGGCCAGAGCAGCCGAAAGCAAATGCACCGCCTCTGGCCTTCCCTCTCTAGCTGTCGGGACCTGAATATGCAAATCCAGACCCTCTGTGTATTCAGCACTAGTCCAGGATCACGTTAGTGCACACAGTCTCAACATAGATGAATATCACAATCATATACAGCGGAATAGTAAAAATAACTCAAATATAAAATATAAACTACTGTACGACCTTAAGGTCAACCTTACACTTGTGAGGCCTTGATGGCTTCAATTTCAAATAAGCAGCAGTGGAACGAAGAACACCGGTGAATCCCCTCAATACGCCATAGGCAACTGATGGGGTTCGACTCGTAGATAATCGCTTTCTCATGGAACTTCTTCTTCGACGTTGTAGACTTCTGCTCAACTGGTGATTTGTTTGTTGCAAGGGGTGAGTACATAGAGCACTCGGCAAGTCATGCACACAATGCAAGTCTAATAACTATATGCATGGCTTATTCCAAGTGACAGGCTGAAGGGGTTATTTTGCAATAAACAGCATTCACAAATATTCATAATAGATTGTGTCGGCGTATTCTACACCAAGGTACCCACTCACCCATAGTAAATACAGCCGAAGGGCGAGCAGACCACTCTCTGGCCCCACCGTTGGGGCGAGCAGGAAGGAGGTCGCCCAGTGGACGCATGGCGATCAGGCCAGGCCACTGGGCGCCCAGTAGGGTGTTCGCCCAGTGGACGCATGGCGATCAGGCCAAGTCACTGGGCGCCCAAGAAGGTGGTCGCCCAGTGAACAGGTGGCGTCCAGGCCGCACCACTGGGCGCCCAGGGCGGTGGTCGCCGATGGGCGAGTGGCGTCGAGCCGCACCAGCGCCCGATCGATGGTCGCCCAATGGACGAGTGGCGTCGAGCCGCCCATCAAGCGCCTGATAAGGTGGTTGCCCAATGGACAGGTGGCGTCCGGGCCAGACCACCGGCGTACCATCTCCGAGGCAGTCTGACCGGGATCAAAGGTATTTAATGCAAATCGTGCGCATTAAATGCCAGGCGTGGAGGCTACAGAATGGCGGCGCGCCTTCCCCAGGCGCACATTAATGGCGGGCGACATCACGACGATATCCCTCCCCCCTGATATAACGGGTGGGGTTGGCAGGCACAAGGCTCGAGGCAAAAACACGATGGTTGCAACAGGCCTTAAGTGCGATGTAAGAATAAGTGACAGGCGCATTAAATGCACTGTGGCAGTGTAATGAGTATTGTAAGACTATTGTACCCCATGCGTCTCAGCCGGCCCAACTATAAAAGGGAACTAAGGGGCATGGGAGAAGGGGTCGATCAGTTCATTCGACTTCCCACACAAGACAAGCAATCACAAGCAAAGCAGGACTAGGGCTATTACTCTTCGGAGGGCCTGAACCTGGGTAAACCCTAGTGTCTCCTTTCTCACAAGCTCCGTCGATATCCAGCCCCTTTTTCCCCTTGGCAATTGCCACCGGAAACCCCTCTTCCCGAACCTCAAGCACCAGTTCTGAAGGTGCCTGTTGGCTAGAACGCCGACAGTGGCACGCCAGGTAGGGGGTGTTGGTGGTTAGATTGCCCTCTTTCTTCTGTATTCAGCTCGAAGCTCAATAGAAGTAGGGGCGCTTTTCTGCATGGCGGAGTCGCACTCCAAGCGCAGCAAGGTGCCCGAGGAAAGCGGCACCCGTAGCCGGTCCCGGCGCTCGGGAAGGGAGCCAGACCTCCCGGGTCCCTCCGATGCCGGAGGTGCCTTGTGCGCACCCGCAGGGTTCGGCGTCAGCCGGCGCTTGGCGCTGGGGGACGACACTCCCGCGCGAAGCCTTCATGCGGCCCGGCTGCTTCTCGATCATCCGCCAGTAGCGCTGGGGGGGGACACCCCAGCCACTCCATGGCTGCAGGATATTGTCCACCTTGTCGACGCTGCTCAACAGCAGGTTGAAGCGGCAACCCAGCCGGGGACTTCCGGTGTGTGGCGGCCCGGGGCCCGTGCATCCGATGCACCGGGTTCCAGCCGCCACACGACGACTTCTCCCGGCGTCAAGGGCCGGGACAAGGGGAAGGGAGTCTTGGTTGCATCCCCGTTCGTTACAGGGAGTCTCAGGCTCAGAAGATGGTCTATGCTGTGGTGGTGGCCTCAAGAAAGCTGCGGCACTATTTTCAAGGGAGGGAGATCATAGTGGTCTCCTCATATCCCCTGCGCGAGATCCTCCACAACCGAGAAGCAGAAGGCCGCGTCCCGAAGTGGTCCATCGAGCTTGGGGAGTTCGGTGTCAAGTTCACTCCTCGTACCGTGATAAAGAGTCAAAGGCTGGTGGACTTCGTCGTCGAGTGGACTCCAGCCGAATCCGAAGCTGGTGAGGTCCCCGCGCCCTCCCCTTGGACACTCTTCTTCGACGGGTCCTTCAGGCTCGAGGGCGCGGGGGCTGGGGTCCTTCTGGTCTCCCCAACTGGGGACCTCCTCAAGTATGTGGTCGTCCTCGACTTCAAGGCCACTAACAACGTCGCCGAATACGAGGGCTTGCTGGCGGGGCTCTGGGCCGCCGCAGCCATCGGTGTCCGGCGCCTGCAAGTGAAAGGCGACTCCCTGCTGGTCGTCAGTCAGGTGAGGAAGGATTTCTCCTGTCTTGACCCCGTCATGGCGGCGTACCTGGCGGAGGTCAGAAAATTGGAACGGCACTTCGAAGGGTTGGGATATACTCATGTCCCCCGGCGTGACAACTACTTGGTAGATGAGCTTGCTCAGCTCGCTTCAACAAGATCTCCTGTTCCGGTCGGGGTCTTTGAAGAAAGGCTTCCGCGACCGTCCATTGCAGCCCCCGTCCCCGGAGGGGACGATGGTGATGCCGCTTCAGCCCTTGCTCCTGGAGGGAAAGTGGTTCCGGTGGAAACGCCCGGCCAGGCGGAGTACCCGGGCGACCACCTTGTGGTCGCTGTACTTGACCAGGAAGGCATATGGATGGATCCGATCCTGGCCTACCTGCGGGATCAAGTGTGCCCCGACGATGATGCGTCAGCAGAGAAGGTAGCACGGAAGGCCAAGTGCTATACCCTGGTGGGCGGGGGCCTGTACCTCCGGGGTAGAAAAGGAATTCTTCTGAAGTGCATCACTCGGGAAGAGGGGAGCAGTTTGCTCTCTGATATCCATGGAGGCGTGTGCGGGAGCCATGTGTCCGGACGAACGATGGCGGGAAAAGCTTTCCGTCAAGGGTTCTATTGGCCAACTGCCCTCCAGGATGCTTGCGAGCTGGTGAGGAGATGTGAGGCGTGCCAATTTCACGCCAAGCAAATCCACCGACCGGCCCAGGCCCTGCAAACCATCCCGCTCTCTTGGCCCTTCGCGGTCTGGGGGCTGGATATCCTGGGCCCATTCCCGCAGGCCACAGGAGGATACACCCATCTGTTCGTCGCCGTCGACAAATTCACTAAGTGGGTGGAAGCCGAGGCAGTAAGATCCATCACCGTCGCGGCTGCAGTCAAGTTCATGCAAGGGATTTTCGCCCGTTTTGGAGTCGCCAACCGCATCATCACCGACAACGGCACACAGTTCACCAGCGCGGCCTTCTTGGACTTTTGAGAAGAGATGGGTACCAAGGTCTGCTTTGCCTCGGTCGCCCACCCCAAGAGCAACGGCCAAGTCGAGCGGGCCAACGCGCTGGTGCTGAAGGGCCTCAAGACGAGGGCATTTGATCGACTTCACAAGCGCGGGGCTCGATGGACTGAAGAGCTCCCGGCGGTACTGTGGTCGCTACGGACTACCCCTAGCCGGGCCACCGGGGAAACCCCTTTCTTTTTGGTCTACGGCGCGGAAGCTGTCCTCCCTGAGTCAAGGCCGGGATCACCAGCAGCGTTCTTTGCATTCGTAGAAGGAGACCAGGAGGATCTGCGCCGGGACGATGTCAACCTCCTCGAGGAGGCGCGGGATCGGGCGGCCCTGCGCGCCGCACGCTACCAGCAGAGTCTCAAGCGGTACCACGTCGCCCGGGTCAGCGAGAGAACACTGGCAGTAGGCGACCTGGTCTTGCGAAGAATCCAGTCGCATGCCGGGTTGCATAAACTGTCTCCCCAGTGGGAGGGCTCCTTCAAGGTGGTCTCAGTCTCTCGCCCCGGGGCGGTCAGGCTGGCCACTGAGGACGGTGAAGAATTGGCGAACTCCCAGAACATAGAAAATCTGCGCAAGTTCTACCCTTGATCGGTTGTAAGTCCCAGGCTCCGTCCCCCGACCGGCTGGAGTGTGTCTTCCTCTCCACCGCGGGTTGGGGGAGGCCTTCTGTTTGGAATTAAATATTCACTTTCTTTATTCGAGATAGTTGTTCTCCCTACCCACTTTTTGGTCTCTCGCCCGCTGTCAGGCAGCGCTAGGGTACTTGCCTCTGGTACCCTGCAGCCCTACAAAAACCCAATAGCAAAGGCGGAATCGCCGGGTAGGAGCGGCGTGCAGGAGTGGGTGATTGGATGGGTAGTTCAGCATGATCCCCGGCACGGTCATGACACTCCGGGTGTCCCCATGGGGGTCGGCGACTTGAACACCATTGCCAAGAACCTAAGGTCCCGCCCCGACTCGCTACGCGTTTGTTCCCTAGGGGCTATCTGGGAAGCAAAATTTTGTTAAGGCAAAGGGTTCGAGGGAAGTGATTCCCTGGCGCAAGACCTTGAGTCTTTAAGCAGTCATGTGCTTGTTCGTGCGGAACCGGAAAGATTAGGGTAAAAGCGAACTTTCAGCAGCATAAGTGGGAAGCTCGTGCTTCTGTTCTATTTAAAAATGTTTGGCATTTGGAGTCTTTACAGGCAAAATCGAAAAAAAGCTACACTACTGGGGGATCCTCCTCGTCCTCCGCTGCCGCCTCGGCGGCTGCCACGTCTTCAGCAACTGGACCGATGTCCACCCCCAGCGCCACGTCCTCCGTTGCTGCCTCCATCTGGGGGTTCTCCATCGCCAGCTGCGCAGCAACCCGCTCGGAAGCATCGTGGACCCGCTCCTCCGCCTGCGCCCAGTCGCCTTCAACCCCCTAGACAGCGGCCGTGGGATCGAAGTTCGTGTCGCGGCTGGCGCAGCAGGCCAGCACGTACTTCACCGTGGCCGCCGCAACCGCGTGCCCCTCCTGGGCTGACCGGGTGGTAAGGGCGGCGGGCAGGCGCGTGAGGAAGTCCGCGGTTCGGCAAAGGCAGAACGTGTAATTCTGCGGCTTCTCCTCCCGCGGATCTGGCTGCTCCAGCCCCAGTGGAGCAAGGCTGGCCACCTATCGGCCAAAGGTGTAGCACAGCATCCTCAGGGTATTGTAACACCCCAAAATTTTGTTTTCTTGAATAGAGTTGAATTTTAGAATTTTTGTGAATTTTTGGATTTTTTTGGAATTTATTTGGATTTATTTGGAATCAATATGAATTTATTCCATATTGAAATAATTAAAGAAATTAAATTTTCAAATAAAGTATTGTTGGAAATATTTTATTTGAGTCCAAAATGTTCCAAAATATTTTCTATAATTTTTCTGGAATTTTTCTGAGTATTTTGCTATTTTTCTGGATTTAGTTGAATTTTCTAGGAATTATTTGAATATTCAATCGCTGGAAAATCAACTCGGGTCGAATACTGTTCATCCGACCGAGTCGGAACCCGAGTCAGACTTGAGTCCGACCCGAGCCACATGACTCGACCGAACCCACCCCTAAACCTAATCGATCCCGACCGTTGGATCGAGATCCAACGGTCCAGATTGGACCGCACCGGTTCGAGCCGAGACCGGGTCGGATCCGGCCCCGCTCGGGCGATCGTGGCCGTGGACTCCGAAACGGTCACCCATCATCGTCTCCACCGAGTCCGAAACGGACTCCGCCGCCGCGTCCTCCGCCGAGTTCGTTAGGGTTTCGGATTGAGCGCGGAAGCCAAGGCTATTTAATGCGTGGGTCATCGCCCGAGGTTGCCCTTTCCCATGCGCTCACGTTGCCCTAGCCGCCGCCGCCCGTAGCTCACCGACGCGCCCACGATTGCTCGCCGGAGTAGGAGAGCCCTCCGCCGCGGTTTTTGCTTCGCCCCGCCGTCCTTCGTCGCCCTCCGCCGCGTCTAAGCCCAGACCCAGAACCCCCAGGTCAAGGCGCTTCCGTGGAGACCACTCACCTCGCCGGAGAAGCCCGCAAACGCCGTCGGCTTGGTCGTCTTCCTCACGGCCGGCAAGCCAGCGCCGCCGCGTGCCATCGAGACCTCGCGAGCTCCGTGGACCGTCCGATCCGGATCCAACTGCCCAGGTAACGCCACGTAACATCCTCTCCCGTACAGACTAGATTGGATCTAGACCGTTGGATCAAGATCCAACGGCCCACGTTCACCACGTGCGCCTTAATGCCGTAGAACTAGGTTAGATCTCAGCCGTTAGATCTAGATCCAACGGCTTAGAGTGAGCCGCGTAGTACGCGTGCACCGAAACCCTAGCCGATCTGGACCGTCCGATCTAGATCGTACGGCTCAGATCAACCGCGTTGTTTCAACGCGTAAACCCTAGATCTAATCCGCGCCGTTGATTTTCAAACCAACGGCCGGGATCGCGCCACGTGTGCCCTAACCGCGTACGCGCCGTCAGCGCTGCGGCGAGGCGTGTCTCTGACACGGGGGGCCCGCGTGTCAGAGGCCCCACGTGTCAGCCGCGCTGTTGGGGCGTGAAACCGAGCCACTGACATGCGGGGCCCGCATGTCGGCCGATCGCGCCGTCGCCGGCGCATCAGACTCGTGCCGCCCATGGACCCGATCCATGGGCCGGACACGTGGCGGCACGAGTGGTGCCACGTGTCATCTTTGGCGTCTGCGTGGCGTCATCACGAGGGTCGGCCCGGTCTTTGGCGTCGGCCAAGAGGGCTGACGTGGACCAATCAGAGGCCGACACGTGTCCATGCTGACGCAATAAATGTTTTTCCGAAAAAGAAAATGATTTATTAATTCGGTTTAATGATTTTAAATCCAATTCAAACTTTGAAAATTCATAACTTTTGCATTTCAACTCCAAATTGAGTGGTTAAAATTTCTAAAAATTCATAAAAATGAGGTCTTCACAATGATGAATTTTATTTAATTTTTGGACCAAAGTTTTTCTCTGCAAAATTATTTAATTGATTATTTAAACTTCAAATTGCGATAACTTTTGCATTTTAACTCCGATTTCGACGATTCCAATTCCTAAAAATTTATAAAATCATGTTCTCTCTGTTTATGGACTTTATTTGGATGTTTGGACTCTTTTTGCCTACTGTTTGTTTACTATTTGCTATTTGCACGCTTTACGAGTAGACGTTGAAGTGCCCGAAGGCTTCGAGGGAGAAGTGTTGACCCAGGAGCCAACCCAGGACCAAGAACCAGTACTCTTTGAAGGCAAGTTATGCTTTGATCATGTTGATCCCACTTTTGAAATTAATTTGATTTAAACTATTGCATGCTAGTTTAATTAGAAATACTTATTTAATTCTGGGGAATTAGTTAAATGCCAAATTGCTGTATGACACCTTGATTAATTAAGTATGTGCCATGACCCCTTATCAACCTAGTTGTGGATTAATTAGTTGGACATTATTAAATTGCCAACATGGGTAATTAGACCGTTGTAGTCTATGCTTAGCCTTGCCATGTGGTCAACAGTGTTTTGAACAATCACATGTTAATATTGACTTAATGAGATATGGAATGTGTTTTGGAGAAAGTGTCATGTGTTGTTGACGTTGTTGTTGATGGCACGTGGTGCATGGTAAACAACTGGGTTTGTTAAATAGATTTGACCGGGGCATGTGGCAAGAATGATCGGGTGGGCCAGGTGTGGCACCGGGAATGTCGATTTGGTTCTTCGGGTAGTCTTGCCCTGGTCATCCTAAGGACTTAACCTTACAAGCCTTTGATCAGAGTCATACGTGCAACCACATGTCCGGAATGGGACGGACCTAGTTGATTAAGTTGCTAATAACTCGCTTGTGGGACCTCAGGGTGTCAATTACACCGTTTGTGTGATTGTACGGGGGAGCGTATCGGGGCTGCGGCCAGATACCCATCTAACGGTGTGTTGGTCCCATACTTCGCCTTTGCTAAGGGAAGGGATGGTGTAGAGCACAACCGGAGAGGACCACCTGTGTTGTTAGAAGCTCCCGAAAGACTTTGTTACGGACTTTCGCCTTGGTGGTGTTTGGCTGTATCGTGTGGGTAAAGTGCATAACCTCTGCAGAGTGTAAAATCTATTCGAATAGCCGAGTCCGCGGTATTGGACACTGCTCGGGGATTACAGTCAAGGGTTAGATTTTCATGAAAACAACTTGGACTTTGGATAATGGTTTGGTTTAAGAATGATGATGATGGAAATGTGGATTAGGAATGGGGAAGATGTTTATTTAATTCCTGGAAAGGTTGTTGATATTATAACTTGTTTTTACAGCTTTCGAATCTACTTATGCTACTTGTTACATGCTGTTTACTGCAAATATACCTGTTAGCCTATCCCTTGTACTAAGCCATGCATGTAGTATATTAGTTTGCATTCTGTGCATGACTTGCTGAGTACCAAAGTACTCACCCTTGCCTCCAATACAACATCAGCCGAGGAGGAGTCTACACCCGCTTTGGAGGAGGACCTTCAGTAAGAGCCGTCGAACTAGGGGCGAGCCCAGTCAGTTGCCTGTGGAATATTGGTTGGCGCCACGTATTTCTTTATATTCCGCTGCTACTTTTGCCTTAATAAGTTTCCGCCCTGCGAGGCGTACTTTTGTAACTTGACCATAAGGTCGAGCAACCGTTATATTTTCTTTTCAATAAAGTACTTTACTATTTCGTTGAGTATGATTGTGGTATTTACCGATGTTGAGACTGTGTGCACTAGCGTGATCCTGGACTAGTGTTGAATACACAGAGGGTCCGAGTTTGCAAATTCGGGTCTCGATAGGTATCCACCTCTGACTGGGCCCGGTCAACCCTCTCTGCTTCCAGCTCCGCGGAGAGCTCGTCGGCACTGCGGGCGCTTTGCTCCCGCTGTTCTCGCTCCTGCCGCAGTTGCTGCTCCAGCCCCGCCCCTCGTTCGCGCAAGTCTTCCACCTCCTTGCGGAGGCGGTTGACTTCGGCCCCAGCCTCCGTCAGCCGCTCCCTGCTCACCGCCAGATGATTGCTCGCGCTGGAGTAGAGCTCGCCGAGGGCCACCAGCAGAGCATCCGCATCTGCTGAAGGAACGGAAGCGGTGGGGGGCTCCGGGGTAGGCACAGGGCCGAGTGGGCCTGGGTCCTGAACGGCGGTGGCAGCATCAACCGCCTGGGGGTCGCCACCCTCCGTCCGCTCGTCTTGGGGCTCGGCGACCCCAAGCTGCACCGCAGGGGCCGCAACGCCTTGAACGTCCCCGGCCTGAGCTACGGGGACATCCGAAGCGGGAACCCTGGGAGAAGGATGGAAACAATGGTAAGACACAGTTCAAAGGAACTTAACTTTCATATTGCATGTGTGTTTTTGAATGATTACCTAGGTGACGGCCTCGGAAATCGGGGCACGCTCGGAGTGAGGACCAATCCCCTGCGCGGTGCTATCGGTGCCGGTGGCGGCGACGGAGGGGGACGAAACGCTGCTGCTGATGGCGGTGGCGGAGGCGGAGGCGGCGGCGGCCGTAATGCCGACGTTGAAGCCGGCAGCCAGCGGCGATCTTAGCGTCAGCCGAAGCCGGCAGCAGCGGGCGCGCGGCGATAAGCCGACGCTCATGGCGGCGGCTGCCGTTGCCCCATCGTCGAGCGCCGCACGTGAAGCTCCCGCGGCCGCTGTGGAATACCCCGCCCCGGCCGGTCCCAAGAGGCGGGGCCTTTGGGAAGGCCCGCCGGCGCCATCGTCGTCATCTGGACGCCTGCGTCTCCCCTGGCCTCCGGCGGGAGGAGGGTCCCGAATCGTCAGGGCCGCCTGGCGTGTCACGACGGGGGTGCCCATGGCGTCCATCGACAGTAGGGCGCGGATGATCGCCGCGCGCTCCCTTGGCGGTAACCGGCAGAGCGGAACCGCGCCCTCCGGGAACGGCGGGACGGGGCCGGGCAAGCCCAGCTGCGCCATCCACCTATCAATCACCTCAGCCGTCAAGTTCCCGGCGGCTGACAGCGCAAAAAGAAGGAAGCCCCAGAAAACAGGAGCGCGATCAGGACCAAGATCGACTAGTAAAGAAGAAAGACAAAGGAACTCAAAGTAGAGTGGGTTACCTCCGGTGATACTCCGGGTCCCGTCGTCCTGGCCCATATACTGCCACAGGAGGCGGGCCAGCGACAGCCGCGAGAGGGGCAGTCTCCGGGAGATGAAGTCCCGGATGACCATGGGCCCTGTCAGGCCCACCGTCCGCAACTGGTCAACACGGGCTAGCATCGCCCGGAGCTCGGGCGTCTCGCTTACTTGGGCCCCCCAGTTGGGGTTCGACTACCGACCAGGCATTTAAGCTCCGGACTTCAATGCCTCTCGCTGCCCTCAACGTACAGCCACTCCTCGCGCCAATTCCTCCAGTTGGACCGGCTGTCCAGTGGAATGTAGCGCGATACAATCCCGTCACGGAGCCGCAGGTGACAGCTCCCGGTGACAGGCGGATTACCGCCCGAGGCACGAAGGGTGTAGAAGAAACGAAAGAGAAGGAGATTGGGTAACACCCCTACGAACATCTCGCAGAAGTGGGCGAAGGAAGAAAGGAGGATGACAGAGTTGGGAGGAAGGTGAATGTGGTGAATGGCATAGAAGTTAAGAACGGAAAGATAGAAATCAGAAACCGGCGGCAGCAAACCGGCAAGAAGCTGCCACCCGAAGAAAATTACATCCCCGGGCCGGCAATGAGGCTCTACAGTCCCGGCGCGAGTTCGAAGGGATCCCGCGGTTATGTTACGGGAAAACCTAGCGGCCACCTCATCCTCGACGGCCGAAGAAGGGAGAATCGGAGCCATCGGGCACGGAAGAGTGTCGGAGCGCGCCGAAGAAGAAGAAGAAGCAAGGAGCTCTAAAGTGGCAAGGAAAAGCGGAGCGGGAAGGAGTAGGGACCCCCCCTCGGTAAGCCTCTTATAAGGCTACAAAGGAAGGCTCTGCGGGAAAACCGAAAGGGCGCGGCGGTTCGAAAAAAGGAAGTTCAAGAGCCCCGTAAAGGGGGGCATCCCAAGGAACGTGCAGCGGTTACGAGGCGGAGATAACTGCGCAAACCGCCTTGGGGATCGGGGAAGCCGGAAGATCTTTCAAAACTTTGAGGGGTGCGTGGGCATTTAAGGGCAACACACAGGAGTCTGAGCGGTCCTCAGAAGGCCAGTTAAAAGAGGAGAGAAAAGAAAAAGTAATAGACCAAAAAGCGCTTCTGGATGGGCCCGGGGGCTACTGTCGGCGTATTCTACACCAAGGTACCCACTCACCCACAGTAAATGCAGCCGAAGGGCGAGCAGACCACTCTCTGGCCCCACCGTTGGGGCGAGCAGGAAGGAGGTCGCCCAGTGGACGCATGGCGATCAGGCCAGGCCACTGGGCGCCCAGTAGGGTGTTCGCTCAGTGGACGCATGGCGATCAGGCCAGGTCACTGGGCGCCCAGGAAGGTGGTCGCCCAGTGAACAGGTGGCGTCCAGGCCGCACCACTGGGCGCCCAGGGCGGTGGTCACCCAATGGACAGGTGGCGTCCAGGCCGCCCCACTGGGCGCCCAGTAAGGTGGTTGCCCAGTGGACAGGTGGCGTCCAGGCCAGACCACCGGCGTACCATCTCCGAGGCAGTCTGACCGGGATCAAAGGTATTTAATGCGAATCGTGTGCATTAAATGCCAGGCGTGGAGGCTTCAGAATGGCGGCGCGCCTTCCCCAGGCGCACATTAATGGCGGGCGACGTCACGACGATATCCCTCCCCCCTGACATAACGGGCGGGGTTGGCAGGCACAAGGCTCAAGGCAAAGACACGATGGCTGCAACAGGCCTTAAGTGCGATGTAAGATTAAGTGACAGGCGCATTAAATGCACTGTGGCAGTGTAATGAGTATTGTAAGACTATTGTACCCCATGCGTCTCAGCCGGCCCAACTATAAAAGGGAACTAAGGTGCATGGGAGAAGGGGTCGATCAGTTCATTCGACTTCCCACACAAGACAAGCAATCACAAGCAAAGCAGGACTAGGGCTATTACTCTTCGGAGGGCCTGAACCTGGGTAAACCCTAGTGTATCCTTTCTCACAAGCTCCGTCGATATCCAGCCCCTTTTTCCCCTTGGCAATTGCCACCGGAAACCCCTCTTCCCGAACCTCAAGCACCAGTTCTGAAGGTGCCTGTTGGCTAGAACGCCGACAGATTGTAAAGCAGTAATACAAATAACAATAGTGATAAATTTCACAGTTATTTCACAAGTAAAACATTCCTTATCCTTAACCAATTATCACTTTCCTCAGGCAAGAACGCCTCCAAGCCCAGGTTCAATTTTATGAAAAGCTAACCCATGACTGTAATCCCCGAGCATTGTCCAATACCATGGACTCGGCTATTCGAATAGGTTGTACACTCTGTAGAGGTTATGCACTTTACCCACAAGATATAATCAACTCACCACGTCAGCCGTGACTCGCCATACAAGAGTATGCGAATGAGTGATCATAACAAAGTCTTTCGGAAGCCTCTAACTACACAAGCGAACCTCTCCGGTTTTTTCCATACACCATCCCTTCCCTTAGCAAAGGCGAAGTATGGGACCGCCATACCGTTGGACGGGTACCATGCTGCAGCCTTGGTACGCTCCCCCTTCAAGCTACACAAAAGGTGTAGTTGACACCCCGAGGTATCACAAGCAAGTTATTAGCAACTTAATCAACTAGGTCCGTCCCATTCCGGACATGTGGTTGCACGTGTGACTCAGTTCAAAGGCTTGCAAGGTTAAGTCCTTAGGGTGACCAGGGAAAGACTACCCAAAGAACCAAAATGACTTCCGCGGTGCCAACCATGGCCCGCCAGATCAATCTTGCCACTTACCCCAGTCCAGATCATTTTACCACCCCAGTTGATTATTGCGCAACACAATGCTAACAACAACTCAACATCCTTGAAGAAGCACGGAGGCTTCCGCATATCAACATCATCGTGTCGGCAACACGTCACACCATTTCAACATACATTGCATATTCCATTAATCAATATTGACATTTGTTATTCCAAAATGATGGCGTTGACTCGTTGCAGGTCTAAGCAAACTTAATACGTTTTATCTAACCCATGTTGGCAATTCATTAGCTACCAACTATTAATCAACAATCCTATGGTGACAAATGAATCATGGCAAACAATTATTATAGACAAGGTGGCAATAACAAGTAGGTCGATTATCTAATCCCAAATTAATTGAAATCAGTTTAACTTAAAATAGCATGCAATAATTTGAAACAACATAAGTTTCGAAAATGGGATCAACATGGTCAAAGAACAAGTTACCTGGCCCTTGCAATTTTTACTATTCTTCACTCTTTATCTTCGATTCTTGATCCTCGATCTTCAGTCTTCACTTCCTTGACCTTTAGCTCCGTAGAACGACTTCCGAACGACGCGTCTAACGATTAAAGAAGAAGCAAATACAAACCAATTCAAAAGACAAATCAAATAAACTCTAAATTAAGAACAAATAGCATTGGGCACAATGGCTTGGAAGAATTTAGGAACTCGGACGGATTTGATCGAAGATTTAGACAAAAGGGAACGGGCTTTCGGAAAAACACCGAAAAGGGAAAGAATAATAACTGGGAAAGAAAGAATAATATTCCGAAGAATATTTCTTCTGAAGTTATTATCTTGATTGGATAGACAAGGACATATGGGCTCTCGATCTATAGACCGGGTCCATAAAGATACGTTAGTTCACAATGAACTAAGCTGATTCTCAAGGTTGACTTTTGTTAATCGAACGGACACAGTCGAACAAAAGAGAGACGAATAGATCGGACACAGGGGTATGACAGATGGCCATTGGTCTATCGACCAAGTCCACGAATGAATTCTCGATTAATGGCAGATTGGGTTTTCAGGGATAAGACAAAGACAAGTGTCTTACCATGATTGAAACGACGAAAAAGATTGTAAAGATAATAATGCGGCTCACGATGAACTAGTCCATCTAACCGGTCTTAGGTTAGGGTTTTGGTTCGGCTTTGAGATGATATGACGATAAGGCTAGGCTCACACCATGATGATAGAACAGATGAGGACATCGCACTAGAGCTTTCACTTATGTGCGCTCATGCGATGACAACGAAGTGAGAGCAAGGCGTTAACGGTGAAGCGTTAACGGCAGAGCGTTAACGGCGAAACGTTAACGGCGGAACGTTAACGGTAACGGCGGAGCATTAACGACGGAGCGTTAACGGCAAAACGTTAACGGGGGAACGTGAACATCGAAATGTTAACGGGGAAACATTAACGGTGAAACATTAACAGCGAACGTTAACGGTGAACGTTAACGACGAAACGTTAACGGTGGAGCGTTAACGACGGAACGTTAACAGCAAAACGTTAACGGTGGAATGTTAACGATGGAGCGTTAACAATGGAGCGTTAAAGGCGAACGTTAACGGTGAACGTTAACGGCGAACGTTAACGGCGGGACGTTAACGGTGGAGCGTTAACGACGAACATTAACGGTGGGACGTTAACGGTGGAGCGTTAAACAATGATGGGATACTCATGAAACAAGGTAGCGACCATCAGTGCAACGACATGGCCACGATGAAACGCTATCAAGGATGGCTAACCGAGACGCAAATCGGTAACAACGGGTTAGGCCAAAAGACGACGGTTTTAGGTCGGAATCGGGCTCTGACGGCAAACGGAGATCAAAAGAATTCCAAGGATGGCCCAAAACAGTACATGATGATCCACCGGACGCGACAACAAGGCCGGAGCGAGCTAAAGTAGCCGGCGTCAAAAGGCGGCGCGCGACGACGGCTAAAAAGCGGCCTAAATATATATAAAAAACTTTCAGAGGATGGGATTGCGAAGGGGTAATGTCTACCGCGTAGAACGCGATGAGACGAACTCAACGGTATTGGCGGATTTTGCGGCGAAGCGACGGATTGATCACAATCTGCCGATTAACGGCTTTTCGGGCTAAACTTCAGACGGCCATAACTTCTAGAATAATGATAGGAACTTAATTAAATTTGACTGAGAGCTATATGGGACAAAGGGGCACACCGTGACGTAGGTGTCTCAAAGAATTACCATCTGGATCAGCGGAAAACGCGCGAGGATGATTGCTGCTGTCCGTAACGCATCTAATTCGGGGAAAAGAATTTTCTGCGCAAAATCCAGAGGGCAAAACCATGAGGCAAGATGAGCTTCATGTAGGTGACATCCCCAGGAGTCTACACAAAAATTTCAGCACCTAACTCGAAAAATTGAGGGAGATATGGCCTCGGCAAGGTTCGAAATTGAAACGGCCATAAATTTTGATTCTATGGGCCAAATTGGCTGAAATTTTGAGGGGAAATAGATGGAACCTAAGATCACCTCATGGCCAAGACGGATCTTGAAAAGCGTCGACGAGCTACCCAGGACGTGGCTCCAAATTTTGGCTGTCGTCGGGCGACATCCGGGCTTCTCGGCGGCGGCTCGAGGGTTTGGAAAATTAATCTAGAGGCTACGGTGCGTGGGAGTGGTCATGGGAGGTCTACTAGGGCTTGGGGTGGTGGCTAGGTAAAGAAAAATAAATTTTGGAGGTGCTTGGGTCGGTTTAGTCATTTTATCGAACACCTGGCGTGCGTGACCCGGACTGGGTGACGTGGCCGATTCTGGTGGCGACACGTGGCGTGATCTGGTGGTGACACATGGCACGATCAGGAAATTCGGATTTTTCCAATAAAAACAATTCCAAAAATTCAAATAAATCATTTGAGGCAATAAAAATACCAGAAAAATTCTAGAAAATATTTTGAGACATTTTGAACTCAAATAAAATATTTTCAACAAAAATTTATATAAATTTATATAAATAATTAATTACTTTCAATAAAAGTGCTTAATACAATCGATTCCGAATAAATCCAATAAATAGTAAACGAGCTCTGAAAAATCTCAAAAATTACAGAAAAATTCCTTGAAGCACAAGGAACCCAAATAAAATTAAATTTATTTTATTTGAAGTATAAAATAATCAAATTAAATTATTTTAGCTTTTATAAAATTCAAATCAAGCTTTATAAATGCGAGCAAATCAACAAAAATTTTTGGGAAGCCAAACTAAACCAAAAATTTTTGAAAACCCAAATTTTGGGATGTTACACTAGCGCTGTAACATTCTTAAAATAAAATAAATAGAATTAAGAATTTAAAATATGAATTATGATGTTAAATTTACTTTTCATTGTTCTGGTGATTGCTTTTGGATTTAGGTTTTAAGAAATACTCTTTTAATTGACCTAGAAGTTAGAGGTTGACTTTAAATTCAAAAACCTTAGAACATAAAATTTGAGAAAAATTTCAACTAAATCCTAAATCAGTGTTAGATCATCTTTATAAAATTTTAGAAAGGTATATTTCCTCATTAAGCATTCCATCACTAGATTGAACAAGATCTAATACCGCCTAAATACTGTTTAAAGATTCATCCTTTTCAAGAAGATGCTAATCTGAACTCTGCATCACCCAAGTTGAACATTGCATTGCTAATTGGAGCAAAGTCAAATGCATCCTTAGCAAATAAATTTCAGAGCTCTTAGGAAGTTTTGGAATCCTTCTCCCAGAGGAAACAATCATTTAGCGAGGCATCTGAAACTCTAAACGAGATAATCAAAATACTGACTTCAGACGTTTCCAAACCTAAACATTTTGTTACTGAACCTGAGCAAGATCAATGCAATCAAATGTTTGAAGTATTAACTACCAAATCAAGCAGCATTTAAATTATCTAAGGTTTGATGGATTAGTGCATTGGCCAAAGTAATTAAAGTGGCAAGAGCTAATGCATTCAAACCAAAAGATTTTCAGATTTCACTGAACCAATTCAATGCCTGAAGTGGACTGCTCACTGCACCAACCAAAGAGAGGAAGCTTTTGTCAGTATTGAGCATTGGGTAGTTTGGCTGGCACAATGCGCATGGCTGAGCTCCACCGCCTGAATTCTTGCCATGGCAAGCTCTGTCACTTCACTTGGAACTTGAAGCTCTGTCTCGTGACCACCTGTGACCCTCGCTGTGGGACGCCAACCAGCTCCGCTTTCCCCCTGTGCGGATGGGCCACAGCCCAAAGATCGTTGTCTTCTTCCCTGTGTCGCCGATTCCAAGTGCACTGGCCCTCCTCTCCACCTGCTGGCTACTTAAGCCTCTTCAAGTCTTGGTGCACAGCACTTGCTTCTCACACCTCACGCCTTCCTCCTCCTGCCCGAAGCCATCTCGCCCTCTCCGCTGCAATGCTGTAAAGCCATGCACCATGCACTGGCCTCACGGATCCTTGCAAGCTCCATTCACTCCCCTTCTGCCCAGGCCAAAACTCATCGCGCCGTGTATCCTCCTTCCTCTCTGGTGAAGAAATGCTCCAACTCATCTCCATTGCAGCACCTTAAGCATCCCCTTAACTCATCCAAATCATTGTTACAGACCTGTCCGCCGCGAGCAGTTCACCCCTCACTAGCTTCGCAACTTCTGCATTTAAGTCGCAACGGCTGCACGATGCACTTGCTTGCCTCATTGCCCCGGTTGCTTGCTGAGCTCGCCGTTCGGCCGGAGAAACCGAGACCCTTGGCAGCGCTGCAAGCACGTCACAAAGCTACTCCATCTCAGGTGAGCTCGGGCTAACCTCCTGTCACTATGATCCTCTCCATCGGCTGCTGAGCTTGCTCCTCCATCAGATCTGTAGGCACTTCTTCCGTCGTCACCCCGGTCGCTCGGCTGCCTGTGCCTCGTCATTGCAAGCTGCGCCAGCTCCTTCTGCGTTCTGGGGAATAGGAAATGCAGCCAAACCTCAAATAAAATGGTAAGTCACTTTGTCATTAAACACCTCGAGCCGAGTTGGCTATAAGCTCTAAAACTCAACCACGAGACCTGAGATCGAATCCCCAGCCAGTAGAACTTGTGTTGGACTTTTCACGTTTTTATTGAATGAATCATGCATGACACCCAGGGTTCACATTTTCGTTGAAATCCGAACGAATTTCGCGAAATTCGCCTGCATGCTCGGCCGAAAAGAAAAACTGCTCAAATTCGCCAAATTCAAATTAATTCAAAAATATAAAAAATTTGGAAAAATTTATCTAAAATTTCTCTATAATTAGTATTAATAGCACTGTGGCCATTGATGTGAATATTTTTTGAAAATTCGAAATTTAGAGATGTATTTGATCAATTGGAAATGTAGATAATAGAAAAAAGAAAAAAGAAAAAGGAAAACCCGGCCCACAGGCTTCTAGTCCACAGGCCACGTCGGCTTTGGGCCGAAGGCCCACCCCAAAGCCCAGCAACGAAGGAAGCCTATGAGGAAGTCACTCCAAATAAAAAGCTTCTCCTGCTGCCAATAATTGAACCAGCTATCAATCATTCAAGAAACTTCGTTCTGGGAGGGGAGTGGTCCGAGTGGAGCTGCGTCCGATCGTCGCTGGCGAAGGAGCGGCGGCTTTCCGACGCCCACACTGCGAAATCCGAGCGGCAAGGAGCGAAATCCGAGAGGTAAGTAGCGATTTCCAAACTTTGCTCGAATTTCTACATGGTAAACGAATTTCGTGAAATATGTTTGATTTTCGTTCGAAATTGATCGGATTTCGTGAAATGTTGGTAGCTAATTTCGAGTAATGAAGTGGGAAATGATCGGATTTTCGTTCTGAACACAGATTGGTTAAGCATCATTATGAAAAGATGGCTGGTTTTAGAACTCAAACCCAACATCCAGGTCAAGGATCAATGACTTGACTGGCTTCAATACATTTGTGTGTTACAATAGTTGATATGCTTTAAAGCCATCAAATTGGTACTAGTAAATATGTTGCTGGAAGACAGGAATTCATGATGTATAAAATGTCCTAAAAGCATCTCAAAATTTTTATAGGTATCTCCATACAGTAATAACAAGTAGTAGATATGATGGGGCAGCTTAGGCTTCAATTCTTTACCACACCATCCAAAAATACAAGAAGGATAGGCTCGCGAGAAATTACATAGTCAAGGTGTTATTACAGACATTACATGTTCGTATTTAGCCATCCCTAATAGCTTGCTTAGCTCAGGAGCAGAGAACTTTAACTCGTAGTTATTAAAGAAGGTACAAATATCAAAAGAGTAGAGTAGACATTGAGACAAATTAAAGGAAGACTCATGAAACTTCCACAAGAGCTTATCTTTTAAAGGAAATCCACAAGAACTTTATTAAGCATCTGAGAGTTCATTTCACCTCAAATTCAGAATTTAATTTGGGTAAAACCAGATTCCTGCAAGTGATTTGCCAGGGTATAATACGAACTAGGATGAAAGCTTCAAATGTAGTTGTACATAAACTTCAATTGTAGTTGTACAAAACACTAGATAGAGGAACATTTTTGGAGTAAGCTTTTTTACCGGTCCTCTAGCATGATATATCGTATATGCCATTATGCGAAGCGCATGAAATGTCAAGTAGTAATATTTATCCTAGTGTTTGAAGTAGCAATATTTTTTGCAGATGGCAGACCATGTCGACGCGGTGTGGGAGCACGGTGATAAGTTGGCTGGTGGATTTCGATGCAAGCACTGTCTGATAGAGAAGAGAGGAGGCGTTGCAACCCGACTGAAGCAGCACCTGGTAGGGCATGGTACAAGTGTCGTACATTGTAGTAAAGTTCCAGTGGAAGTTCGTGAGTACTTTCAGCGTGACGTAGATAGGACGAAGGATAAGAAGAAGGGCAAGAGAGAGGAGAGGCTGAGAAAAGAACTAGCAGCTGGAGATTCCCCGCCGAGGAGAAGTGTATATTCAGAGTACACAGGTGATGCTGATGAGGAGGCCCAACTCGAGCATGCCATTGCTGCCTCCAAGGCGGAGGTACAATTTAGGAGCCGAGCAGGTGGCAGGTATGAGCACGGTGGTGGTAGTGGCTCCTCTAGGGGGGTGGAGGAGATCGCGGTGGTTTGTTGTCGAAGATGTTTCGAAGTTCCTCACAACGAGAAAAACCAATGGGGGTGGGGGATTACAACGTTGGTACGGCCCGTGGCCCCGTGCAACCAAGGATTGACAGCCATAAGTGGACACAGAAGGGGAAGAGTGCAAAGCAGGCCGTTGGATCGGCATGGGCCAAATTTTTTCACACCACTGGTATCGCTGGACGGAAAGCAGATAATCCATACTTTGTTAGTGCTGTGAGGGAAACGCAAAAATACGGTAAGTGAGCTTTAAAATGTTCGTTCAGTTCTAAACCAATTCGGCTAACATTTTTGGATGATGTTTCATTTACAGGCGAGGGTGTCCCGTCTCCGAGCGGGCGAGATATAGATGGAAAATATTTAGATGCCAATGAAGCAGATATAAAGTAGAAGTTGGCAAAGTTCAAGCAGGAATGGCCTACATACGGAGTAACAATCATGTGCGATTCTTGGACAGGGCCGACACGCATGAGCATAATAAACTTCATGATTTACTGCAATGGCACCATGTTTTTTCACAAGTCTGTAGATGCTACAGGCTTATCTCAGGATGCCTCATTCTTACGCAAGGTACTTTGTTTTTTCACAAGTTTGTTTCGTTAGTCCATTTTCTGAAATATGATTGACATACACATCACATAATGGAGGTACTTGGTTCTATTTGTTCACACAGGAAATATATTTAGTGGTCAAAGAGGTAGGTCCGACAAATGTGGTGCAGATTATCACGGATAATGGTGCTAACTACAAGAAGGCCTGCAAGCTCATCGCACGACAGCACCGCAACATCGTGTGGCAGCCTTATGTAGCCCACACTATTAATTTGATGCTGAAGGAGATTGGGGAGTTCCATGATCATGCATCGGTCATTGAGAGTGCAAGAAAAATCTCCCGATGGATATACAACCATTCCAAGATTCATGCAATGATGAAGAAGTATATCGGAGGCGAGTTGATCAAGTGGAATGCAACTCGTTTTGGCACTAACTACATGTTTTTGGACAGTTTGTTTCGTTGTAAGGACAAGTTTATGCAATGGATGGCTGCCGAGGAATTTAGAAGCTCTCGCCTTGTTGATACCACTGAGGGGAGGTACGCGTACGGCTGCCTCTCCAGCTTGGACTGGTGGGATAATCTTTGTTCTGTTGTCAAGTCGGTTGAACCATTGTATGCCTTCCTGCGATTCGCTGATCAGGACAAGGTGGCTACATTGAGCGAAACGATCCTTCGGTACACCATAATGACACAGGAGTATGATAGTTTATTCCATGACTCTCTAACAACAAAGGAGATTTACATGAATGTGGTGGACCAAAGAATGGACGACTTAACGCACAACACTTATATGAACGCCGGTAATACATACTTCCATGGAACTGTATTAACATGATTTGATGCTTTTACTAACATGTATCGATTCATTTGTAGCTGCCGCCTTAGACCCCCGGACTGCCTATACATACAGCACGAACAACAGCTTCTTACCAAATCTCCGGGATGCCTTTGAAGCACTTGCTGATGATACTGATAGCGCCGCACAAGCTCTTCACGACGTCGACATTTTCAGAAGGAAGGGTGGATCATTCTCAGGTGCTCTAGCTGCAAAGATGGCACAAGATGGCAAAACATCCCCTGGTATTTTCTTATATGATCTTAAATATAATGGTACTCTCGTTGGTACTTATTGGTTTATTTGTTAACTTGCAGCACATTGGTGGGATGTGTTCGGTTCAAAAACACCAATCCTTCGGTCGCTTGCCGTACGTCTCGTCTCGCAATGTGCATCTTCTAGAGGATGTGAGCGTAATTGGAGTACATTTGCATTCATTCACACAAAAATTCGCAACCGCCTTTCATACAAGAAGCTACATAAGCTGGTTTACGTCAACTACAATCTTCGGCTTTGAATTCAAGCTGCAGAAAATCAAAGACACTCAGATGAAGATGACCCCTTCCAGCGTCTTATGGAGCTTACACTTTGTGATGATGCAAATCCGATCCAACAGTGGATGGAAAAAGGAAGGTCCAATGATGATCCATTACTTGATGAGGAGGATACAGTGAGTGACACCCCTCTCCCATCACAGCTTGTGACAGACCCGATTCACCCTTCGGTGTTAAGAAAGGATACTGGGTCTGCAAGCATCCCCGAATGGGTAGACAAAATGGTTGGGGACACTCATACAGGGAAGAGAAAGCATCAATCAGTGACGAGAAGGGATACAGGAAAAAGGAGAGCATCCTCTAAAGGAAAGGGAAAGCATACCGCAGATAAGCATGTTGGGAGTGATGACTCCACTTAGAGCGGGCAAAATAAAGAGTGCGATGATAGCAGCTCCAAGACGGGCACCGATGGCGGCGAGTCCGGTGGCCATACCTCCATACCTCCCATGCATCAATTAGAACAACAGCATGCCATCAAATTTACAGGGGAGTCGCAATTCACTCATGCAACACAAGACAGAGACCATGGTGCTCCCCAATCACAGAGGAAGACTTCTAGAGGGAAGGGAAACGACACACCACAGGATAGCTGTGGCTCTTATGGCATCGTCGAGACGCAAGGGAGCTATGGCTCATATGAAAGCTATAACTACATCATACCCGATGCTCATGCACAACCTCCGACCCAATGGGTCTATGAGTGGCAGGATCCTGAGTTTTATGCCATGTTGTACCAACAATGGCAAACGACAAGTACATGGACAGGGCAAAGCTGGCACAATTACAAGGTAGAGTTGCTCGCAACACGACGATTGTCCTTGATGTCCACGGAGGAATACAACATGGCAAACCAAATGTACACGCAACAATACTAGCCGTAATCCCTAAGGTAATGTTTCATTTGCATGTTTCATTTCATTGCAAATTCATTTTTTACTAACAAAGAATCCATCCAGGTCCAACATGCATTTGTGTGCGAAGTAAAAAGAAAATATGCATATTTTTGCACTTAATGGAAGGTATCGAAATGTGATATGTGAATCGTATCGAAATGTGATATGTGAATGGTATTTTTGCACTTAATGGATTGATATGTCAATGCTAAAAGTGATATGTCAAAATATGCCTACTTTACAACTTCGCATACTATAAAATATAGCAAAGGTCATGTCAAAATTTTGTTTCATTTCTATGCCTACTTTACAACTTCACATACTCTAATATTCCGTTCATGTAGGTCAAATATTTGGAACAATGACAAAGCTATGCGTACTTCACAACTTCAAATAAGATGTATTGAAATGTAAATGGTGTTAACATATGAATGGTATTGCTATGTCATTATGTGAATGCTTATTTTTGTTGTTGGATTGGTATGTGAATGGTATTGCTATGTTATTATGTGAATGCTTATTTTTGTTGTTGGATTGATATGTGAATGGTATTGCTATATCATTATATGAATACCTACTTTACAATATGCAATTGTCTAAAATTTAGCAAAGGTTATGTCAAAATTCTTCCATATTTAGGAAAGAACACATTTATTACATTTTCCTATTTTTTGGGGACTTCATGGTTTTTATTAGAAATTTTACAACATTTTTTTTTCAATTTCCCCCTTTTTTACAATTTTTTCCTATTTTTCCAACATTTCGTCGGTTTTCGGCAAATTTCGAATGAATTTCTCTACTTACCGAGCGGTTTTCGTTAGTTTTTCGCGAAATTCGCTCCCTCGTTTGACCAGATTTCAAATGCGTTTGACTATTCGTTTCGAGCGGTTTTTGTCGGATTTCGAGCGGTTTATCGCGAAAACCGCTACCGCTCGCACCTCGAAAAGTAGTCTCGAAACGAAAATGTAAACCCTGATGACACCTCAAGTATACTAGCAATCCACCTAGTAACAAGCCGCTCTATAGCCTAGTAGTAGCGCATGTTTGCTTGAACCGAGAGTTCAAATCCCATTCCATTACTTTTATTTTCATTTTTGCTCTACTTAGTTCATTCTGTTATATCTTTAGCTAGGAAAGTCCAAATGAAGTAAAATAAATTTCAAAATTTGAATTGAGCTATGAGGATTTAGATTATGCACTAAAAACTTATATGTTGCATGCAATTTAAATAATTTGAATCAATTTTTCTTAAGGTCCCTTTTATGTACCATATATCAACTATGCAAACCAAAACTCCAAATAAGCTCAAACAAGTTCCTAAAATTTTGTTAAATCATGTAGTTTATAAATATAGAAAACATTTCAATTTTGTTCAATGCATAGTATTTGAAATTCAAATTTAAACTGTAAGCCTTAATATGTACTTAATATAAAATTTTTACAAATCATCTCCAAATTTGATGAAACCAATTTTGTTGTATTCCTTATGTCATTAGAGTTCCAAATATATAAAAATATCTAGATTTGGACTTCTTTTATACATAATTTGCGATTAGATCCTTTTCAACATGTTTGAATTTGAAATACTTATAACTTGTGCAATCAAATTTCAAACTATGTGAAACAAGTTTCTATGCTCTCATGAAATGGTACTCTCTCTGTTTATGTAAAAATATTTAGGCTCAGACTTGTTTAATGATAAGTTCAATGGCGTCATTTCATGTATAATATAAGGTTTAATTAGGTTATCCATGAATGAATTGTGCTAGCACATTGCATTTATATTGAAATTCAATACCTAAACATTTGAAGCATCATGATTATAGGCTTTGTAACAGTAGCTTAATAAGTTGCTTGTGTACTTTAGTTTGTCATTAAGCAAAGTATCTAGAAATCAACTACGATTAAGCATTAATAGTTTTGTAACCAAACTTCGGTATTGTAAGAATTATCTTTTAAACCTTTTTAAAATCTCAGGACCTCTCCTTCGTCATATTACTGTGGTTGAATCGTAATCGTGCTCTTTTACCATTAAAAATATAAGAATGAAGTTTAGCAAAACTTTAAAACGTGAATAACCGTAACTATTGCATACAAACCAAATAGTTAAAATGAACTCAAATCCTTGTAAAATTAATTTGGTTATACCCCTAATGTGTGAGATCCCGGATCAGCTATCCGAAATCTCCTGTGTATTCTGTACTAGTCCCAGATCAGTAGCTAGCACACATAGTCAACAGTGATACATCATTGCCGAACATAACGAAAATTGTAACAAAAATATCAAATATTGGCTACACGACCACTTATTACAATACTCGATCACCAGACCGGAGACACGGCAGCAGAAACAAAACGAAACAAAGCGGAAACCAAGAACACCACAAGCGACGACAAGACACGCGACTAGCTATCCTGACGATCTTCCTCGAATTCCTCGTAGTAAAACTCACCGTCTTCAACGGCGTCCTGATAGTTTTTTGATGACAACAAGTTGTATAGCACGTGAGTACATAAGTACTCAGCAAGTCTGGGAAATTATGCATATGTGGGTCTTTCGAAGAAAGGTTTAATAGGGTTCTTTTGCATAAAGTCAAGTTTCAATAAACCATACTTAATGATAAGTTTCATAAAGCATATTTTAGCAATTCTTTTTAATAATTGAATTATATAATATTTCAGTAAAGATTCTTTCCACCATGACTAATATAAGGGCTCTATCCGCCACAAGTTTAAAAGATCAAGATCAACCACACATGACTCCATCCGTCATGACAAGAAAACAGGTCCCATCTACCTGGTTGGCTCAATTTGCCAATTAACCATTCGAGAGTTCTAACCACTCCCGAATCCCAAAATATCATTTATTTTCAAAACCAAAACCAAAGTCTACCAGTATGAAAGTATTCTGTGCTTTGCCCTTGACCGTAGGCACGGCTATTCGAATAGTTTTAACTCTGCAGAGGTGTACAACTTTACTCACAAGACATGATAATCCCTTAATGCCAAGTACTATTAACACACTTCCGAGGTGTGCCGGCAGGGATATCATGACAAGGCCTTTACAGTGTATACGCCTAGCCCGACTCACCCGCTGAGGTTTCACCGCTGTTAGGGTTCTATCTACCTAGTACAGAAGCCCCCTCTTGCGCCGTGTGGGAAAACCCGACTCGCCTCCAACTGGCGCCCACATTCCACCAACTAGTGAGTCTAAACTAGGTTTCTACAAATTATTCGGCCAGGTCGTACCATTATAGACATGTGGTAGTACGGTTATGCTCAGAATAAGCAGTCATAAGCTAGCGTCGATCCTTAAGTGACTTGGAGCGGTACTTGCACATACAACTAGTGCTCCATCCGCATCCACTCGACATTTCATGCCACCCAAGTCCAAACCATTTTTCTTTTTTCTTTTTATTTTATAAAAACAGAACCAAATCATTACGATAATTCTTGAATTATCAAGGAAATCACAATTTTAATAACATCCCTCCCATAGGTCACTTTCGTCAATTCGGATACTAAGTATATCTACCCTTCTAGTCAACAAATGTTATAATATAAGGTAAACATGACATAGCAAGAGTCCTAGGGTTACAATTAAGCATGAATAACAATAATCAAGGAGGTAATCGCAATTGGGATTAACTATTTATCTATATTTCACATAAAATGATAAAAATAGCAAGCATGTTTATAAAGCATTTTAAACACAGTTGCAAACATAGGATCAAGATGCGTTAAGGAGACTTGTCTTCAGTCGCGACGGGGTGGTCGAACTCGAGAAGTCCGGTGGCGGGGTCGGCGGACTCGACGGGATCGTCGGCTACACGCGAAACGAGACAACAAATAAATAACAATAAATAAAATAAGATCCAAAAATTATAAAAGTAGTTCTGGCAGGAAGATATTGAATTTATATGAATTTATGAACTTGAACGAAGTCAATCGGAGTTCGGACGGAAAAGTTATGAGCTGCCGAAGTTTGGAAAAATCCGAAGAATGCGAAAGGGAGGAATATTCTCTAGCATCTTCATTTTAGCTGATTTTAGGAGGTAAAAGAATCTATGACAGTGGGGCCCTCCTATCATTGAGGGTGGGTCTATCTTCCTCAATGAATGCCAAGCCAAGAACAGAGGAATGGAGGAAAAGAGCACTGCCATGGCGCGGCAGGGGCGGCCGGTGACCACGGGCGCTCGGCAGAGCGGCGGGCTACCGGCGACGCAGCTGCCAAGACGGCAGCGCCCGGAAGACGCTGGAGGCATCGCCGCGCGCGCTATGCAGAGGCGCTGGCAGCCGTGGCGGCAATGAGTCGGGCGATCAGCACGGCAATACTGCGGACGCGGCGCGAGGGCAAGAGCCGCCGGCCAAGAGCGAGGGCTCCCGCAGCCGGCGGTCGGGTTGTCGTGGCAGGCGGTCGGCCGGGCGACAGACCGAGGGTCGGCCACGGCGGCCTACCATGGCAGAACAAGGGAGACCCCCAAATTTCCTAAATTTGCAATTTCACAAGAAATTTGAACAAGACTCCACCAAGTAATTGCTAGATCATCTAGACCGTCACTAGAGGAGCCTAAGATCACACAGAACTGAACCAAAACCTACCGGAGACGGAGAAATCAACGGCGAACGGCGGTTCGACCGGAAGAACTCAAAAGCGAAATTCGTCGCCAAACTTCGATGATCCCTGAAATTAGGTGAGGGGTTATGAGCACCACTACCCCACGGACACAAATAAACAAGCGGAGTAAAGATTGAACCACCGAGGAGGGAGATACGACCAAGAACGCAACGAACGCAAAGAACGGCTCTACCACGGTGGTTTTCTCGATCTCCCGGTCGAACAACGAGAAGAGGCAATGGAAGATCAGGTGCTCTGGAAAAAGGACTCCGCCTCGGAGGTTTAGGAACCGACGGTGCGCGATTCGGGGAAGAAATGAAGAAGTTATGGCCATAAACGTTGATTTCGGTTTTGGAAAGATTATTCAAATTCTGGCGTGATTCCGGGATGGAGATCGTGGGGGATGGAAAGAGCTCGCCGTCACGAATCCAACGGAGCCGGCCGTTCGCGGATTGGTGCATTATTTAGGAAGTTATGGAGGATTAATTGCTTAGGTGCCATGAATGGAAAAAGGAGCTCCTTCTCTGTATGGTATCCAACCAAGGTTGAAGTAGGCGCACTGTAGCATTGCCACGTGGCGAGCTCCCATTGGTCAAGGTTAAGTGAAGATATTCGCGCGCGGGAAAAATTAGGAAAAATAGGCTAAAAATCCCGGAAAAATTTCTAATAATATTAGGGAGTATTTGGAACTCACTAGAACTGGTTTGATGAAATTTGGATCATTTTTGGAGTTTAGACAAATTTCGGGCGAACAGACTGATTTTGATGAAAAGCGCGAGAGATAAAATAGTGGCGGAGTTCCAAAAATCATTTTGGAATATTTGGGACCTATTAGAAGTGATTTCGGGATTTTTGGAGTATTTGGAAACACGGGTAAATTTTCAGGTACAGGCCGGAATTCAGGAATTTGATTTCTCAGACGGAGAGGAATTGAGCTTCAATTTCGGAAGGGAAAGGATGCCAGGTTAATTAAACATCAAGGAAAATCCAACTTTTGAATTTAATTATTTTAAATTAGGTTTTTCCGAAAACCAAAACTGAGGATGTTACAAACCTACCCCCTTAGAGAGAATCTCGTCCCCGAGATTCAGATGGAGAACGAAAGAGATCGGGAAACTCTGCTAGAAGATCTTCTCGCTCCCAGGTGGCTTCATTCTCATAATGGTTACTCCACTGAACCTTGCAAAACTTGATTACTCGGCTTCTAGTTCGACATTCAGCTTCATCCAAGATTTTGATGGGATACTCGGGATAAGACAAATCTTCTTTCAATTCCATCCCCTCATACGGTAGCTGATGCTCAGGTACCCGTAAACATTTCTTCAGTTGAGACACATGACAGACATCATGCACATCAGATAGCTGCGGGGTAACTCTAATTTATAAGCAACTTCCCCCTTTCTAGCGATCACCTTGAAGGGTCCGATATAGCGGGGTGCTAACTTTCCGCTAACTCTAAACCGTTTCATTCCTTTCAGAGGCGAGGCCTTCAGGTATACATAATCAACAGGTATGAAACTTAATTCCCATCGACGGTTATCCGCATAGCTCTTCTGTCTGGATGAGTGGTCTTCAGGTTTGCGCGGATCTGCCGGACTTGCTCTTCAGCTTCCTTCAGAATATCCGGTCCGATAATTTGTCCCCCCTTGGATTCTTTGCAGTACAACGGTGTTCTACACTTCCTTCCGTACAAAGCTTCAAAAGGTGCCATCCTTAAACTTGCCTGATAACTGTTATTATATGAAAAGTCTGCATAGGGTAAATTCTGATCCCAGGAACCTTTATACGTCAGAGCGCAAGCTCTCAACATATCTTCCAGGATTTGGTTTATCCTCTCCGTCTGACCATCAGTTTGGGGATGGTAAGCAGTACCGAAGTTCAAATTTGTACCTAGAACCCATGCAACTTCTGCCAAAATCTTGAGGTAAACTGAGAACCTCGATCAGACACAATCTTTGGTACCCCATGTAAACACACAATCTTGGCCATATATAATTCTGCGAGCTTATCACCAGAATAAGTGGTCTTCACCGGGATAAAGTGGGCCACTTTGGTCAATCTGTCCACAATAATCCAAATGGAATCATAACGGGACTTGGTCCTGGGGAGTCCAGTTATAAAATCCATTCCGATTTCTTCCCATTTCCAAACAGGGGCTTGTAATGGCTGCAAAAATCCGGCTGGTCTTTGATGTTCTGCTTTCACCAAATGGAATCATAACGGGACTTGGTCCTGGGAGTCCAGTTATAAAATCCATTCCGATTTCTTCCCATTTCCAAACAGGGACTTGTAATGGCTGCAAAAATCCGGCTGGTCTTTGATGTTCTGCTTTCACCAACTGGCAAACATCACAACGAGCCACAAACTCAGCAACTTCTTTCTTCATATTGGACCACCAATATTTTTCTTTTAAATCCGAGTACATTTTCGTACTTCCCGGGTGGATAGAGTAAACGGAGTCATGAGCCTCCTTCAGAATGATATCCTTGATTTCCTTTTGGTTAGAGACCACTATTCTTTTCCCGAACCAAACAGTACCTTTCTCATCTTCGGAGAACCCCGGGTGTTTTCCTTTCTTTAACCCCTCCTTGAAATCCGTAATACCCTTATCATTCTTTTGGACCTCTCGGATCTGCTCTTCTAAGGTTGATTGAACTTCTAGATTGAAAATGTAGCCTTCATTGACCAATTCCAAGTTAAGATGTCGGAATTCTTCATGAAGTGCAAGTTGGTTTTCCTGAATCATAACATTGTTGCAGTAACTCTTTCGACTTAAAGCATCTGCGACAACATTAGCTTTTCCCGGATGGTAATGGATTCCAATATTGTAATCTTTTACCAACTCCAACCATCTTCTTTGCCTTAAATTGAGATCTGACTAGGTGAAAATATACTTTAGACTCTTATGATCGGTATAGATCTCACATCTATTCCTAATCAAATAATGCCTCCAAATCTTGAGTGCATGTACAACTGCAGCTAACTCCAAATCATGGGTGGGGTAGTTCTCTTCATGAGGTCGCAATTGTCTCGAGGCATACGCTATTACCTTTCTATCTTGCATCAAAACGCAACCAAGACCTTGTTTGGAAGCATCACAGTACACTTCAAAATCCTTTTGAATGTCTGGCAGTACCAGAACTGGGGCTGATGTCAACCTCTTCTTTAATTCTTGAAAACTTTGTTCAAAGGATTTCGTCCATTCAAATTTCTTCTCCTTCTTCAGAAGCTGGGTGAGAGGTCTTGCTATCTTCGAGAAACCTTCGATGAATCTCCGATAGTAATCGGCTAGTCCAAGGAAGCTGCGGATATCTGGAACTGACTTGGGTTGCTTCCAGTCCAGTACATCCTTTACTTTAGCAGGGTCTACAGCTACTCCACCTGCGGACACTATGTGACCCAGGAACGACACTTCCTTAACCAAAAGTCGCATTTACTGAATTTGGCATACAACTGATGCTCTCTTAACTTGTCCAGGACGATCCTCATGCTCTTTTCGACTCTTGGAATAGACAAGAATATCATCAATAAAGACTATGACAAACTTGTCTAAATACTCCATGAACACCTTATTCATGAGGTTCATGAAATAGGAAGGAGCATTTGTTAGTCCGAAAGCCATTACTGTGAACTCATACAGTCCATAACGGGTAGTGAAGGCCGTCTTCGGGATATCTTCCTTCTTTATCTTAAGCTGATGATATCCTGACCTCAAATCTATTTTAGAGAACACTTGGGCTCCTTTCAATTGATCAAACAAATCATCTATCCTGGGCAACGGATACTTGTTCTTGATAGTAACCTCATTCAAGGAGCGGTAATCTATGCATATCCGTAGACTACCGTCTTTCTTCTTGACAAAGATTACGGGTGATCCCCAAGGTGAAGAGCTTGGGCGAATAAATCCTTTCTCCTGCAGTTCCGCAATCTGCTTCTTCATTTCCACTAACTCATTGGCGGGCAGCCGGTACGGTCTTTTCGAGATCGAAGCTGTACCGGGTACCAACTCGATCACGAACTCGACATCTCGGTCTGGCGGCATACCTGGTAGATCTTCGGTAAACACATCTGGGTATTCGTTCACAACAGTCACATCCTCCAATGATGTACCTTTCAGACGGTTCAGGGTACTACCCCCCTTAGAGCAAGGATTAGACAAGAACTCTACTCGAATTCCCTCCGAGCTGGTAAGGGAAATAGCTCTACTAGCACAATCTATTTGTCCCTTGTATCGGGTTAACCAATCCATTCCCAGGATTACTTCTATACCCTGGGTATCCAGTAAGATTAAGTTCGCCAGGAACTTTACCCATTTTATTATTATATCCATTTTCGGGAAAATAGCAGTTGTCCTTAATTCTTTTCCAGGAGATTGAACCAACAAGGGATTCCTTAATTCTAATGTATTCCATCCATACTTTTTAACCAAGTATTCGAAAATAAAAGAATGCGTGGCACCGGAATCAAACAGAACTGAAGAAGGTACTGAGTTGACGTAAAACTTACCATAGACCACATCTGGCGCATCCTGAGCCTCTTCCGCAGTGATGTAGTTCACACGCCCTCTTCTAGCAGTCCTCGGTATACGCGGGGTCTGCGGTGTACCTCTCCCTTGCGCTGGTGCTGGAGCGCGGGTGGGTGTAGACCCCAGGTTGAACCTCACTAGGGTGACATGTTGGCGCTTCTGTGGGCAGTTACTGGCATAGTGCCCCATCTCCCTGCAGTTGAAGCACTGGACTCCTGCCATCGCGGTACCACTCTTCTGGGCTTGGTTCCCTACATTGCTGGCAGGGGCCTGTCTAATCAGACGAGGGGCGGACATTGGGGTCCTTGGAAAGTTGGAGGCGGCAGGTCTGCTGGGCTGCTGCTGGAAGGTACGGGGCCTGGAGCTGCTGGCACCTCGCTGACTCTGGAACATCATCTTGCGCTTCCGCGACTCAAAAAGCTGGTGCTAAGAATCCTCTTGGATCAACGCCTTGTTCACCATGTGCTGGAACGACGAAAAGTCATTCGAGACCAGTTGAACCTTCAGATTAGGGTCAAGGCCCTCCTTAAATCGCCAGATCTTGGCCTCATCATTAGCGACATCGGCAGCCGCATAGCGGGACAGTTGCGTGAAGCGATTCAGATACTCGGACACAGATGAGTTCCCCTGCTGTAACTTGTGGAACTCCCGGCGCTTCATCTCCATGATGCCCTTCGGGATATGGGTGGCTCAAAAGGTTTCCACAAACTCATCCCAACCAATGTTCTGCGGATCTGCATGGGCGGCGCAGTAATTCTCCCACCAGTTAGTTGCGGTACCCTTTAGCTGGTGCGAAGCAAACCTTACACTCTCAAGGTCATCACATTGAGCCAGGTGGAGTTTCCTTTCCACCTCCTTCAACCAATCATCCGCCTCCAGCGGGTCCACAGCTCCCGCAAAGGTTGGCGGCCTAGTTCTCATGAACTCCCCAAACTTGGATTGGGGTGGTTCGGCGGCGGCTGGGGCTGGTGCAGCTTGAGGTGGGTGGAGTACATTCTGGGCTAAGGCTTGCAGAATGTAACGCCCTGGTTTTCGCCTTCTGGAGAAAATCTAATTTATGAAGGACCATGTGGAGGTCCATCCATGTTTGTGATGAGTATTTGACTTTGGTGAGCAGGGTGTGCTCAGGTTTGAGTTTGATTTGTATTAGAATTCAAAAGGATGCAATTTGAGTTGTGTTAGCTTCTTGTGCTACTATCGGCCTTTGGCTGGCGGTAGGACCAATGTGCTGATTGAGATATGATGAAATGTTAGCATTTTTTATGATTATTGCATATCATTGGACAACGCTATGTGATGGGTTTCCTTGTCTTTGATGATTGCAGGACGATGGTGCTAGGTCATGGTGAGGCGGAGGATGACCGGGACTAGGCGAGGTGCGTCGGAGGTCCAGACGGTCAAAGATCGCCGGAAGATGATCGGAGACGGAGTTCGTGCAAGTCAAGAAGACAGGGAAAAGGCGATGGAGCTAGCTTGACGCTGCACGGATCAAGGGGAGCCGTTGGATCGCGGTTCAAGAAGATAGTGTAGTGGTTAAGTCTAGTCGCTTTGAGAAGCGTGCGTGTGCATGAAAGGCCATGTTGGCCCATGTAAGGCCCAAGTGTGGGCATGGCATGAGTGGGTTGATACTAGCCCTTGATGGAGTGCTCTAGGGTTTGAGACTCATCCAAGGGTGGTAGGTGATCCCATGGTGCTATAAATAGAGGGGAGGGGGTAGCCTCCCAACTTGAAGGTTTGAGTTGCTCCTTTGAGCTTTGCCCACATGAAGTGAGGCTTTATAAACATTCCAACCAGAAAATACAAAGATTTTCTTTACATTCTTGTGAATTTAAATTCCGCATTTACATTATGTCTTTACATTACGCAATTTAAATTCAGCATTTACTTTCCCGCATGTAAATTCTCGCAATTTACTTTCTCGCAATTTAGATTTGATCCTCTCCTTCTAAATGCTATTGATCAAGGAGGTCTTGAGGGTGCTCATTTCGTTTTACATCTTTCTTGCACCCTAGGATAGACTAGAGATCAAGTTTCTATCACGATTGCAAATCTGTCCTGAACTTGTTCTTCGCGCAGCAGTCAGTCTTTGATTTTTAGAAAAATCTAGAAAAATCCTTTTTGATTGATTCTTCTTGGAGAAGGTGCCTGACTCATATATCCATCTGTGGAAAAATTTTGGAGTCCACTGGATGCACCGTTTGGGAGCTGTGAGGTGAAAACCGAGCCCCAAAATTCCTGATTGAAGATCCTGACTGTTCGTAGTTCTTGATGTTTCCTGATTTTTGTAGAACGATTTTTGTGGTGATTTTTGGTGGAGTGGTTCACGACTCATCTTCTCACAGGGTGAAAAATTCCCAATAATTTTGGAGCAACAGAAGGTCACCATCCACCTGCTCTAAGTGAGGACAATTCCTGAAAAATCTGTTTTTGCTTTTCTAAAAGAGACTTTTGAGTTTTGGCTTGATCTCTTTTAGAAAAGATGTATTTGAATTGATACCTCTTTTCTTTGGACACTTGACAACCAGGATTGTGATTTAAAAATCCCTCATATGATTCATGGTTCTCATCCATGTAAGCTAGGGATACACATAGTTGTCTAGTCGTTCCCGATTTTGCGGGTTTTGCGATTTTGAGGAGCACCGAGTTTCTTTGCGGGATTGTTTGGAGTATGTTGAGTAGGGGATAATTTTATTTGGGATCATTCACCCCCCCCTCTGATCGCCATCTCGGTCTTTCAATTTAAATCATTTAAAATCAAAAATTTGGATTTTTCTTGGTGTTTATATTAACCTGGCATCCCTTCCCATCCAAAATCGGGAATCAATTCCCTTCCGGTCGAAAAATCAAATTTCCAGATTCCCGCCGGTACTCGAAATTTCACCTGAGTACAAAAATATTCCAAAAATCCCAAAATCACTTCAAATATGTCCCAAATATTCCAAAATGATTTTTGGAATCATTCCCCGAATTTTTGGACCTCCGTTCCTATTTTATCTCGCATGGCTTTTGTTTAATGCCTGCGATCCGCGCCCGAATATTTAATTCCACAAAAATCATCCAAATTCCGCGAAACCAATTTTATTGGGTCTCAAATATTCCAAAAGGATTCTAGGATTTTTCCCGGGATTTTTAGCCTATTTTTCCTAATTTTTCCCTCGCGCGGATCTTTTCACTTAACCCTGGCCAATCGGAGGAGGACACGTGTCGGTCACTGTTCATTGTCTCCTTCCTTACGTTGGAGATGTTCCAGGAAAGATCCATGGGGCTTGTTCATGGAAGGAGGAGATACAAGTATCGTAACTTCCAATCTAATGCCACAAATTACTCCCGGCCGAATCCATTGGAACCGTAGGGATGAGGCCTTTCCGTTCCCCACCATCAATCACCCTTAATCTCGTCGGAAACGGCCTCATTAAGCAAAAACCGAAATCGATTTCATGGGCAATAACTCGGACGTTCCTACTCGGATTCGTGCACTTCCACCTCCATTATCTTCGTGAGAGAGTCTCCTAGCCCGTGCACTAGTTCTCCTGTGATCTCCCCTCGCCATTTGCCCGAGAATATAACAAATCAAAGTTGAACACCGTTGTTCCTTGCCATCGGTTGTCGGTTGAATTTATCGTCTCCGGTGGGTTGCTCCTCGATTCCTTGCAATTCTAAGTCTCTCTAGATGCCATCTACTTGATTCATCTTTTAAATTGGGGATTCCTCTCTTAATTCATGGGGAATTTGGTTTTGTTTGAGGCTATGTTCTTAGCCATGGTTGGAGCTTCCTGTGCTCAAGGCCGCCGGCCTCCGGCCACCGCCGTCGTACCCCTGCCGGCCTCCGGCCACCGCCACCGCACCTCGCCGGAACCCATGGATCCTCTGTCCATGGCTCAAGGAGGAAGAAGCCCAAGCCAATGACCTCAAGGCCCCACCTGCCATACACTCTAAAAATTCAGAAATTCCTTGGAAAAGAAGATACTTGGGAATATTCCTGATTTTCTATTTTCCTTGATTTTCCAAACTTCAGAATCTCATATCTTTTCCGTCCGAACTCCGATTGACTCCGTTCAAATTCCTAAATTCATCTAAAATCAATATCTACCTGCCAGTACTACTTTTATAATTTTTCGATTTTATTTATTTTATTGTTATTTATTTATTGCCCCGTTTTGCGCGTAGCCGACGATCCCACCGAGTCCGCCGACCCCGTCGCCGGACTTCAAGACCTCGAGACCCTCGTTGCGATCAAAGGCAAGTCTCCTTGACGTATGTTGATCCTACAATTTATAAATGTTTTACCATGTTTTACAAATTGCATCGCTATTTATATTAAATGGATGATGTTAACGTTAGGATATTAGTTATACCTGTTGTCCCTACCTCCTTGACATTGTTATCCATCATCCTTTGTCGCCCTAGTATAGTACTCCACCAATATAAATGTTTTTGGAAAAATATTCATTAATTAGGGGAAAAGACTAATGGGAAGACACGATCGGTAGAGCAAAGGGTATGAAAGGCAGGTTGGAGATTTCAGAACATTAGTGATGTGGTGGTAGCCGTTATGGAGTTGATCCTTGAATGGTGATAGTTGAAATATTGAAGAATTTGATTGTGGTAGCAGTTCGCAGTATAATTCGTATGAACCGGGGGAACAGTGAAAGAGGTATAACGTTAGGAATAATAGTCGGTGAAGTGAATAAATAATATTGAGAGTCATACTTGTGGATCAAATAGAATAGGTGGGGAAATATATTTCGGTGGAGTTTAACCGGCATATTATGTGATTCAACGATGACCATGCGAAAAATTACAATAGGTGATATTGAGAATGATACTCGATGGTTTAGTCAATGATATTATCAAATATACTCGATGGAGTAAGAAGATAATATTGAGAATCATACTCGGGGGTTTTGTAGGTGACTTTGGGGAATAGGGTCTCGCGACAACCCTTACGTGGGATGATGAATAATGCGGATTATGGGTGATTTGTTTGGTTAACTTGGTATCATTGTCTATGGGAATAGCTGTAGTCAATGAATTAATGAAATCTTGGATTTATAGAATATTTCTTGAAAGATGCTCGGGGATGAGGTTATGGTTTATTTTGGTGGAACAAATAGCTCATCAAATTAATCGATGTATGGATAATGGATAATCGATAATGCGACTTGTATTTTGGGGAGATTGTTTCATATACATTGGTGATAGTAGCTTGATATGATTTTGGAGGCGTGATGGCTCATGATATAGGCTTTACTTATTGAAATACTAAATTGTACCGGATTCTATAGTACCATGATAAGAATGGAGAAATCTCGGTGGTCTCATGAATTTTGGAAAATACCGATTCAATTGTAATCATGTTTTATCAACCCTAAGGTTTGTATTTTATAAACTAAACTATTAGTGGAATAGAATAGTACGGTAGAAATGCTTAGACTCGCAATCGCTCAATATTCACCTATGGGTGGGAATTTCATTTAACTCTTGAAAACTTGTGTTGGAAATTATAGGCAAGGAGTATTGCCAATGGTTTACAAAATAAAAATGAAAAATGAAAAATGGTTTTGGACTGGGGCGGAATGGTTTGTCTGGTGGGCGCGGATGGAGTGCTAGCTTTCATTGCGCAAGTACCGCCCCAAGTCAATTAAGGACCGACGCTTATGACTGTCTCCATTCTAAGCATAACCGTACAACCACATGTCAAAGTGGGCACGACCTGGCTGAATAATTTATAGAAACCTAACTTAGACTCACCACTCGGTGGAATGTGAGATCCGGATAGAGGCATTGTTGTTGTTGTTGTTTTTCTCACACGGCGCAAGAGGGGGTTTCTGTACTGGGTGGATATAACCCTAATAGCGGTGACACCTCAGCGGGTGGGTCAGGTTTGGCGTATACATTGTAAAGGCCTTGTCATGATATCCCTGCCGGCACACCTCGGAAGTGTGTTAATAGCTTGGCAACAAGGGAATATCATGTCTTGTGGGTAAAGTTGTACACCTCTGCAGAGTTAAAACTATTCGAATAGCCGTGCCTACGGTTAAAGGCAAAGCTTGCTGAATGCTTTCATACTAGTAGACTTTGGTTTTTGGTTTTCAAAACTAAAAAGGGTGTTTTATTTTGGGATCCGGGAGCGGTTAGAACTCTCGGGTGTGCTTCTGGCGGCTAAAGCCAGGTAGGTGGAAGGAACCTGATTTTGTGAATCGTGGCAGTTAGAGCCATGTGGATGGATTGAACCCTGATCTTGTTGTGATGTGGTGGATAGAGCCTGTATATTAGTGAGTGGTGGTTAGAACCTTCACTACAATATTACATAATTAAATTATTAAAAAGAATTGCTCAATTATGCTTTGTGAAAATTATTAACAAGTATGTTTTGTTGAAACTTGGCTTTGTGCAAAAGAACCATATTAAGCCATTCTTGGATAGCCTTCATTATGCATAATTTCCCAGACTTGCTGAGTACTTTATGTACTCACGTGCTACATTCTAATCATATCTCAGAAGTGGATAAAGACGTCAGAGGAGATTCGAAGGACTAGGGCGCGTACCCCACTCGATTGCCTGTGGGCATCTGGATGGGTTACCACGTGGTGTTATCTTCTTCCGCTGCAGTTTTTCAGTTGTTCAGCCTGTAAAGGCCCTAATGGTAAACCTTGACCATAAGGTCTTTGCTTTTATTTGGTGTTATTCTTATTTAGTTTTATGTTTTCGTGATATGGTTGTTGATTCATCACCGTTTGACTATGTGTACTAGCTACTGATCTGGGACTAGTACAGAAATACACAGAGGATTTCGGATAGCCGATCCGGGGGCCTACAAAGGTGGTATCAGAGCCATATCGACTGTAGGACGTGCCCTTAGTTAGAATGGTCGTGTTTAGGAAGCTTCAAAACTTATATTTACAAAGATAGAAATCAAATAATGTGCTATTCTCGTCTTTTCTTCTTTCTATTCTTATCTTCCCCGGTGATTGTTTCTTCACCTTTTTGGGAATGTAAATCGGCTATACCCCCCCTTAAAACTTCTGCATTAAGGTAATCGAGTTCCCGCTTTCGACTTCAAGGCTTGAAGGCTCAAGAGGAGCAATTCTGAAAGAGTGCTACTGAAGTTGTGCGTCTTCCTGGTGTGGATCCAACCTTTGATAGGTGAAGACCAAAGAAGCAAGGCTGATCTTAGACTAACCCGACATGTTAAGTTGGTCCCGGTTCAGTCTGTGTTTGAGCTATTTAGCCCAGTTAGAGGGAGTAGTTTGATCGAGTAGACGAGTTGATTTGCTTGGTGTTAAAAATGTTTTGCTTTTCGGGGTTGGGTTCGTTCTTGGTCTAGGCAGTTGGTTCCGGGTGTTGTTAGAATCTCCCCTGTCTCGCTCGTTGGGGCGTTTCCCTCATCTGGAAGACTTGTTCCACCGACAGATGGAGAAGAATCGCAGTGCTAACCTCAACCAAGAAGCTAAGGCATCAAGTCCCAACGATATGGAGAACATCAACGCTAACACCAGTGCTACTACCGAGCTCAACCAGCAACCCTCCGAGGTGTTAACGACCTTTCTTCAGAATATGAATCAGTTCATGGTGACTCAGACGCAGCTCATGCAATCGGTGATACAACAACTGAACAATCGAGCCTCTGGGGTCACTCCACCTTTAACTCCTCAGCAGTATCCTTCTGATGAGCTACTAAAGACCAAGACTCCTGAAGTACTAGGTGATGATGGCGCTAGCAATACCCCTCCTGTGACTCTCCACCCATGGAGATATGTCATCTGCTATCGATGTGGTGAAAAAGGACATGTTGCTTACGAATGTCCCCAAAAGGGTATGGCCAAAGAGGATAACCATTGTAGTCACTGTGGTAGAATTGGACACCAATTCCGTAAGTGCCCTCGGAGGAAGGAGATTCAGTACAAGGTCTGCAACCTCTGTGGCAAGGAAGGGCATTATGTGAAACAATGTCCCTTGGGAAAACCAAAGGTCTTATCACCACGAGCAGTTCCGGCATCAGAAGTCAGGGTGGAAGTACCTTCCAAGCTGCACCAAGTATCGAAGATTCCTCAAGCTGGCAAAGGCAAAGCACTTTCCCTGGAAGACAACTGTCGTCAACAGGATTCTTGCAAGAGGAAGGTGGTAAGTCAAGAGCAATGTGTAGCCAGTAGTTCCCGGCTTCGTGTAAACCAATTTCAACTCAACCAAGCCCCAGAAGCAACCTTAATTAAGTCCCCAGGATCAGAGGTACAACCAGTGTTACAAGGATGTCATAACAAGACTAATCAACCTCGATGAAACGAGATGTCAAAGACGGATCGTCGGTGTTTCAATTGCCTTGCTAGGGGGCATATTGCCAGTGGTTGCCCGCAAGGACACCAGGCATCTACTCCAAATCCCAACATCCCGGATGATGTTCTTCTTCAGACCATAACCCCAGCAGCAGGTGGAAAACGCAATCGGAAACTTCTGTCACAGGTTCTGCGATATAGGACGTCAAGTCTACCGATGATCCCTGAAGTTGAAGAAAGGGCACCCGGAAAATAATGCTATCAGCAAATGTTAGTGGGTGGTTCATTCAGTAGCATCATGCCTCTACCGAGGAATAAAATAAAAGAGTATGTACTGGTTCAGTCTGTAAGATTTAATCGACAGCATTGTTATCAATAACAGTTTAAGAGGAGTATAATGGTGGAAGTGAATCTCTTTTGTTAGTTCTTGAATCATAATTGCAACTGGGCACCAGTCATGAGTTAATTAAAGGATGGCCGTAGAGCCAAAGTTCTGATCTAAACCCTGAAAATATTTGTTGAATTCAAAGTTACCCGAATGAAAGGAATCAACTAATATAGTTAAGAAAGAACAACCTCCAGATGAGTGTGGTAGGCTTGCCACGAGAATTAAAGTCTCAAGGTACTAGAAGCCCCAAACGTAAATCAAGTAAGTTGAACCTCAGGCAAATACTGAATACGGGTTTACTCAAACCGGACATTCAAGATTTATTGAGCGTCAGGCAAGAGGCCATGCTAGCAAGTTTTGAAAAGATTAGCCGAACATCGAAAACCAATTGGAATACTATAACTCCTGCAGATTTTGTTTGGAAACGGGAAGAAAGAAGAAGGAATTTCACCATTTAATCCCTTGGAACTAAGTCCGCGTATGATGCTTTCTAAGGGGGGTAGTGTGGATAGTTTTACAGAAGTTGCACCCTTTGTTCCGTGAAAGATGACCCCTTTTGGGTGATAAACACGTGGAACTTTGCGTGGCTAAAACAGTGCATTTTCATTGTGTGCCCAAGGAGGTCGTGTCAAATCGAGGTTCTCAATTTCCCTCGAGGTTTGGACAGAAGTGGTATAAAGTTTGGGATACGAATGTGAATGCCAGTGTTGCTTACCCTCCCCAGCCCGATGGCCAGACGAAAAGAATCCATCAGATCTTAGAAGAGGTGTGGAGAGCGTGTGCGCTGACATGTCAAGGTTCGTGGGATCAGAATAACAACAGTCTCCGACGAAGCTGAAGATGGCGCCTTTTGAAACTCTGTATGCAAGAAAAGGCAGAATACCCTTGTATTGTAAAAAGACCGATAATGGACAAATCAATAAGACCTGATATTCTGAAAGAAGCCGAAGAGCAGGTCACACAAATCCGTGTAAATCTGAAGACTGCCCAGTCGGGATAGAAGAGCTATGCTGATAACCGCCATCAGGAATCAAGTGTAGCACAGTGCCCGAGCATCCGAGGCCATTTGAAGAGATGGGATTGAAAGGAGACCTGTCATGTCCGGAGTATCCCGTCAGAATTTTGGATGAAGCTGAACGTTGAACTCGAAGTCGTGTGACCAAATTCTGTGAGGATTCAGGAGAGCAACCATTCTGGGAAGGAAGCTACCGGGGAGCGTGAAGAAGATCCTCGAGCGGAGTTTCCCAATCTTTTTCTTTCTCTGTCCGAATCTCGGGGACGAGATTCTTTCTAAGGGGGGTAGGTTTGTAACGCCCTAGTTTTCGCCTTCTGGAGAAAATCTAATTTAAATTATTTAAATTCAAAAATTTGGATTTTCCTTGGTGTTTATATTAACCTGGCATCCCTTCCCATCCAAAATCGGGATTCAATTCCCTTCCGGTCGAAAAATCAAATTTCCAGATTCCCGCCGGTACCCGAAATTTCACCCGAGTCCAAAAATGTTCCAAAAATCCCAAAATCACTTCAAATATGTCCCAAATATTCCAAAATGATTTGTGGAATCATTCCCTGAATTTTTGGACCTCCGTTCCTATTTTATCTCGCGTGGCTTTTGTTTAATGCCTGCGATCCGCGCCCGAATATTTAATTCCACAAAAATCATCCAAATTCCGCGAAACCAATTTTATTGGGTCCCAAATATTCCAAAAGGATTCTAGGATTTTTCCCGGGATTTTTAGCCTATTTTTCCTAATTTTTCCCTCGCGCGGATCTTTTCACTTAACCCCGGCCAATCGGAGGAGGACACGTGTCGGTCACTGTTCATTGTCTCCTTCCTTACGTTGGAGATGTTCCAGGAAAGCTCCATGGGGCTTGTTCATGGCAAGAGGAGATACAAGTATCGTAACTTCCAATCTAATGCCCCAAATTACTCCCGGCCGGATCCATTGGAAACGTAGGGATGAGGCCTTTCCGTTCCCCACCATCAATCACCCTTAATCTCGCCGGAAACGGCCTCATTAAGCAAAAACCGAAATCGATTTCATGGGCAATAACTCGGCCGTTCCTACTCGTATTCGCGCACTTCCACCTCCAATATCTTCGTGAAAGAGTCTCCTAGCCCGTGCACTAGTTCTCCTTTGATCTCCCCTCGCCATTTGCCCGAGAATACAAGAAATCAAAGTTGAACACCGTTGTTCCTTGCCATCGGTTGTCGGTGGAATTTGTCGTCTCCGGTGGGTTTCTCCTCGATTCCTTGCAATTCTAAGTCTCTCTAGATGCCATCTACTTGATTCATCTTTTAAATTGGGGATTCCTCTCTTAATTCATGGGGAATTTGGTTTTGTTTGAGGCTCTGTTCTTAGCCATGGTTGGAGCTTCCTGTGCTCAAGGCCGCCGGCCTCCGGCCACCGCCGTCGCACCCCTGCCGGCCTCCGGCCACCACCGCCGCACCTCGCCGGAACCTCGCCTGCTCATTGGCGCCATACGCCGCCCGGCGTCGCGGCCGCCTCCACGTCGCGCGCCGCCCGGCCGGCTCGACGGCCGAAGCTGCCGGCTCGCTGTCGCCGTGGACTCGCCGGCCGTCGCCGCCTGCCATGGCCGACGCCGCTTCCGCCATGCGCCTCAGTGCACGCTCTGAGCTCGCGCCCTTGCCATACTGAGGCTCCCGGCCGACTTACCACCGAGTTCCCATCTTGCCGGCGCACCGCTTAAGCCTCTCGGCCGCCGCCTGCCGCCAGTGCCGCATTCGGCTCGCCGCCGCCGTGCGCTGCCGACGCGGCAAGCCGCCTCGGCGTGCCAGCCAGCCGGCGACGCTTACGCCGGCCGCTCTGCCCGCTTCGCCCAAGTGAGCCCCTCCCCTCGCCGGCGCCCTATGGAGCCCATGGCTCCTCTGTCCATGGCTCAAGGAGGAAGATACCCAAGCCACTGACCTCAAGGCCCCACCTGCCATACATTCTAAAAATTCAGAAATTCCTTGGAAAAGAAGATACTTGGGAATATTCCTGATTTTCTATTTTCCTTGATTTTCCAAACTTCGGAAGCTCATATCTTTTCCGTCCGAACTCCGATTGACTCCGTTCAAATTCCTAAATTCATCTAAAATCAATATCTACCTGCCAGTACTACTTTTATAATTTTTGGATTTTATTTATTTTATTGTTATTTATTTATTGCCCCGTTTTGCGCGTAGCCGACGATCCCACCGAGTCCGCCGACCCCGTTGCCGGACTTCAAGACCTCGAGACCCTCGTTGCGATCAAAGGCAAGTCTCCTTGACGTATGTTGATCCTACAATTTATAAATGTTTTACCATGTTTTACAAATTGCATCGCTATTTATATTAAATGGATGATGTTAACGTTAGGATATTAGTTATACCTGTTGTCCCTACCTCCTTGACATTGTTATCCATGATCCTTTGTCGCCCTAGTATAGTACTCCACAAATATAAATGTTTTTGGAAAAATATTCATTAATTCGGGGAAAAGACTAATGGGAAGACACGATCGGTAGAGCAAAGGGTATGAAAGGCAGGTTGGAGATTTCATGAACATTAGTGATGTGGTGGTAGCCGTTATGGAGTTGATCCTTGAATGGTGATAGTTGAAATATTGAAGAATTTGATTGTGGTAGCAGTTCGCAGTATAATTCGTATGAACCGGGGGAACAGTGAAAGAGGTATAACGTTAGGAATAATAGTCGGTGAAGTGAATAAATAATATTGAGAGTCATACTTGTGGATCAAATAGAATAGGTGGGGAAATATATTTCGGTGGAGTTTAACCGGCATATTATGTGATTCAACGATGACCATGCGAAAAATTACAATAGGTGATATTGAGAATGATACTCGATGGTTTAGTCAATGATATTATCAGATATACTCGATGGAGTAAGAAGATAATATTGAGAATCATACTCGGGGGTTTTGTAGGTGACTTTGGGGAATAGGGTCTCGCAACAACCCTTACGTGGGATGATGAATAATGCGGATTATGGGTGATTTGTTTGGTTAACTTGGTATCATTGTCTATGGGAATAGCTGTAGTCAATGAATTAATGAAATCTTGGATTTATAGAATATTTCTTGAAAGATGCTCGGGGATGAGGTTATGGTTTATTTTGGTGGAACAAATAGCTCATCAAATTAATCGATGTATGGATAATGGATAATCGATAATGCGACTTGTATTTTGGGGAGATTGTTTCATATACATTGGTGATAGTAGGTTGATATGATTTTGGAGGCGTGATGGCTCACGATATAGGCTTTACTTGTTGAAATACTAAATTGGACCGGATTCTATAGTACCATGATAAGAATGGAGAAATTTCGGTGGTCTCATGAATTTTGGAAAATACCGATTCAATTGTAATCATGTTTTATCAACCCTAAGGTTTGTATTTTATAAACTAAACTATTGGTGGAATAGAATAGTACGGTAGAAATGCTTAGACTCGCAATCGGTCAGTATTCACCTATGGGTGGGAATTTCATTTAACTCTTGAAAACTTGTGTTGGAAATTATAGGCAATGAGTATTGCCAATGGTTTACAAAATAAAAATGAAAACTGGTTTTGGACTGGGGCGGAATGGTTTGTCTGGTGGGCGGGATGGAGTGCTAGCTTTCATTGCGCAAGTACCGCCCCAAGTCAATTAAGGACCGACGCTTATGACTGTCTCCATTCTAAGCATAACCGTACAACCACATGTCAAAGTGGGCACGACCTGGCTGAATAATTTGTAGAAACCTAACTTAGACTCACCACTCGGTGGAATGTGAGAGCCGGATAGAGGCATTGTTGTTGTTGTTGTTTTTCTCACACGGCGCAAGAGGGGGCTTCTGTACTGGGTGGATATAACCCTAACAGCGGTGAAACCTCAGCGGGTGGGTCATGTTAGGCGTATACATTGTAAAGGCCTTGTCATGATATCCCTGCCGGCATACCTCAGAAGTGTGTTAATAGCTTGGCAACAAGGGAATATCATGTCTTGTGGGTAAAGTTGTACACCTCTGCAGAGTTAAAACTATTCGAATAGCCGTGCCTACGGTCAAAGGCAAAGCTTGCTGAATGCTTTCATACTGGTAGACTTTGATTTTTGGTTTTCAAAACTAAAAATGGTGTTTTGTTTTGGGATCCGAGAGCGGTTAGAACTCTCGGGTGTGCTTCTGGCGGCTAAAGCCAGGTAGGTGGAAGGAACCTGATTTTGTGAATCGTGGCAGTTAGAGCCATGTGGATGGATTGAAACCTGATCTTTTTGTGATGTGGCGGATAGAGCCTGTATATTAGTGAGTGGTGGTTAGAACCTTCACTACAATATTACATAATTCAATTATTAAAAAGAATTGCTCAATTATGCTTTGTGAAAATTATTAACAAGTATGTTTTGTTGAAACTTGGCTTTGTGCAAAAGAACCATATTAAGCCATTCTTGGATAGCCTTCATTATGCATAATTTCCCAGACTTGTTGAGTACTTTATGTACTCACGTGCTACATTCTAATCATATCTCAGAAGTGGATAAAGACGTCAGAGGAGATTCGAAGGACTAGGGCGCGTACCCCACTCGATTGCCTGTGGGCATCTGGATGGGTTACCACGTGGTGTTATCTTCTTCCGCTGCAGTTTTTCAGTTGTTCAGCCTGTAAAGGCTGTAATGGTAAACCTTGACCATAAGGTCTTTGCTTTTATTTGGTGTTATTCTTATTTAGTTTTATGTTTTCGTGATATGGTTGTTGATTCATCACCGTTTGACTGTGTGTACTAGCTACTGATCTGGGACTAGTACAGAAATACACAGAGGATTCCGGATAGCCGATCCGGGGGCCTACACAGAAGCTGAATCTGCATCGCCATAATCTATTCCAGATTTGGCGAATGAACCGGAGGTGGGGGCGGCGGTGGATCTTGCTGGGCCGGGGGTGGCGGTCCTTGTTGAGAAGGCGGCGATAATTGTCCAGCGGCAGGATATTGCTGTTGTTGCTCCACCTGCTCCTCCTCATGGAATTGGACTGGTCCACGACCACATCCACGTCCTCTACCGCGGCCTATTGCTCTTCCTCGGCCACGACCACGGCCACGGCCAGGGTTCTCCATCTGCAACAAGGCGGTCAAGCAAAAGGGAAAGGGAGAACAGCGAGGATAAGGAACAGGGGACTAATAACATCCACAAAGACAAAAAAACACCACAACAAGAAAACCAAAAGAACTCCAATTAATTCAAATTAAAATAGTTTTTATTATGGTGGTTGCATCACAGTTGCCTACAGGCACGATACCGACCAGCAATCACTTATTCAACGTGCTAACGCAACAAAATTAAAGATCTCCAGGCTAATCCTAGCTACTCCCTTTGCTCTCCTCCAAGACACGCTCCAACGGATCGTCCTCGCTCCTGCTACGAGAAGACTCCTGCTCCTCGCTCCTGCTGCGAGAAGGACTGGCAGCCCTGGACGGTCCTAGCTCTCCCGAAGCAGCCAAGAGTCCAAGGGAGACCCCCAGGGATGGCTCACGGCGCACGGTCTTGCGCACAGTCACACGCAGCTTTGGGCCCTGGTGGCGCTTGGCAGGCGGGGCATCAGGCGTCAAACCCCGAGGTGGAAGCTCCTCTCCCACTGGGGCTGGCGGTGGGACTACCGGCGGTGCCTCCTGCACAGGAGCCGGTGGCAGAAGCGAACGGGCGGCCCTCCTCTCCAACAGAAGCTGGCGGTTCTGCTCCCTCACGGCAGTCAATGCCTGGCGAACGTCGTGCAGCTCACTGGTGATCCGCACGTAGGCCTCATCCTGAGCATGGATGAGAGACCCCATGTGCACAATTGTCGGGCCCCAAATTTGCAAATCCGGACCCTCTGTGTATTCAGCACTAGTCCAGGATCACGCTAGTGCACACAGTCTCAACATTGGGAAATATCACAATCATACTCAACGAAATAGTAAAGTACTTTATTGAAAGGAATATAACGGGTTGCTCGACCTTATGGTCAAGTTACAAAAGTTCGCCTCGCAGGGTGGAAACTTATTAAAAGTGACGATAGCAGCGGAATATGAAGAAAACGTGTGGCGCCAACCAATATGCCACAGGCAACTGACTGGGCTCGCCTCCTAGTTCAACGGTTCCTCTTGGAGCTCCTCCTCCGAAGCTGGTGTAGACTCTTCTTCAACTGGTGTTGTATTGCGGCAAGGGTGAGTACTTGGTACTCAGCAAGTCATGCACAGAATGCAAACTAATGTACTACATGCATGGCTTAGTACAAAGGATAGGCTAACAGGTATATTTGCAGTAAACAACATGTAACAAGTAGCATAAGTAGATTCGAAAAGCAGTAAAAACAAATACATTATCAATAACTTTTCCAGAAGTTAAATAAACATCTTTCCCATTCCTAATCCACATTTCCATCAATATCATTCTTAAACCAAACCCTTTTTTACAAGTCCAAGTTATTTTCATGAAAATCTAACCCTTGATTGTAATCCCTGAGCAGTGTCCAATACCGCGGACTCGGCTATTCGAATAGATTTTACACTCTGCAGAGGTTATGCACTTTACCCACAAGATACAGCCAAACGCCACCAAGGCGAGAGTCCGTAACAAAGCCTTTCGGAAGCCTCAAGCTCCACAAGTGAACCTCTCCGGTTTGTGCCCTACACCATCCCTTCCCTTAGCAAAGGCGATGTATGGGACCGACACACCGTTGGACGGGTACCAAGCCGCAGCTCTGGTACGCTCCCCTTTCAAGCTACACAAACGGTGTAGTTGACACCCTGAGGTATCACAAGCAAGATATCGACAACTTAATCAACTAGGTCCGTCCCATTTCGGACATGTGGTTGTACGTATGACTCAGTTCAAAGGCTCGCAAGGTTAAGTCCTTCGGGTGACCAGGGCAAGACTACCCGAAGAACCAAATTGACATTCCCAGTGCCACACCTGGCCCACCCGATCATTCTTGCCACATGCCCCGGTCAAATCTATTTATCAAACCCAGTTGTTTATCATGCACCACGTGCCATCAACAACAACATTAATAACACATGACACTTCTCAAAAACACGTTTCATATCTCATTAAGTCAATATTAGCATGTGATTGTTCAAAACACTGTTGACCACGTGGTAGGGCTAAGCATAGACTACGTCGGACTAATTTACCCATGTTGGCAAACTAATAATGTCCAACTAATTAATCCATAACTAGGTTGACAAGGGGTCATGGCACATATTTAACTAATCAAGGTGTCATACAACAATTTGGCATTTATCTAATTCCCAGAATTAAATAAGTATTTCTAACTAAATTAGCATGCAATAGTTTAAATCAAATTAATTTCAAAAGTGGGATCAATATGGTCAAAGCATAACTTGCCTTCAAAAAGTACTTGTTCAGGCTCTTGAGCTGGCTCCTGGGTCAACACTTCTCCTTCGAAGCCTTCGGGCACTTCAACGTCTACTCGTAAAGCGTGCAAATAGCAAATAATAAATAAACAGTAGACAAAAAGTGTCGAAACATCCAAATAAAGTCCATAAATAGAGATAACATAATTTTATAAAATTTTAGGAACTGGAATCGTCGAAATCGGAGTTAAAACGCAAAAGTTATCGCATTTCGAAGTTTAAATAATCAATTAAATAATTTTACAGAGAAAAACTTTGGTCCAAAAATTAAATAAAATTCACCATTGTGAATATCTCATTTTTATGAATTTTTAGAAATTTGAACCACTCGATTTGGAGTTGAAATGCAAAAGTTATAAGCGTTTGAAGTTTCAAAATTCAATGAAATCAATAAACCGAATTAATCCATTTATTTTTATTTTGAAAAATCGGTTAATGACGTCGACGCGACGTCGGCGGTCTTGGACTCGATCCGCGTGGACTCGGTCCACGGTTCACGTGTCTCTGACACGTGGGACCCTCTGGCGGCGTCATTCTTGGCGTTAGCGCGATTTGGCGGCGGGTGACAAGCTGGGCCCGGCCGACACGCGGACCGGTGTGTCGGTGACACACTGCCTGCGTGTCTTGCGCGTCGCCGCAGTGCGGCTAGGGCACACGTGGCACGATCTCGGCCGTTGGTTTGAAAATCAACGGTGCGGATTAGATCAAGGGTTTACGCGTTTGGAATAACGCGGTTGATCTGGGCCGTACGATCTAGATCGGACGGTCCAGATTGGATCTATTCGGTGCAACGCGTGCTACGCGGCTCAATCTAAGCCGTTGGATCTAGATCCAACGGTTGGAATCTATCCTAGGTTAACGCCGTTATCAGCACGTGGCGATCGTGGGCCGTTGGATCTTAATCCAACGGTCCAGATCTGATCCGGGTTCTAGGGTTTGGGGAGATCGTGGACTCACCGTAGCCGTACGATCTCGATCGGACAGTTGTCCGAGCTCGTGAGGTTGATGGCGACGCGGCGGCGCTGGCTTGGCAGGAGAGGAGGACGACGACCACGGTCTCGGCGTTTCGAGCACGCTCTGGCGAGGTGAGTTGGCCTCACGGGTGCGTCTCGCTTCGGGGATCTCAGATCTGGCCTTAGACGCGGCGGTGGACGGCGGCGGGGCGAGGCAAAAACCGTGGCGGATCTTGCGCGCAACTACGGCGAGCGATTGCGGCTAGGCGACCGCGGCTGGGGCTCGGTGAGTTGGGGCTAAAGGTGCGCACGGCAAAGGGCAACCTCGGGCAATGAGCCACGCATTAAATAGCCTCGGGATGCGTGCTAAAACCGGAACCCTAACGGAACGCGGTGGCTACGCGGCGGAGGAGTCCGTCTCGGACTCGGGTGGAGACGATGACGGAGGACCGTACACGTGGCGCAATCAACGACCACGATGGCCCGGCGTGCACGGATCCGGATCGGATTCGATCGAACGGTGCGGCGCAGTTCCTGACCTTTGGATTCGGATCCAACGGTCCGGATGGATTAGGGTTAGGGTTAATGCGATTCACGCACGTGGGCTACGTGGGCCAACGTGGGCCGTTGGATCCCGATCCGACGGTCCACGAGGATTAGGGTTTGGGCGCGGTTCGACCGAACCGCACGGCGCGGTCGGGTCCGGGTCGGACTCGGACTCGAGTCTGACTCGGGCTCGGTCGGATGAATAGTACAAATCCACTCGCATTTTCCAGCGATTAAATATTCAAATAATTCATAGAAAATTCAAATAAATCCGAAAAAATAGCAGAATACTCCGAAAAATCCCAGAAAAATTATGTTAAATACTTTGAGATATTTTGGACTCAAATAAAATATTTCCAACAAAACTTTATTTAAAAATTTAATTTCTCTAATTATTTTATTATGGAATAAATTCAAATTAATTCCAAATAAATTTCAGAAAATTCCAAAAATTCACAAAAATTCTAAAATTCAACTTTATTCAAGAAGACAAAATTTTGGGGTGTTACAAACCTCCCCCCTTAACAGAATCTCGTCCCCGAGATTCAGGGCTGACTAAGGAATAGGTTTGGAAACTCCTTCCTTAGATCCTCCTCACGCTCCCAAGTCGCTTCACTTTCGGCGTGGTTGCTCCACTGAACTCTACAGAAGCGGGTTGACTTATTTCTTGTCTCTCGGTCCATTGTATCCAAAATCCTCACCGGGTGCTCCTGGTAGGTCAGATCTTCCTGCAACTCGATCGATTCCAAAGGTGTTTGCTCATTGGGCACTCGGAGACACTTCTTTAGTTGGGACACATGAAACACATCATGCAGACCTGCCAATGACTGCGGCAACTCCAACTGGTATGCAACTTCACCTCTGCGGCTCAGAATCTTGAAAGGCCCAACATATCGCGGTGCAAGTTTACCTTTGGCATGGAATCTCTTGACTCCCTTGAGGGGTGTAACCCTAAGGTATACGAAATCCTAGGGTTCAAAGCTCAAGTCTCGGCGACGATTGTCAGCATAACTTTTTTGTCTGGATTGGGCTATCTTCAGTCTTTCTCGGATCATGGCAATCTGTTCTTCGGCTTCTTGAAGAATGTCCGGTCCAAAGACATGGCGTTCACCTGTCTCGTTCCAGTTCAATGGTGTTCTACTGGGTCGACCATACAGTGCCTCAAAAGGTGACATCTCTAGACTGGCCTGATAGCTGTTGTTGTAGCTGAATTCAGTGTACGGCAAGCTCTTATCCCAAGAGGTAGCGTAAGCCAACGCACAAGCTCTTAGCATATCCTCCAGAATCTGATTAACTCTCTCAGTCTGTCCGTCAGTCTGCGGATGATAAGTTGTACTGAAGTTTAGACGAGTCCCCATGGCTTCATGTAGCTTATTCCAGAATCTCGAGGTAAATTGGGTACCTCGGTCTAATACAATCTTCTTTGGCACTCCGTGCAAACAGACGATCCTGGTCATGTACAATTCTGCCAATTTATCTCCTGAGTAGGTGGTCTTCACAGGGATAAAGTGGGCGACTTTAGTCAGGCGATCCACTATAACCCATATTGAGTCATACCCTCCTTGGGTCTTCGGTAAAACGGTAATGAAATCCATTCCGATTTCCTCCCACTTCCATTCAGGTATCTTCAACGGCTGTAGCAATCCTGCTAGTCTCTGATGCATTGCCTTAACTCTCTGGCATACGTCACACAACGCGACGTGCTCGGTGACCTCCCGTTTCATACTCGGCCACCAGAATCTTTCCTTCAAGTCCTGATACATCATGGCGCTTCCTGGGTGGATGGAGTACTTGGAGTCATGAGCTTCTTCTAGAATCAACTGCTTTAGTTCTTTCTTGTTCGGTACACAGATGCGGTCCTTCATCCATAGTGTACCCTGCTCATCCAGCTTGAAGTCTTTAGCTTGATCCTCACTCATTTTGGACTTGATACTCAAAATCTTGGCATCGTCCTTCTGTCCCTCGCGGATCTGGTCTTCCAGGGTAGGCTTGACTTCCAACGTGGCCAAGAATCCCTCAGGTATAACCTCAATCTACATCTTTTGAAATTCTTTACACAGTTCTGCCTGGCCTTCTGCTATCAACATACTAACCGTGTGGCTCTTTCTACTCAAGGCATCGGCCACCACATTGGCCTTCCCGGGATGGTAATGGATCCCAACATTATAGTCCTTGATCAGTTCTAGCCATCTCCTCTGCCTCATATTTAGGTCCGATTGGGTGAAAATGTACTTAAGACTCTTATGGTCCGTGTACACTTCACATCTATTCCCAATCAAATAGTGACGCCACAACTTCAGAGCATGCACTACGGCAGCTAACTCTAGGTCATGCGTCGGGTAATTCTCCTCGTGCGGCCTCAACTGCCTTGATGCATATGCGACGACCTTCCCATTCTGCATCAACACACATCCAAGTCCTTGGCGCGATGCATCACAATAAATATCAAGGCTTTGGTTCACATCCGGTAGTACCAACACCGGTGCTGATGTCAATCGTTTCTTCAATTCCTGGAAACCTTTCTCGCACTCCGGCATCCAGTTAAACTTCTTCTCCTTTTTCAACAATTGCGTAAGAGGTCTCGTAATCGTCGAAAAGCCTTCTATGAAGCGACGGTAGTATCCTGCCATTATAAGGAAACTCCGTATCTGGGTCACAGTCTTCGGTTGTTCCCAATGTAACACAGCTTCTACTTTGCTCGGGTCTACAGCGACTCCTTCTGCGGTCATCACATGTCCAAGAAACTCTACCTTGTCCTTCCAGAAGTCACACTTACTGAACTTAGCAAACAACTGCTGCTCTCGCAACTTCTCAAGAACTAGCCTGAAATGTTCGGCGTGTTCTTCTTTGGTCTTGGAGTAGATTAGAATGTCGTCTATAAACACAACAACAAACTTGTCCAAGTATTCCATAAAAACCTTATTCATCAAGTTCATGAAATAGGCTGGCGCATTCGTCAGACCAAAGGACATAACAGTAAACTCATAATGTCCGTATCTTGACGAGAATGCGGTCTTCGGAACATCTTCTGACCGAATCTTCAACTGGTGATATCCTGACCTCAGGTCAATCTTAGAGAATACTCTAGCTCCTCTTAGTTGGTCAAACAGATCATCTATCCTGGGTAGCGGGTACTTATTCTTCACGGTGACCTCATTGAGTGCACGATAGTCTATACACATCCTGAAACTTCCGTCCTTCTTCTTGATGAACAGAACTGGTGTTCCCCATGGCGATGAACTCGGTCTGATGAATCCTTTCTCCATCAATTCCTCAAGCTGTTTCTTCATCTCCACCAACTCCTCGGTTGACATCCGATAGGGCCTCTTTGCTATCGGTGCTGTCCCTGGTACTAACTCAATCACAAACTCTATATCCCTGTCTGGCGGCATTCCGGGTAGATCCTCAGGGAAAACATCCGGATACTCATTCACTACCAGGACATCCTCTATACTGATTGCCTTCACACTGTTGACCATCAACTGCCCATCACGAACGGTGGTCGCTTGAAATTCCACTTTCTCCCCACATGGGCTCTCAACAGATATAGTTCTCCTTCCACAATCAAGCACGGCCTTGTGCTTGGCCAACCAATCCATTCCCAAGATAACATCTAGGGTCTGAGTTCCTAGTATAATGAGGTTTGCTAAAAATTCTACCCCACCTATTGCTATTCTCACCCCAGAACATTGTAACACCCCAAAATTTTGCTTTTCTTAAATTCATGTGTGATTTGGCATTTTGGTGAATTTTTGGAATTTTCTGGAATTTATTTGGATTTATTTGGAATTTATTTGAATTTATTCCATTTTGAAATAATTAAAGAATTTAATTTTGCAAATAAAATTTTGTTGGAAATATTTTATTTGAGTCCAAAATGATCCAAAATATTTTCCAGAATTTTTCTGGAATTTTTCTGAGTCAATTGCTATTTTTAATGAATTAAATGAATTACTGGGAATTATTTTAAATATTAAATCGCTGGAAAATCCAACTCGGGTCAAGTACTGTTCATCCGACCGAGCCCGAGTCAGACTCGAGTTCGAGTCCGACCCGAGCCACGTGACTCGACCGAACCCACTCCTAAACCTAATCAATCCCAACCGTTGGATCAAGATCCAACGGTGAGATCCGCCGCACCGGTTGAGCCGTGTCCGACCGAACCCGTTCGCGCCCGGTCCGATCGGGCCGTTGATCACGCCACGTGGGCGGTTCGTGCCGTCTTCCCCGCCGAGTCCGAGCCGGACTCCGCCGGTGAGAGCGCCGCCGTGACCGACTAGGGTTCCACCCTGAGCACGCCTCCCGGGGCTATTTAATGCCCGGATCGCACCCCGAGGATCGCCATCCCACGTCGGTCCCGAAACCCTAGCTCGCGCCGCTAGGATCTCCACCGTCTCGCCGCTATTGCTCGCCGGAGTCAAGAATACCGCCGTGTGTTCTTCGTGCTCGCCCGCAAACCGGGCCACGCTCAGCCGTCGAAACCGAAGACGGATTTGGACCCCAGGAAGCAGGGCGAACACAGGCGCACACTTCATCTCACCTAATCGCGAAGAAACGCCGCTGCGAAGGTCGTCTCCTTCCTCTCCGGCCAAACCAGCGCCGCGTGCCATCGCCGTTCGAAGCCGTGCCGTCGGATCGGATCGGACGGCAGCGGTGAGTTCACGTGTTTTCCCAAACCCTAGAAACCCGATTAGATGCGGACCGTTGGATCAAGATCCAGCGGTTCACAATCGCCACGCGTCCGTAGCGGTGCTATTATAGGATTAGATCCGACCGTCCGATCTAGATCGAACGGCCCACGATCATCGAGTAGTTTAACGTGTTAACCCTGGATCCAATCCGCGCCGTTGATTTTCAAACCAACAGTCGCGATTGCGCCACGTGTCGGGGAGATGGACCGACGCGGTCAGCGCACCCGCGCGTGAGACGCTGACACGGCGGGCCCGCGCGTCAGCGGGACAGCGGAACTGCACCATGACGTCATCGCTTACGTCACGGTGGGGGCCGCTTGTCGCTGCCCAGCCGGTGTCTTGGCGTCGGAATGACGTCATCTCAGGTCCCACTGCCGACCGTGAGCCATGAACCGAGTCCACGGTGGACCCGGCGGCGTGGACCACGCCCATGGACCGGTGGCGTCGACCAACCAATCGTAGGCTGCCACGTGTCCATGCTGACGCAATAATTAATTTCCGAAAAAGAAAATGATTTATTAATTCGAATTAAAGATTTCAGATTTTGTTTCAAACTTCAAACACTTATAACTTTTGCGTTTCAACTCCGATTTGAGTGATTCAAATTTCTAAATTTGTATAAAATTGAGATCTACCTAAATATGAATTTTATTTAATTTTTGGACTAAAGTTTTTCTCTGCAAAATTATTTAAATGATTATTTAAACTTTAAATAATCATAACTTTTGCGTTTTAACTCCAAAATTGACGATTCCAGTTTCTAAAAATCCATAAAATTATGTTCTTTCTGTTTATGGATTTTATTTGGATGTTTGGGCACTTTTTGCCTATTGTTTATTTGTGTATTTGCTATTTGCACGCTTTACGAGTAGACGTTGAAGTGCCGGAAGGATTCGAAGGAGAAGTATTGACTCAGGATCCAACTCAAGACCAAGAGCAAGTACTTTTTGAAGGCAAGTTGTGCTTTGACCATGTTGATCCTATTTCGAAATATATTTTGATTTAAACTATTGCATGCTAGTTCAATTAGAAAAATACTTGGTTTAAACATGGGGGTTAGATAAGTACCAATTTGCTGTATGACACCTTGATTATTTAAGTATGTGCCATGACCCTTGTCACCCTAGTTGTGGATTACTAGTTGGACATTATTAAATTGCCAACCTGGTTTAGACCGTTGTAGTATCTTTGCTTAGACACGCTCGTGCTCATAACATGATTTTGGATAATCAAATGTTAATAGTGACTTAATGATATATTGAACCTGTTTTGGAAAAGTATCATGTGATGTTGATGGCACGTGGTACATGGTAATCAAATGGGGTTTGATAAACAGTTTTAGCCAGGGCATGTGGCAAGAGTAATCAGGTGGCCGGTTGTGGCATTGGGAGTGTTGATTTGGTTCTTCGGGTAGTCTTGCCCTGGTCACCCTAAGGACTTAACCTTGCAAGCCTTTGAACTGGGTCTAACGTGCAACCACATGTCTGTAATGGGACGGACCTAGTTGACTAAGTCACTAATAACGTACCTGTGGGACCTCAGGAGGTCAACTACACCCTTTGTGTAAGTTGTATGGGGGAGCGTCTGAGGCCGAGGCCAGTACCCATCTAACAGTTGATTGGCCTAGACTTCGCCTTAGCTAAGGGAAGGGTTAGTGCGCAATAACCGGGGAGGACCACTTGTATTGTTAGAAGTTTCCGAAAGACTTTGTTACGGGAACTCGCCTTTGTGGTGTTTGACTGTATCTTGTGGGTAAAGTGCATAACCTCTGCAGAGTTTAGAATCTATTCGAATAGCCGTGTCCGCGGTATTGGACATCGCTCGGGAATTACAGTCAAGGGTTAGATTTTCTCAAAAATAACTTTGGTTTGAAAGGTTGGGTTGGTTTAATAATGAAGATGATGGAAAAGTGGTTTAGGATGGGGAAAATGTTTATTAAACTTCTTGAAAAGTTATTTATGCTTTACTTATGTCTACTGCTTTCGAATCTACTTATATTACTTGTCAAATGCTGTTTACTGCAAATATACCCTGAGCTATTCCTTTGTACCAAGCCATGCATATAGTATATTAGCTTGCATTCTGTGCATGACTTGCTGAGTACCAAGTACTCACCCTTGCCTCAACACAACATCAGTTGAAGAGGAGACTACGCCAGCTTTGGAGGAGGAACTCCAAGAGGATCCGTCTACTTAGGGACGCGAGCCCAGTCAGTTGCCTGTGGTATACTGGATGGCGCCACGAAGTTATTTGATTTTCCGCTGCTATCATTTCTCTTTTAATAAGTTTCGCCTTGCGAGGCATACATTTGTAACTTGACCATAAGGTCGAGTAACCAGTTTGGTTATTTAAATAAAGTGCTTTGATATTATCGAATGGTATGATTGTGATATTTACCGATGTTAAGACTGTGTGCACTAGCGCGTTCCTGGACTAGTGCTGAATACACAGAGGGTCCGGATTTGCAAATTCGGGGTCCCGACAGAGGTGGTATCAGAGCCAGGTTGACTGTAGGCTCAACCCTAAGATAGAATGGTCGTAGTGAGGATAAAACCTATTTTCTAAAAGCTAAAAAGTTGTCAAGATAAGAAATGACATCTCAACTTATCCCCTTCTCTCTTTTCTTGTCTCTTGCTGAAATTTTTCCTTACCTTGTCACAATTTAAAAATTCCGAGTTCTTACGTAAAGCACTCTTGTGACAGATGGAGGAAGAGTTCAACTACGTTGATCTAGGAGTTGGTCACGCCGCGGAACTTTGGCATATGCTACAAACTCTCGGAGAGTTTGAAAAGCCGCAATACCAAGTAGAGGTGATCAGACAAGCGGGATTGATCAAGGCTTGTGACGTGAAGATTGAGGTACCTGCTAGGAAAAAGGGCCCAGGCAATCGCCCGATACACTGTACTGCCAGGAGATCTACAATGCAGATGGGTATCCAAGAGGTATCACGACGAGCAATGCGGCACATTACCCGTATCTACGCCAGGGAGCTTGAGAGCACGGTGTTTCGTTATCATCCGCGCAGCGATAACCTTCTTGACCCGAAGGCGATTCAGGATGAGGATGCCACGGTGACACAGTTGGCACGATTTGTGGTCGCCCAAGAGGATGTACTAGATAATACAAGCAAGGAGCTACAGAAGGCCCGCAAGGAGATCACGACAGAGAAGAACAGATGGCGGGAAGCTCAAGAGTATGTGGCACACCTTCTACGAAGGATTGACGAGTTGGAGATGACCTTGTACGGACGGACCCAAAGCCGATTTCTCGAGCTACGAGCCAGATCCGGAGGAGTCGGATCTCGATGAGGACACCGCTTCTTCGGGACTACCATAGAGGACACGATTCTTGCTGGACATGGCGATCGTTTACGCCTATGCCACAAAGACCGTACCCAGGCCGTGGAGGATTTCTCGATGAGTGAGCATAGGTTCTATAGTGAGACTCCTTCGCCGAGTCGCGTCATAGAATAAAGAGTCACCCTTTAGGCATTAGACTCCAGAGTTAGTCGATTTGGATTTGCTTTGTTTGCTGAGTGTGCAGTATGTGTTGCAAGGCCCTTAGGCATTGTAAGCAACCATACCAAGTTATTAATAATAAAGTTGGACCTTAAAGTACGCCTTTCGCCCCGCATAAGTTCCATATTACTTGTCTATTCTTGTTTCCCTCTCATCTCTAAACCTAGAGCAAACCGACAGATGGTGAACACCCGTGGAAACTTTGGAAGCAATGGAAGTGGTTCTCGCCCAGCAGAAAACCCCAATGATGGAGCACCAGCACCGCCACTGGATATGCAGAATTTCGGAGCTTTTCTTGCTGCCCAGACTCAGTTGATGCATGCTATGATGCAACAAATGCAACACGTCACCGCTCAGGCCACTGCTAATCAAGTTAATCAGGGACAACGCCAGAATACAAGACTATCAGAGTTCATGAGAACTCACCCACCCACTTTCTCTGGGAATGCCAATCCATTAGAGGCCGATGATTGGTTAAGGTCAATTGAGAGGAAGCTACACATAGCTCAATGCATAGGAAATGAGAAGGTACTCTACGCTTCTCATCAATTTGGAAGGAGCGACCGGCCGAATGGTGGGAGAACTTCTGTGCCACGCAAGAGAACCCTCAAGATATCACTTGGGAAGAGTTCACAGCTGCATTCCGACAGTATCACGTGCCTGAAGGAATCATGGACCTTAAGAAGGAGGAGTTCAGGGCACTGAGACAAGGTAATCAGCCAGTGGCCGACTACCTGAGGATGTAGCGACAGATAAATCCAGACAGTCTCGTTTTATGAAGGGACTTAACTCAGGATTGCAAGTAGGATTGATCACCCACACCTTCCCAGATTTCCAAGAGTTGGTGAATAAGGCGCTTATTCTTGAGGACAAGCGCAAGGAACTGGATGAGAACAGGAAGCGCAGGATGCAACAGCAAGGATCACGCCAGGGAACGCAATGGCGCTGAGAGTTGCACCAAATCAATTCTTGATTCCAACCACGAGAATGCAACAAGGACACCATCCCAGCGCCAAGACCTGTCAATCGGAACTACGAGACCCCAGCCCCCGCTAGAAACGCGCTGCTCGAGCGATCGGCAACAAACAGTGAGACGCCGCTACAAGCGCAACGAGCCAGGACACTTTGCCAACAGTTGTCCAAAGAAGACAGCGAGGCGACCCGATTCGCTTCAATCTAGGAACCACCCCAGCTAGGACGCCCGGCACGAGAGCCACACCCAGGCCGTGGTGAGAGGCCGAGTCAACCATGTCACCGCAGATGCAACTGCGAGAATGCTACGACGTCGTCTTGGGTAAGTTACTTGTTAACTCGATACACCAGCGATTTTGTTTGACTCTGGAGCTTCAGATTCGTTTGTTTCGCAAGGCTTTGCTACTAGAAATGATTTGGGGATTGCAAGACTTAGATGCATGCTTTTAGTTCAAACCCTGGTTCGAACTCCGAACGAAAGTAGGATGTTCCGGTGAGAATACTAATAGATGGAATAGAGTTCCTAGCAAACCTTATAATTTTGGAGACCCGGACCTTAGAGCGTCATATTAGGAATGGATTGGTTATCCAAGCACAAGGCCGTATTGGATTGTGGACGAAGGACTATCTCGATTGAGAGCCCCTGTGGAAAGAAAGTGGAATTTCAAGCCACTGCAGCTAGAGATGGACAGTTGATGGTTAACAGTACCAAGGCAATCGGCATAGATGATGTCTCAAGAGTGAATGAGTACCCGGATGTTTTTCCTGAAGATCTACAGTATGCCGCGAGACAGGGGACATAGAGTTTGTGATAGAGCTTGTACCGGTACAGACCGATAGCAAAGAGACCCTATCGGATGTCCACCGAGGAGTTGGTAGAAATGAAGAAAGCTTGACTAGAAGAGTTAATGGAGAAAGGATTTATCAGACCGAGTTCGTCGCCGTGGGGAGCACCAGTTTTGTTTGTCAAGAAGAAGGATGGGAGTTTCAGGATGTGCATCGACTATCGTGCACTCAATGAAGTCACCGTGAAGAATAAGTATCCGCTACCCAGGATTGATGATTTGTTTGATCAACTAAGAGGAGCCGGAGTTTTCTCCAAGATTGATCTCGAGATCGGGATACCATCGATTGAAGATCCGCTTTCGAGGAAGATATTCCGAAGGCGCATTCTCGTCAAGATATGGACATTACGAGTTTCACGGTTATGTCCTTTGAAATTTGACGAATGCGCCCGGCTTATTTCATGAATATGATGAATAAGGTGTTCATGGAATATTTGGACAAGTTTGTCGTCGTGTTCATAGACGATATCCTAATCTACTCCAAGGCGAGAGAGTGAACATGCCGAACACTTAAGGCGAGTTTTGGGAAAGGCGAGGAACAGCAACTTTTCGCCAAGTTCGGCCAAGTGTGATTTTTGGAAGGACAAGGTGGAGTTTCTTGGACATGTAATGACCGCGGAAGAGTCGCCAGTAGATCCAAGCAAAGTAGAAGCTGTGTTACATTGGGAGCGTAGAAGATCGCTGACCCAGTTCGGAGTTTCCTTGGAATGGCGAGGATACTACCGCCGTTTCATCGAAGGCTTCTCGACAATTGCGAAACCTCTTACATGGCTATTTGAAGAAGGAAAAGAAGTTTGCATGGGCGCCTTGAGAATGTGAGAAAGGATTCGAGGAGTGAAGAAGCGATTGACATCAGCGACCGGTGTTAGTTCTCTAGGATGTTGCTCAAAGCTTCGATATTTATTGTGACGCATCGCGCCAAGGACTTGGATGTGTCTTTGTCTGCAGAATGGAAAGGTCGCCGCTTATGCATCAAGGCGATTGAGGCCGCATGAGGAAAATTATCCGACACATGACCTAGAGTTAGTGCCGTAGTGCATGCCTTGAAGATATGGCGTCACTATCGATTGGAAGCAGATGTGAAGTGTATACGGATCATAAGAGCCTTAAGTACATATTCACCCGATCGGATCTGAATATGAGGCGAGAGGAGATGGTTAGAGTTGATCAAAGACTATAATGTTGGAATCCATTACCATCCCTGAAGGCCAACGTAGTAGCCGATGCCCCGAGTCGGAAAAGCCATACCGTGAGTACGTTGCTAGCCACAAGTCGGGATGAGTTATGTGAGGACTTTCGAGAAAATGAAGATTGAGGTTGTACCTAGCGGATTCTTGGCCGCATTAGAAGTAAAGCCTACCCTAGAGGATCAGATCCGAGAAGGGCGAGGAAGGATGATGACAAGATCCGCGAGGATTAAGTCCATCAAGGAGGAAGGCAAGGCGAGAGGACTTCAAGTTGGATGAGCAAGGCACGTTGTGGATGAAGGATCGCATTTGTGTGCCTAACAAGAAGGAGTTAAAGCATCTGATTCGAAGAAGCCCATGACTCCAAGTACTCAATTCATCCCGAAGCGCCAAGATGTATCGAGGATCTGAAGGAGAGATTACGGTGGCCGAGTATGAAACGTGAAGTTGCCGAGCATGTTGCATTGTGCGGCGTATGCCGGAGAGTCAAGGCAATGCATCGAGAGACCAGCGGGATTGCTACACGGCTGAAAATACCCGAGTGGAAGTGGGAGGAAATCGGAATGGATTTCATTACCGATTTGCCGAAGACTCAAGGAGGTTATGACTCCATATGGGTTATAGTGGATCGCTTGACTAAAGTAGCCCATTTTATCCCCGTGAAGACCACTTACTCGGGAGATAAATTAGCGTAATTGTACATAATCGAGATTGTTTGTTTGCAGAGTGCCAAAGAGGATTGTATCAGACGAGAGGAACCCAATTTACCTCAAGGTTCTAGAATAAGTTGCATGAAGCCATGGGAACCCGTTTGAACTTGATGTGACTTATCATCCTGACGGATGGACAGGCCAGAAAGAGTCAACCAGATTCGAGGATATGTTGAGAGCTTGTGCATTAGCTTATGCTACCTCTTGGGATAAGAGTTTGCCGTATGCCGAGTTCGATTACAACAATAGTTATCGAGCTAGTTCTGAGATGTCACCTTTTGAGGCCTTTGTATGGTCGACCACTGTCGGACGCCATTGAATTGGAATGAGACCGTGGCGCAGCGCGTGTCTTTGGGCCTGATATTCTTCAAGAGGTGAAGAGCGGTCGCCATGATTAGGGAAAGGTTGAAGATCGCCCAATCTCGACGGAAGAGTTATCTTGACAATCGTCGCCGAGACTTGAGTTTGAACCGTAAGACTTTGTATACCTCGAGTTCGCCTCTCGAGGGAGTTAAGAGGTTCCATGCCAAGGGAAACTTCGCACCCCGTTATGTTGGACCATTTAAGGTTTTGAGTCGCAGAGGCGAAGTTGCTTATCAGCTGGAGTTGCCACAGTCGTTAGCAGGAGTACATGATGTATTCCATGTGTCCCAGTTAAAGAAATGTCTCCGAGTTCCTGAGGAACAGACACCGCTAGAGTCAATTGAGTTGCAAGAGGATTTGACTTATAAGGAACATCCTGTGAGGATTCTAGACACAATGGATCGAGAAACCAGAAACAAGTCAACCCGTTTACAGAGGGATTCGATGGAGCAACCATGCAGAGAGCGAAGCGACTTGGGAGCGCGAAGAGGATTTGAAGAAAGAGTTTCCAAACCTATTCTGTAGTGAGCCCTGAATCTCGGGGACGAGATTCTATTAAGGGGGGGAGGTTTGTAACACCCCAAAATTTTTCTTTTCTTAAATTCATGTGTGATTTGGCATTTTGGTGAATTTTTGGAATTTTCTGGAATTTATTTGGATTTATTTGGAATTTATTTGAATTTATTCCATTTTGAAATAATTAAAGAATTTAATTTTGCAAATAAAATTTTGTTGGAAATATTTTATTTGAGTCCAAAATGATCCAAAATATTTTCCGTAATTTTTCTCGAATTTTTCTCGAGTCAATTGCTATTTTTAATGAATTAAATGAATTCTTGGGAATTATTTTAAATATTAAATCGCTGAAAATCCAACTCGGGTCAAGTCTTGTTCATCCGATCGAGCCCGAGTCGACTCGAAGTTCGAGTCCGACCGAGCCACGTGACTCGACCGAACCCACTCCTAAACCTAATCAATCCCAACCGTTGGATCAAGATCCAACGGTGAGATCCGCCGCACGGTTGAGCCGTGTCCGACCGAACCCGTTCGCGCCCGGTCCGATCGGGGCCGTTGATCGCGCCACGTGGGCGGTTCTCGTGCCGTCTTCCCGCCGTCCGAGCCGGACTCACGCCCGTGAGAGCGCCGCCGTGACCGACTAGGAGTTCCGCCGAGCACGCCTCCGGGGCTATTTAATGCCGGATCGCACCCCGAGGATCGCCATCCCACGTCGGTCCCGAAACCCTAGCTCGCGCCGCTAGGATCTCCACCGTCTCGCCGCTATTGCTCGCCGGAGTCAAGAACAGCCGCCGTGTGTTCTTCGTGCTCCGCCGCAAACCAGCGCCGCTCGTCAGAAACGAGGCGGATTTGGACCCCAGGAGCGGGGCGAACCTGGGCGCACACTTCATCTCACCGAATCGCGCGAAAACGCCGTTGCGAAGGTCGTCTCCTTCCTCTCGGCCAAACCAGCGCCACGCGCGTGCCATCGCCGTTCGAGCCGTGCACCGTCGGATCGGATCGGACGGCAGCGGTGAGTTCACGTGTTTTCCCAAACCCTAGAAACCCGACAGATGCGGGCCGTTGGATCAAGATCCAGCGGTTCACAATCGCCACGCGTCTTGCGGTGCTATTATAGGATTAGATCTGGACCGTCCGATCTAGATCGAACGGCCCACGATCATCGAGTAGTTTAACGTGTTAACCCTGGATCCAATCCGCGCCGTTGATTTTCAAACCAACAGTCGCGATTGCGCCACGTGTCGGGGAGATGGACCGACGCGGTCAGCGCACCCGCGCGTGAGACGCTGACACGGCGGGCCCGCGCGTCAGCGGGACAGCGGAACCGCACCATGACGTCATCGCTTACGTCACGGTGGGGGCCCGCTTGTCGCCACTGCCCGATGTCTTGGCGTCGGCAATGACGTCATCACAGGTCCCGCTTTGTCGGCCGTGAGCCATGAACCGAGTCCACGGTGGACCCGAGCCGAGCGTGGACCACGTCCATGGACCGGCTGACGTCAGCCAACCAATCAGAGGCTGCCACGTGTCCATGCTGACGCAATAATTAATTTCCGAAAAAGAAAATGATTTATTAATTCGAATTAAAGATTTCAGATTTTGTTTCAAACTTCAAACACTTATAACTTTTGCGTTTCAACTCCGATTTGAGTGATTCAAATTTCTAAATTTGTATAAAATTGAGATCTACCTAAATATGAATTTTATTTAATTTTTGGACTAAAGTTTTTCTCTGCAAAATTATTTAAATGATTATTTAAACTTTAAATAATCATAACTTTTAACGTTTAACTCCAAAATTGACGATTCCAGTTTCTAAAAATCCATAAAATTATGTTCTTTCTGTTTATGGATTTTATTTGGATGTTTGGGCACTTTTTGCCTATTGTTTATTTGTGTATTTGCTATTTGCACGCTTTACGAGTAGACGTTGAAGTGCCGGAAGGATTCGAAGGAGAAGTATTGACTCAGGATCCAACTCAAGACCAAGAGCAAGTACTTTTTGAAGGCAAGTTGTGCTTTGACCATGTTGATCCTATTTCGAAATATATTTTGATTTAAACTATTGCATGCTAGTTCAATTAGAAAAATACTTGGTTTAAACATGGGGGTTAGATAAGTACCAATTTGCTGTATGACACCTTGATTATTTAAGTATGTGCCATGACCCTTGTCACCCTAGTTGTGGATTACTAGTTGGACATTATTAAATTGCCAACCTGGGTTTAGACCGTTGTAGTATATCGCTTAGACACACTTTCGTGCTCATAACATGATTTTGGATAATCAAATGTTAATATTGACTTAATGATATATTGAACCTGTTTTGGAAAAGTATCATGTGATGTTGATGGCACGTGGTGCATGGTAATCAAGCGGGGTTTGATAAAGCGATTTTCGGCCGGCATGTGGCAAGAGTAATCAGGTGGGCCAGTTGTGGCATTGGGAGTGTTGATTTGGTTCTTCGGGTAGTCTTGCCCTGGTCACCCTAAGGACTTAACCTTGCAAGCCTTTGAACTGGGTCTAACGTGCAACCACATGTCTAATGGGACGGACCTAGTTGACTAAGTCACTAATAACGCACTGTGGGACCTCGGAGGTCAACTACACCCTTTGTGTAAGTTGTATGGGGGAGCGTACCGGGGCTGAGGCCAGGTACCCATCTAACGGTTGATTGGCCTAGACTTCGCCTTAGCTAAGGGAAGGGTTAGTGCGCAATAACCGGGGAGGACCACTTGTATTGTTAGAAGTTTCCGAAAGACTTTGTTCACGAACTCGCCTTTGTGGTGTTTGATCGTATCTTGTGGGTAAAGTGCATAACCTCTGCAGAGTTTAGAATCTATTCGAATAGCCGTGTCCGCGGTATTGGACATCGCTCGGGAATTACAGTCAAGGGTTAGATTTTCTCAAAAATAACTTTGGTTTGAAAGGTTGGGTTGGTTTAATAATGAAGATGATGGAAAAGTGGTTTAGGATGGGGAAAATGTTTATTAAACTTCTTGAAAAGTTATTTATGCTTTACTTATGTCTCTGCTTTGAATCTACTTATATTACTTGTCAAATGTCTGTTTCTTTGCAAATATACCCTGAGCTATTCCTTTGTACCAAGCCATGCATATAGTATATTAGCTTGCATTCTGTGCATGACTTGCTGAGTACCAAGTACTCACCCTTGCCTCAACACAACATCAGTTGAAGAGGAGACTACGCCCGACTTTGGAGGAGGAACTCCAAGAGGATCCGTCTACTTAGGGAAGCGAGCCCAGTCAGTTGCCTGTGGTATACTGGATGGCGCCACGAAGTTATTTGATTTTCCGCTGCTATCATTTCTCTTTTAATAAGTTTCGCCTTGCGAGGCATACATTTGTAACTTGACCATAAGGTCGAGTAACCAGTTTGGTTATTTAAATAAAGTGCTTTGATATTATCGAATGGTATGATTATGATATTTACCGATGTTAAGACTGTGTGCACTAGCGCGTTCCTGGACTAGTGCTGAATACACAGAGGGTCCGGATTTGCAAATTCGGGGTCCCGACAAACATCCTACTTGAGATCGGAGTTCTGATCCAAGGGTTTGAACTATAAGCATGCCTTTAAGTCCCACAACCTCCAAATCATTCTTAGAAACAAAATCCTGAGAAACAAACGAATGCGAAGCTCCCGAGTCAAACAAAACTGTAGCAGGTACTGAGTTAACAAGTAACTTACCCAGCACGACGTCCGTAGCATTCTGGAGTGCATCGGTGGTGACATAGTTGACGCGGCCTCTCACCACGGTCTGAGACGCGGCTCCTGATGCGGGGGTCCTAGCTGGTGTGGATCCCAAGTTGAAACGAATTGGGGTCACTTCTGCTGTCTTCTTGGGGCAACTGTTGGAAAAGTGCCCTGGCTCATTGCATATGTAGCAGCATTTCACTGTCCCCTGCTGACTGCTCGGTGCGGCGTTCCTTGCCAGGGCGGGGGTCTGATAATTCTGATTTGCAGGTCTCGGCGCTGGCGACGGTGTCCTCGCTGGATTCTACGGCTGAAACCTGAAAAACTGGTTTGGCGCAACTCTCAGACGTTGCTGCGCTCCTTGGCGTGTTCCCTGTTGCTGCATCCTGCGCTTCCGGTTGTCATCCAGTTCTTTGCGCTTGTCCTCCAGAATGAGCGCCTTGTTCACCAACTCCTGGAAATTCGGGAAGGTGTGGTTGATCAGTCCCACCTGCAGTCCAGAGTTAAGTCCTTTCATGAATTGGGACTGCCTTGCCTTATCAGTCGCTACATCCTCAGGCGCGTAGCGAGCAAGCTGTGTGAACTTGTTCAGATAATCAGCCACCGACATGCCACCTTGCTTCAAAGCTCTGAATTCCTCGTTTTTGAGGTCCATAATTCCCTCTGGCACATGGTACTGGCGAAAAGCAGCTGTGAACTCCTCCCATGTGATTTCCTGTGGGTTCTCCCGAGTAGCGTAAAAGTTTTCCCACCATTCTGCTGCGATTCCTTCTAACTGATGAGAGGCATAGAGTACCCTCTCATTTCCCACACACTGTGTGATGTGAAGCTTCCGTTCAATTGACCTCAGCCAATCATCTGCCTCCAATGGATTGGCGTTTCCAGAAAACGTGGGCGGATGAGTCCTCATGAACTCAGGCAATCTTGATCCCTAACGCTGCCCCTGATTGGCCTGGTTAGCGGCGGCCTGAGCGGTGACTTGCTGCATCTACTGCATCATTGCATGCATCAATTGGGTCTGAGCAGCGAGGAAAGCTCCAAAGTTTTGCATGTCCACGGGTGGTGCTGGCTGGGGTGCGAGTGCTCCATCATTGGGGTTCCCAGTTGGGCGAGAACCACTTCCATTGCCTCCAAGGTTTCCGCGGGTGTTCACCATCTGTCGATTGCTCCAAGGTTTAGAGATAAGGAGAAAACAAGCATAGATAAGTAATAGAGTAAACTATACGGGGTGGAAGGTGTAACTCAAAATCCAACTTTATTATTTATTCAATAATAACTTGGTATGGTTGCTTACAATGCCTAAGGGCCTTGCAACACATACTGCACACTCAGCAATCAATGAAAAATCCAAATCAACTAACTCTGGAGTCTAACGCCTCTACGGGTGACTCTTTATTCTTAGACGCGACTCGTCGAAGGAGTCTCAACCTCTACTCCTAAACGCTCACTCATCAATCCAACCTCCACTGCCCGGGTACGGGCGCGGCGGCATTGGCGCGAAACGGTCGCCATGCCCTTCAACTGTGACTGTGGTAGTCGAAGAAGCAGTGCCCTCCTCAAGCTCTGGCTCCTCTGGGTCTGGCTCGTGTAGCTCGAGTACTGGCTCTGGTTCTGGTGCATACAACGCTGTCTCTAACTCGCTAATTCTTTGCAGAAGGTGCGACACGTACTCTTGAGTTTCTCGCCATCTGTTATTTTCTGCTGTGACTTCCTTGCGGGCCTTCTGCAGCTCCTTGCTTGCGTCATCGAGTACGTCCTCCTGGGCGACAACAAGTCGTGCCAACTGTGTGACCATGTCATTCTCATCCTGAATCATCTTCGGGTCCAGAGTGTTATTGCTGCGCGGATGGTAACGGAACACCATGCTCTCCAACTCTCTGGCGTAGATGCGGGCAATGTGCCGCATTGCTCGTCGTGACACCTCCTAGATACCCATCTGCATTGTAGACATCCTGGCGGTGCAGTGTATCGGGCGATTGCCCGGGCCCTTATTCCAGATCGACGTAGTTGATCTCTCCCTCCATCTATCACAAAAGTGCTAACGTAAGAACTCAGAATTTTCAAATCGTGACGGAGGTAAGGAAAGATTAAGCAAGGGCAAGAAAAGAGAGAAGGGGATAAGTCGAGATTTCATTCTTTGTCTTGTCAAATTTTAACTTTAGAAAATAATTTTTGTCCTCACTACGACCATTCTAACTAAGGGTAGCCTACAGTCAGTATGGCTCTGATACCACCTCTGTCGGGACCCGAATTTGCAAATCCAGACCCTCTGTGTATTCAGCACTAGTCTAGGATCACGCTAGTGCACACAGTCTCAACATCGGTAAATATCACAATCATACTCAATGAAATAGTAAAGTACTTTATTGAAAGGAATATAATGAGTTGCTCGACCTTATGGTCAAGTTACAAAAGTTCGCCTCGCAGGGCGGAAACTTATTAAAAGTGACGATAGCAGCGGAATATGAAGAAAACGGGTGGTGCCAACCAATATGCAACAGGCAACTGACTGGGCTCGCCTCCTAGTTCAACGGTTCCTCTTGGAGCTCCTCCTCCGAAGCTGGTGTAGACTCTTCTTCAACTGGTGTTGTATTGCGGCAAGGGTGAGTACTTGGTACTCAGCAAGTCATGCACAGAATGCTAACTAATATACTACATGCATGGCTTAGTACAAAGGATAGGCTAACAGGTATATTTACAGTAAACAACATGTAACAAGTAGCATAAGTAGATTCGAAAAGCAGTAAAAACAAATACATTATCAATAACTTTTCCAGAAGTTAAATAAACATCTTTCCCATTCATAATCCACATTTCCAACAACATCATTCTTAAACCAAACCCTTTTTACAAGTCCAAGTTATTTTCATGAAAATCTAACCCTTGACTGTAATCCCCGAGCAGTGTCCAATACCGCGGACTCGGCTATTCGAATAGATTTTACACTCTGGAGAGGTTATGCACTTTACCCACAAGATACAGCCAAACACCACCAAGGCGAGAGTCCGTAACAAAGCCTTTCGGAAGCCTCAAGCTCCACAAGTGAACCTCTCCGGTTTGTGCCCTACACCATCCCTTCCCTTAGCAAAGGCGAAGTATGGGACCGACACACCGTTGGACGGGTACCAAGCCGCAGCTCTGGTACGCTCCCCTTTTAAGCTACACAAACGGTGTAGTTGACACCCTGAGGTATCACAAGCAAGATATCAGCAACTTAATCAACTATGTCCGTCCCATTCCGGACATGTGGTTGCACGTATGACTCAGTTCAAAGGCTCGCAAGGTTAAGTCCTTAGGGTGACCAGGGCAAGACTACCCGAAGAACCAAATCGACATTCCCGGTGCCACACCTGGCCCACCTGATCATTCTTGCCACATGCCCCGGTCAAATCTATTTATCAAACCCAGTTGTTTACCATGCACCACGTGCCATCAACAACAACATCAATAACACATGACACTTCTCAAAAACACGTTTCATATCTCATTAAGTCAATATTAGTATGTGATTGTTCAAAACACTGTTGACCACGTGGCAGGGCTAAGCATAGACTACGTCGGACTAATTTACTCATGTTGGCAGACTAATAATGTCCAACTAATTAATCCATAACTAGGTTTACAAGGGGTCATGGCACATATTTAACTAATCAAGGAGTCATACAACAATTTGGCATTTATCTAATTTCCCAGAATTAACTAAGTATTTATAACTAAATTAGCATGCAATAGTTTAAACCAAATTAATTTCAAAAGTGGGATCAATATGGTCAAAGCATAACTTGCCTTCAAAAAATACTTGTTCAGGCTCTTGAGCTGGCTCCTGGGTCAACACTTCTCCTTCGAAGCCTTTGGGCACTTCAACGTCTACTCGTAAAGAGTGCAAATAGCAAATAATAAATAAACAATAGACAAAAAGTGTCCAAACATCCAAATAAACTCCATAAACAGAGAACATAATTTTATAAATTTTTAGGAACTGGAATCGTCGAAATCGGAGTTAAAACGCAAAAGTTATCGCATTTCGAAGTTTAAATAATCAATTAAGTAATTTTACAGAGAAAAACTTTGGTCCAAAAATTAAATAAAATTCACCATTGTGATGATCTCATTTTTATAAATTTTTAGAAATTTGAACCACTCGATTTGGAGTTGAAATGCAAGAGTTATAAGCGTTTGAAGTTTCAAAATTCAATTAAATCAATAAACCGAATTAATCCATTTATTTTTATTTTGAAAAATCGGTTAATGACGTCAGCACGACGTCAGCCGGTGCTGGACTCAGTCCACCGTGGACTCGATCCACGGTTCATGTGTCTCTGACACGTGGGACCTCATCACGACGTCATTCTTTGGCGTCGTGTAGCTTGGCCGAAGCGGGTGACAATCGGGCCCCGGCCGACACGCGGGCCCGACGTGTCAGTGACACGCACGCACGTGCGCGCGCGTCGTACGGTGCGTCTAGGGCACACGTGGCACGATCTCGGCCGTTGGTTTGAAAATCAACGGCGCGGATTAGATCTAGGGTTTACGGATTAGATCGGACGGTCCAGATTGGATCTATTGCGGTGCAACGCGTGCTACGCGGCTCAATCTAAGCCGTTGGATCTAGATCCAACGGTTGGAATCTATCCTAGGTTAACGCCGTTATCAGCACGTGGCGATCGTGGGCCGTTGGATCTTAATCCAACGGTCCAGATCTGATCCGGGTTCTACGGTTTGGGGGAGAGCGTGGACTCACCGTAGCTGTCCGATCTCGAACGGACGGTTGTCCGAGCTCGCGAGGTTGATGGCGACGCGGCGGCGCTGGCTTGGCCGGAGAGAAGGACGACGACCATGGTCTCGGCGTTTCAAGCATGCTCCGGCGAGGTGAGTTGGCCTCACGGGTGCGTCTCACTTCGGGGATCTCAGATCTGGCCTCAGACGCTGCGGTGGACGGCGGACGGCGGCGGGGCGAGGCAAAAACCGTGGCGGAGCTTGTGCGCAACTACGGCGAGCGATTGCGGCCAGGCGGCGGCTGGGGCTCGGTGAGTTGGGGCTAAAGGTGCGCACGGCAAAGGGCAACCTCGGGCGATGACCCACGCATTAAATAGCCTCGGGATGCGCGCTAAAACCGGAACCCTAACGGAACGCGGCGGCTAGGCGGCGGAGGATTCCGTCTCGGACTCGGGTGGAGACGATGACGGAGGACCGTACACGTGGCGCGATCAACGGCCACGATGGCCCGGCGTGCACGGATCCGGATTGGATCCGATCGAACGGTGCGGCGCAGTTCCTGACTGTTGGATTTGGATCCAACGGTCCGGATGGATTAGGGTTAGGGTTAATGCGATTCACGCACATGGGCTACGTGGGCCAACGTGGGCCGTTGGATCCCGATCCGACGGTCCACGGGGATTAGGGTTTGGGCGCGGTTCGACCGAACCGCACGGTGCGGTCGGGTTCGGGTCGGACTCGGACTTGAGTTTGACTCGGGCTCGGTCGGATGAATAGTACAAATCCAGTCGCATTTTCCAGCGATTAAATATTCAAATAATTCATAGAAAATTCAAATAAATCCAGAAAAATAGCAAAATACTCAGAAAAATCCCAGAAAAATTATGGTAAATACTTTGAGATATTTTGGACTCAAATAAAATATTTCCAACAAAACTTTATTTAAAAATTTAATTTCTCTAATTATTTCAATATGGAATAAATTCAAATTAATTCCAAATAAATCCAAATAAATTCCAAAAAATTCAAAAAATTCACAAAATTCTAAAATTTAACTTTATTCAAGAAGACAAAATTTTGGGGTGTTACAACAATCGTCGGGTCAGTCTCCTGCTTTAGACTCCCGAACTGGTTGTAGCTCATCCCGATCTGGAAGCGGGGAAAAAGGCGGTACGGGGATTCCGCAAGCCGAACACGATAGGTAACCGCCAATTGGAGGATAGCCTTCCTAGCAGCATCCTGCAGCACATGTGCCAGTATCATCCGCTCTGCCGTGAAGTAGAACGGGTGATCCTCAGCTAGAACCCGACTTCTCGCGAAGACGAGCAACCAGACATGCCACAAGTCGTGGCTACCGCCGGGTACGAATGAGTAGTGATACTCAGGACGATGGGAAAACCCCAACTACTGGAGCATCAGAGACAGCTCCTCGCAAAAGCCCCCAGCCAACGGCGCAAAGGTGGTGACAGCAGGCATCTACAATTTTGAAACAAGACAAGATTAGTAACTAGTTTTTAAACAATGGATCAGATAAAAAAAGACAATAAGACAGAAAAGATAGAAGCAAAGAAACTTAAAAGTTTATAAATATGTTTTCATAAAATATTAGTCCTTAGGGCCTTGCCATTCTAGCTAAGTCACGGCCTATAGTCGTCTAGGCTCTAATACCACCGTTGTGAGACCCCGGATCAGCTATCCGAAATCTCCTGTGTATTCTGTACTAGTCCCAGATCAATAGCTAGCACACAGTCAACAGTGATACATCATTGCCGAACATAACGAAAATTGTAACAAAAATATCAAGTATTGGCCACACGGCCACTTATTACAATACTCGGTCACCAGACCAGAGACACGGCAACAGAAACAAAACGAAACAAAGCGAAAACCAAGAACACCATAGGCGACGACAAGACACGCGACTAGCTATCCTGACGATCTTCCTCGAATTCCTCGGAGTAGAACTCACCGTCTTCAATGGCGTCCTGATAGTTTTCTGATGACTACAAGTTGTATAGCACGTGAGTACATAAGTACTCAGCAAGTCTGGGAAATTATGCATATGTGGGACTTTCCAAGAAAGGCTTAAAGGGTTCTTTTGCACAAAGCCAAGTTTCAATAAACCATAATTAATGATAAGTTTCGTAAAACATATTTTAGCAATTCTTTTTAATAATTGAATTATATAATATTTCAGTGAAGATTCTATCCACCATCACTAATATAAGGGCTCTATCCGCCACAAGTTTAAAATATCAAGATCAACCACACATGACTCCATCCGTCATGACAAGAAAACAGGTCCCAACTACCTGGTTGGCTCAATTTGCCAATTAACCATCCGAGAGTTCTAACCACTCCCGAATCCCAAAATATCATTTATTTTCAAAACCAAAACCAAAGTCTACCAGTATGAAAGTATTCTGTGCTTTGCCCTTGACCGTAGGCACGGCTATTCGAATAGTTTTAACTCTGTAGAGGTGTATAACTTTACCCACAAGACATGATGATCCCTTAATGCCAAGTACTATTAACACACTTCCGAGGTGTGCCGGCAGGGATATCATGACAAGGCCTTTACAGTGTATACGCCTAGCCAGACTCACCCGCTGAGGTTTCACCGCTGTTAGGGTTCTATCTACCCAGTACAGAAGCCCCCTCTTGCGCCGTGTGGGAAAAACCGACTCGCCTCCAACTGGCGCCCACATTCCACCAACTGGTGAGTCTAAACTAGGTTTCTACAAATTATTCGGCTAGGTCGTACCATTATAGGCATGTGGTAGTACGGTTATGCTCAGAATAAGCAGTCATAAGCGTCGATCCTTAAGTGACTTGGGGCGGTACTTGCACATACATCTAGTGCTCCATCCGCATCCACCCGACATTTCATGCCGCCCAAGTTCAAACCTTTTTTCTTTTTATTTTTATTTTATAAAAACAGAACCAAATCGTTACATAATTCTTGAATTATCAAGGAAATCACAATTTTAATAACATCCCTCCCATAGGTCACTTTCGTCAATTCGGATACTAAGCATATCTACCCATCTAGTCAACAAATGTCATAATATAAGGTAAACATGACATAGCAAGAGTCCTAGGGTTACAATTAAGCATTAATAACAATAATCAAGGAGGTAATCGCAATTGGGATTAACTATTCATCTATATTTCACATACAATGATAAAAATAGCATGCATGTTTATAAAGCATTTTAAACAGAGTTGCAAACATAGGATCAAGATGTGTCAACGAGAATTTCCTTCAGTCGCGGCTGGGTGGTCGAACTCGAGAAGTCCGGCGGTGGGGTCGGCGGACTCGGTGGGATCGTCGGCTACACGCGAAACGAGACAACAAATAAATAATAATAAATAAAATAAAATCCAAAAATTATAAAAGTAGTACTGGCAGGAAGATATTGAATTTAGATGAATTTTGGAACTTGAACGAAGTCAATCGGAGTTCGGACGGAAAAGTTATGAGCTGCCGAAGTTTGGAAAAATCCAGAAAATACGAAAGGGAGGAATATTATCTAGCATCTTCATTTTTGGCTGATTTTAGGAGGAAAAAGAGTATATGACAGTGGGGCCCTCCTGTGATTGAGGGTGGGACCTTCTTCCTCAATGAGTGCCAAGCCAAGAACAGAGGAATGGAGGAAAAGGGCATTGCCATGGCGCGGCAGGGGAGGCCGGTGACCACGGAGGCGGGCTTCCGGCGACGCTGCAAGCAACGGCGCCCGAAGACACGGAGGCGTCGCCAGCGTGTGCGCGCGGGCAATGGTGGCGGCAGCCGGAGCCGGGCGAGCAATGGCCGGCTGGAGGCACCGGCAGAAGCGGCGCGTGGGCACCGGTAGGCGGCGAGGTCGCGTGCAGCGACGGCCGGCCGTCGACGGCACGGAGGGCCGGCGGCCACGGCGGCTTGCCACGGCAGAACAGGGGAAACCCCCAAATGTCCCAAATTTGCAATTTCACAAGAAATTTGAACAAGACTCCACCAAATAATTGCTAGATCATCTTGACCGTCACTAGAGGAGACCAAGATCACACGGAATTGAACCAAAACCTACCGGAGACGGAGAAATCGACGGTGAACAGCGGTTCATCCGGAAGAACTCAAACGTGAAATTCGTCGCTAAAGTTCGATGATCCCTGAAATTAGGTGAGGGGTTATGAGCACCACTACCCCACGGACACAAAGAAACAAGCGGAGTAAAGATTGAAGCACTGAGGTGGGAGATACGACCAAGAACGTGACGAACGCAAAGAACGGCACTGCCATGGCGGTTTTCTCGATCCCCCGGACGAATAACGAGAAGAGGCAATGGAAGATCAGGTGTTCTGGAAAAAGGACTCCGCAACGGAGGTTTAGGAACCGGCGGTGCGCGATTCGGGGAAGAAACGGAGAAGTTATGGCCATAAATGTTGATTTCGGTTTTGGAAAGATTATTCAAATTCCGGCATGATTCCGGGATGGAGATCGTGGGGGATGGAAAGAGCTCGCCGTCACGAATCCAACAGAGCCGACCGTTCGCGGATTGGTGCCTTATTTAGGAAGTTATGGAGGATTAATTGCTTAGGTGCCATGAATGGAAAATGGAGCTCCTTCTCTGTATCGTATTCAGCCAAGGTTGAAGAAGGTGCACTGTAGCATTGCCATGTGGCGAGCTCCCATTGGCCAAGGTTAAGTGAAGATATTCGCGCGCGGGAAAAATTAGAAAAATAGGCTAAAAATCCTAGAGAAATTCCTAATAATATTAGGGAGTATTTTGACCTCACTAGAACTAGTTTGATGATATTTGGATCATTTTTTAAGTTTAGAAAAATTTCAGACGAACAGACTGATTTTGATGAAAGGCGCGAGAGATAAAATAGTGGCGGAGTTCCAAAAATCTTGGGAATCATTCCAAAAATCATTTTGGAATATTTTGGACCTATTAGAAGTGATTTCTGGATTTTTGGAGTATTTGGAAACGCGGGTAAATTTTCAGGTACAGGCCGGAATTCAGGAATTTGATTTCTCGGACGGAGAGGAATTGAGCTTCAATTTCGGAAGGGAAAGGATGCCAGGTTAATTATTTTAAATTAGGTTTTTTCGAAAACCGAAACTGAGGATGTTACATAATGTCACATAGATTTCAAAAATATAAAATATTTAAGTTTTGCCTTATTATGCATTAAATGCTTATTAGTCAAAGTTCTAATACTTGAACAAGTTCGATTACTCGTAATTTTCGCAAAGTAACTTAAACTTTGATGAAACTAAATCCTAAAACCTTCAAAAGTGATACCCTTCCTAGTTATGCAAATTTTTTTTGATGTTTTAGTAATATTGAACTAAACCCATATAAGCCGCAACGCTCTTTTATATGAAAAACATCATGGATAGAAGTAAAACATTGTGGAACTAATTTTAAAACACTTTTAGAGATACCCTTAGCTAATGTCGAAAAAATGAGCAAAATAAAATGTATAGTATGGATGCAAACTTAGGATGAAACTTGATCCGATTAGTGTTACCTTTGTGATCATTTAGACTATTTGGACAGTGAATAAAATAAGTTGTCTATATGCTAGAACCTATAAAATCAATTTAGAAACACTCTACAGAGTGCATGCTACCATGTTCTAGAAAAACATCTTATTTATAAGTTACTTTCCATCTAAATCCAGCATTTCAAAATGCTTAAGTGTTAAGCATTTGCTTTACTTTCCCGCCGAATTCGTGTAATGCCACATAAGCTTTTTCAACGATGAATATGATGTCTCGTCTAAATCCTGTAATCTATAGAATTAGCGTAATAGTGTTCTCCAAAACATAGACTATTCTATTATGAAAAGATAATCTCATTTCATCATGTAATCCATATAAGTCTTGTTATCTCAATAAGCTTAAGCGTTAACTTTACTTAAGTACGTAATATGAATGAACGAACCTTAAGAAATCAACTACTATAAAGTTTGTTTCACCAGAGCCTTCTCAAATATCGTGAAAATGAGGCCGGTAGCCTAAACCAATAAATCTAACCCACGTAAGACTGATTCGGTGCGAAATCAATTAAAGATAAAGAACTATTCATTCGTAGTCTATTGTGATCACTTAAGCCTTTTCGGACATCCGTAGAATACCTCGTCTAAATACGAAGATTAGAGGGAATAGCTCAAAACCATTCTATAATGTTTGTACTACCATAATATGGAAAAACATTTAATTAATGACTTGCTTTGCATCTGAATCCTCTTAGCACAACAGGCCTAATTGTCACGAAAGTTAGTAACTTGGTATTTGAATAGTTGAACTTATTAAACCCTAAGGTAAAATGTTTATGCCACTAGAATCATCATATAATCATGTAAATATAACCTCTAGCCATATCCTCTAAGCCCAACTTATACAAATCAACTTTTGTGCAAATTATACTTAAGACTAAGTATTGTTCATGTGAACACTTTTATTGAAATCTTATTTGTATTAATCCAAACAATCTTAGCTTCTTGAATTTGAAGATAAATATAACTAAATACACAATTTTGGCCTCTTGAATTCGTAAATTAAAACTTTAACTTCCGTAAATCGCAGTTGCGTGCCCTATGTGTGTAGTTAGATCTAAACCCTAACCCTTGCGAAAGCCTAAACACACTCACACACCTGTTATTTTATGTGATTTTCAATTTGATGTTATTTGACTTCTTTTTGCCCCATTTATATCTGATTTCTTTTTGCCTCTTATTGTTATTGCTATTGCTTTATTTCTCGACGACTGACGTGTAGACTCCAACGCTCCAAATACTATTGCAGACGACTCCGACTTCACTACTAAAATCAACAAGCAAGGCAAGCACCCCTTTGATCATATTGATCCCAGCTTTTCAAACATGTTTTATCAAATGTTTTCATGCATGCACTATATTTCGTAAAACTTCTATGTTGTGGGATATGGTAGATATAACCTTTATTGTGGGATTTCCTTAATCATTATTGATATGTGAACCTTGATAACCCTAGATGATGGTTAGACACATGATAATGTTGAAATGGGTATACACGCTTATTACATGCATTGCTTAGCCATGCTCTAGAAATGGGGTCACGAATGGACGGTTACACTGTTCGTGATAATCAATGAAATTTGGACATGTTTTGGAAGAAACATGTGTTGTCTTGTAATTTAAAAAGGTAGGACATGACAGTAAACGATAGAGATATTTTTATAAAAATGAAAATAAAACTATGGTTTGACACGGCGAATTATGGCAATAGCCGGTTGTGCAAGGGTTGGATTTGCACGTAGTGTAGGGGAGTTTCTCGCCTGGGTCTGTTAAGGACCGAACATAGTGTTGTATGATCAAAGGGATACCCGTACAACCATAAGGGATGTTGTGGGATAGCCTTAGCTTATTAAGTTACTTAAAACTAGCTTTGCACATTAGCAAGCCGTAGTAGCACGGGTTGTTCTTGCGAGAATTACCCGTAGGGGGTCCACACGCGGGTGTGGGTTAGACACATACCAATGCAACGGTGTATGTAACACCCCAAAATTTTGTTTTCATAAATTTAGTTGAAATTTGGCATTTTTGTGAATTTTTAGAATTTTCTGGAGTTTATTTGAATTTATTTGAATCTATTCTCTTTTGAGATAATTAAAGAATTAAATTTTTTCAAATAAAGTTTTGTTGGAAATATTTTATTTGAGTCCAAAATGTCTCAAAATATTTTCTAGAATTTTTTTGGAATTTTTCTGATTTAATTGCTATTTTTCCCGATTTAATTGAATTTCTAGGAATTATTTGAATATTTAAATCGCTGGAAAATCGAAACCGGGTTTTTACTATTCATGCGACCGAGCCCGAGTCGGACTCGAGTCTGAGTCTGACCCGAACCCAAACCGCGCCGCGGTCGAGTCGGACCCTGTCCACCGAAACCCTAACCATGTGACCGTTGGATCAAGATCCAACGGCCCACGATGCGCCGCGTCAACCCACGTGGGGACGGATCGGGTCTGTCCGAGCCGATCGGATTTGGGCCGTCGATCGCGCGTGCTTGGACAGCTGGGATGCAGCCACGTCAGCCCAGTCCACGCCGTCGTCGGACTCCGCCGCGGAAACGGCATCCCCGTGAAATCTGTCTTGATCTCGACGTTTGGGCCGGTATTTAATGTCCGGGTGGGCGTCCGAGGTTTATCTTTGCTACCCGCACCGTTTGCCTCAACTCCCGAAGCCCTAGCCGCCGTGTAGCCGCTGCAATCCCTCGCCGAAGTTGGAGAAGAAGGCTGCTGCTGTTTTAGCCATTTTCCACCGACGTCCGCCGTCCTCCGCCGCGTTGAAGCCCAGATCCGGGGTCCTCGCGCTGAGCTACACCCGTGGGGACATCTCACTTCGTCGGGATCGTGCCCAAAAACCGTCGAGCGTGCCTTCGTCTTCGCCTTCGGCCACCGAAGCCCCGCCACGTCACCATCGTTGCCTCGAGCTCGGACAACTGTCCGATCAAGATCAAACGGCCACGGTGAGTCCACGCATTTTCTAAACCCGTAGAAACCAGATTAGATCTGGACCGTTGGATCAAGATCCAACGGCCCACGTTCGTCCACGTCAGCCGTTTCAAATCCACGTTGTGGTAGTTGGATCTAATCGCAGCCGTTGGATCTAGATCCAACGGCGTAGATCCGTGCACGCGTCGCGCGCCGGGACATGCCACGTTGTCCCATGGCGCGGTGAAACCCTAGCCGATCTGGACCGTCCGATCTAGATCGAACGGCCCAGATCAACCGCGTTAAACCCACGCGTGAAACCCTAGATCTAATCCGCGCCGTCGTTTTTCAAATCAACGGCCGAGATTGCGCCACGTGTGCCCTAGCCGTCTTGTGGCAACGCCGTGTCATCGACACGCCCGGGCCAGCAGCGTCGGCGAGCCAAGCCACACCGTGACGTCACCCATGACATCACCGGTGGGGCCCGCATGTCAGTGTTGTGGCCGAGCCGTGCTGATGTCAGAGATGACGTCATCTGGTGGGTCCCGCGTGTCAGAGGCACATGAGCCGTGGGCCGAGTTCACGGTGAACCCGGGCCGTGGGACCGGGCCACGCCGGCGACGTCATCTTTGGCGTCATAATCCGGTTTTTCAATAGAAAAATAATTTGGTGAAAAATTAAAATCCGCGCTGACGTCATGCTGACGTCATTAATCGGATTTTCAACATAAAAATAAATGAAATAATTCAGTTTATTGTTTAAATTGAATTTTGAAACTTCAAACCCTTATAACTTTTGCATTTGATCTCCGATTTGAGTGATTCAAATTTCTAAATTTTCATAAAATTGAGATATACCCAATGGTGAATTTTATTTAATTTTTGGACCAAAGGTTTTCTGTGTAATATTATTTAATTGATTATTTAAACTTAAAACGCTTATAACTTTTGCGTTATAACTCCGATTTGGACGATTCAAATTTCTAAAAATTTATAAAAATATGATCTATCTGTTTATGAACCTTATTTTTTGATACGTTTTGACTATTATTTATTTATTTATTGCTATTTGCACGCGTTACGAGTAGACGTTGAAGTGCCCGAAGGCTTCAAAGGTGAAGTGTTGACCCAGGGGCCAGCTCAATATCAAGAACAAGTGCTTTTTGAAGGCAAGTTATGCTTTGACCATATTGATCCCATTTTTGAAATTAATTTGATTTAAATTATTGAATGCTAATTTAAATTAGAAAATGCTTTATTTAATTCCGGGAAATTAGATAAATGCCAAATTGCTGTATGACACTTTGGTTAATAAAATATGTGCCATGACCCCTTGTCACCCTAGTTGTGGACTATTTAGTTGGATATTATTAATTGCCAATATGGGTTGGTTAGCACGACTGTAGTATGCTTAGCCCCGCCACGATGTCACGACATATTTTGGACATTTACATGTTAATATTGACTTAATGAGATATTGAACCTATTTTGGAGAAGTATCATGTGTTGTGATGTTGATGATGGCACGTGGTGCATTGTAAACAACTGGGTTTGATAAATAGTTTTGATCGGGGCATGTGGCAAGATTGATTGGGTGGGCCAGGTGTGGCACCGGGAAAGTTGATTTGGTTCTTCGGGTAGTCTTGCCCTGGTCACCCTAAGGACTTAACCTTGCAAGCCTTTGAACTGAGTCAATCGTGCAACCACATGTCCAGAATGGGACGGACCTAGTCGATTAAGTTGCTAATAACTTGCTTGTGATACCTCGGGGTGTCAACTGCACCGTTTGTGTAGCTTGAAGGGGGAGCGTACCAGGGCTGTGGCATGATACCCGTCCAACGGCATGTCGGTCCCATACTTCGCCTTTGCTAAGGGAAGGGATGGTGTAGGGCAAAAGCCGGAGAGGTTCACTAGTGTAGTTAAAGGCTTCTAAAAGACTTTGTTACTAGCTCTCGCCTTCGTGGTGGTTGACTGTATCTTGTGGGTAAAGTGCATAACCTCTGCAGAGTGTACAATCTATTCGAATAGCCGAGTCCACGGCATTGGACAAAGCTCGGGGATTACAGTCAAAGGTTATACTTTCATTAAAATAAGTTGATTTCGGAAACTGTTGGATTTGAGACTTGTGAATTGGAACTTAGGATGATAAATGCTTTACTTGTTCTTTTACTGTGAAGCCATTACCTTTACTTTGTTTTACTGCTTTACAATCTATTATTGTATTTACATATGCTGTTTACTGCAAACATACCTGTCAGCCTATCCTTTGTACTAAGCCATGCATTAGAATATTAGTTTGCATTCTGTGCATGATTTGTTGAGTACCAAGTACTCACCCTTGCCTCAAATACAACATCAGTTGAAGAAGAGTCTACGCCAGCTTCGGAGGAAGAACTTCAGGAGGAGCCGTCTAACTAGGTAGCGAGCCCATTCAGTTGCCTGTGGTATACTGAGTGGCACCACGATGATTCTTTTTTGCTGCAGTTGTTTCTTTTGAATAAGTTTTCGCCCTGCGAGGCATACTTTTGTAACTTGACCATAAGGTTAAGTAACCAGTTATATTCTCTTTTAAATAAAGTACTTTACTATTTCGTTGAGTATGATTGTGATATTACCGATGTTGAGACTGTGTGCACTAGCGTGATCCTGGACTAGTGCTGAATACACATAGGGTTCGGATTTGCAAATTCGGATCCCGACAGTGTACGCCTTGCTATGGGGGGAAATGGGTTACCTTGAGTTCTAAATGATCCTTGCTAACTTGCATTTATGCCGCCATAGTAGGGGTTTGTCGGCACCAGGCTAGTGCAAAGTTAGGTCTAAGTAATGTAACGATTATGTATGGTCTCTCCGCGACACACCAAAGGAAGTGTGTTAATTAACGTTTGCACAAAGAGACGATCATTCCTTATAGGTAAAGTTGTAGACCTCTGCAGAGTGAAAATCTTTTCGAAAATCCGTGCCCGCGGTTATGGCAGACTTGGTGAACTGGCACTAGTTAGATGATTTTGATATTTTCATAAAATGGTTTGGATTTGGAAAGATGGTTGGAAAGTTTATGTTACAGATAATTTTATTGGTTATGCCATGTATTGGCAAAAGGTTGGTTCAGCTATTGTGCCAGGTGTTGGCATTGGGCGATTCGAATCTCATGAAGAAACTGTGAGTTAAATGCTTACATACTTGTTATTTTATATCTGTCAAATTGCTTTTACTAAATTACTGCTTTCAATCTATTATTTAATATTTACAATTCAGTTGGCTTTATGCAAAATAACTGTAGCAGTCTTTCCTCTTGATACAAGCCTGCATTTATTTTAGGTTTGCAAAAGTCTTGCGGAGTACTCTATGTAATCAACCTTGCTATCATTGTTGTTTTTAGGTGGAGGAACAGACAATCCCGATGATACTTAATATACCGCAGATTACGGGGAAAGTACCGACGAGCTTTTCAAGGGTTTATACCTTGTCAGTTGCCTGTGAATATTTGGGCAAGGCATACTGCCAAGTATTTGTATCTTCCGCTGCACTCAATTTGGCCTGTTGGCCTTATTGTATGAAACTTAATCCTATCAATGTATTTGAGAACCCTTGTATGGATGTGATGACAATGTTGTAAATATGCGTACTAGGCACTGATCATGGGACTAGTTGTAACACCCCAAAATTTTGCTTTTCTTAAATCCATGTGTGATTTGGTACTTTGGTGAATTTTTGGAATTTTCTGGAATTTATTTGGATTTATTTGGAATTTATTGGAATTTATTCCATTTTAAAATAATTAAAGAATTTAATTTTTCAAATAAAGTTTTGTTGGAAATAATTTATTTGAGTCCCAAATACCCTAAAATATTTTCCAGAATTTTTCTGGAATTTTTCTGAGTATTTTGCTATTTTTAATGAATTAAATGAATTACTGGAAATTATTTTAAATATTAATTCGCTGGAAAATCGAGTCGGGTCAAGTAATGTTCATCCGACCGAGTCGGGTAGCTTTGCCCTGGTCAGCATAAGGACTTAACCTTGCAAGCCTTTGAACTGAGTCAAACGTGCAACCACATGACCGGAATGGGACGGTCCTAGTTGAGTAAGTTACTAATAACTTGCATGTGATACCTCGGGTGTCAACTACACCCTTTGTGTAGCTTGAAAGGGGCGTGCAGTCTTTGAGGCATGGTACCCGTCCAACGGTATGTCGGTCCCATACTTCGCCTTTGTTAAGGGAAGGGATGGTGTAGGGCAATAACCGGAAAGGTTCACTTGCGTAGTTAGCCGTTTCCGAAAGGCTTTGTTACGGACACTCGCCTTTGTGGTGTTTGGCTGTATCTTGTGGGTAAAGTGCATAACCTCTGCAGAGTGTAAAATCTATTCGAATAGCCGAGTCCGCGGTATTGGACATCGCTCGGGAATTACAGTCAAGGGTTAGACTTTCTTAAAAATAACTTGGACTTGGAAGGATTGGTTTGGTTTAAATGATGATGTTGATGGAAATGTGGATTAGGAGTGGGAAAAATGATTATCTAACTCCTGGAAAAGTTATTGATATCATACTTGTTTTTACCGTTTTCGAATCTACCTATGATACTTGTCAAATGCTGTTTACTGCAATTACACCTTGAGCTACTCCTTTGTATTAAGCCATGCATGTAGTATATTAGCTTGCATTCTGTGCATGACTTGCTGAGTACCAAGTACTCACCCTTGCCACAAAACAACACCAGTTGAAGGAGAGGCTACGCCAGCTCTGGAGGAGGAATATCAGGAGAAGCCGTCTAACTAGGAAAGCGAGCCCAGTCAGTTGCCTGTGGTATACTGGATGGCGCCACGATGTTATCTTACTTTTTCCGCTGCTTTTATCTCTCTTTTAATAAGTTCGTCCTGCGAGGCGTATATTTGTAACTTGACCCTAAGGTCAAGCAACCCAGTTTGAGTAACTACTTTAAGTACTTTATTATTTCGTTGAGTATGATTGTGATATTTACCAATGTGAGACTGTGTGCACTAGCGCGTTCCTGGACTAGTGCTGAATACACAGAGGGTCCGGATTTGCAAATTCGGGTCCCGACAGAGGTGGTATCAGAGCCATACTGACTGTAGGCTCAACCCTTAGTTAGAATGGTCGTAGTGAGGATAAAACCTATTTTCTAAAAACTAAAAGCTGCTCAAGATAATAAATGAATTCTCGACTTACGCCTTCTCTCTTTCCTTACCTTTTGCTGAATAATTCTGTCTCCCACTTTGATTTAAAAGTGTTGCGTTCTTACGCGAGTGTCTTGTGACAGATGGAGGGAGAGATCAACTACGTCGATCTTGAGATTGACGAGTTGGAGATGGCATTGTACGGACCAGGACCAGAGCCGGTACTTGAGCTACATGAGCCGGATCCAGAGGAGCCAGATCTGGATGAGGACACCGCTTCGTCGACTACCACAGTTGCCTCAGTTGCAGGGCATGGCGATCGTTTCGCGCCAATGCCGAAGCACCCGTACCCAGGCCGTGGAGGTTTTCTAGATGAGTGAGCATAGGATTAGAGGTTGAGACTCCTTCGTCGAGTCGCGTTTTAGAATAAAGCTTCACCCTTAGAGGCGTTGGATTTTTTTTTACTTGCTGAGTGTGCAGTATGTGTTGTAAGGCCCCTAGGCATTGTAAGCAACCATACCAAGTTATTACTATTATTAATAATAAAGTTGGACTTGAGTTACACATTTCGCCCCGCATAGTTTCTCTACTACTTGTCTATTCTTGTTCCCTCTCATCTCTAAACCTTGGAGCAAACCACAGATGGTGAACACCCGTGGAAACCTTGGGGGCAATGGAAGTGGCTCTCGCCCAACAGAAAACCCCAATGATGGAGCACCAGCACCGCCAGTTGACATACAAAACTTTGGAGCTTTTCTTGCTGCTCAAACCCAGCTGATGCATGCCATGATGCAACAGATGCAGCACGTCACTGCTCAGGCCACTGCTAATCAAGTCAACCAGGGACAACGCCAGAATACAAGACTGTCAGAGTTCATGAGGACTCATCCCCCCACTTTCTCCGGGAATGCTAACCCGTTGGAAGCCGATGACTGGTTAAGGTCAATTGAGAGGAAGCTACACATTGCTCAGTGCATGGGAAATGAGAAGGTAATCTACGCTTCTCATCAGTTGGAAGGAACAGCCGCTGAATGGTGGGAAAACTTCTGCGCCACGCGGGAGAACCCACAGGACATCACATGGGAGGAATTTACTGCTGCGTTTCGTCAGTATCATGTGCCAGAAGGGATCATGGACCTTAAGAAGGAAGAGTTCAGGGCTTTGAAGCAAGGTAACCAACCGGTGTCAGAGTATCTGAACAAGTTCACACAGCTTGCACGCTACGCACCTGAAGATGTAGCGACGGATAAAGCCAGACAGTCTCGCTTTATGAAGGGACTTAACTCAGGACTGCAGGTGGGACAGATCACCCACACCTTTCCAGATTTCCAAGAGTTGGTGAATAAGGCGCTTATTCTTGAGGACAAGCGCAAGGAACTGGATGAGAACAGGAAGCGCAGGATGCAACAGCAAGGATCACGTCGGGGAACACAACAGCGTTTGCGAGTTGCGCCGAATCAGTATTTCAGATTCCAGCCACAGAATGCAGCAAGGACTCAGTCACCAGCACCGAGGCCTGTGAATCAATTTCAGACCCAGCCCGGCCAGAACGCCGCGCAAGCAACCAATAGGAGCACAGTGAGGCGTTGCTATACATGCAACGAGCCAGGACATTTCTCCAACAGTTGCCCTAAGAAGATAGCAGGAGTGACCCCAGTTCGCTTCAACTTGGGATCCACACCAGCTAGGACATCTGCACCAGGAGCCGCACCCCAGACCGTGGTGAGAGGCAGAGTCAATCACGTGACTGCGGATGCACTCCAGAATGCCACAGACGTCATACTGGGTAAGTTACTTGTTAACTCAGTACCTGCAACAGTTTTGTTTGACTCTGGAGCTTCGCATTCGTTTGTTTCTCGAGATTTTGTTTCTAAGAATGATTTGGAGATTATGGATCTTAAGTGCATGCTTATAGTTCAAACCCCTGGGTCAGAACTCCGATCTCAAGTAGGATGTTCCGGGGTGAGAATACTAGTAGATGGAGTAGAGTTCCTAGCGAACCTTATTATATTGGGAACCCAGACCTTAGATGTTATCTTGGGAATGGATTGGCTATCCAAACACAAGGCCGTATTGGATTGTGGGCGAAGGATTATATCAGTTGAGAGCCCGTGTGGACGAAAAGTGAAATTTCAAGCGACCGCCGTTCGTGATGGGCAGATGATGATCAATAGTGTGAAGGCAATTAGCATAGAGGATGTTTCAGTAGTAAAAGAGTATCCAGATGTTTTTCCTGAAGATTTACCTGGTATGCCGCCAGACAGAGATATAGAGTTTGTGATCGAGTTAGTGCCCGGAACAGCACCGATAGCAAAGAGACCTTATCGGATGTCCACCGAAGAATTGGTAGAGATGAAGAAACAGCTTGAAGAGTTGATGGAGAAAGGATTTATCAGACCAAGTTCGTCGCCGTGGGGAGCGCCAGTATTGTTTGTCAAAAAGAAGGACGGAAGTTTCAGGATGTGCATTGATTATCGTGCACTCAATGAAGTTACTGTGAAGAACAAATACCCACTACCCAGGATCGATGATCTGTTTGATCAGCTGAGAGGAGCTGGAGTTTTCTCCAAGATTGACCTGAGATCAGGATACCATCAGTTGAAGATCCGATCGGAAGATGTTCCAAAGACCGCATTCTCGTCTAGATACGGACATTATGAGTTTACTGTTATGTCCTTCGGTCTGACGAATGCGCCAGCTTATTTCATGAATATGATGAACAAGGTTTTCATGGAGTACTTGGATAAGTTTGTCGTCGTGTTCATAGATGACATACTTGTTTACTCCAAGTCAATAGAAGAGCACGCTGAGCATTTGAGGCTAGTTCTTGAGAAATTGCGAGAGCAGCAATTGTTTGCCAAGTTCAGTAAGTGTGATTTTTGGAAGGACAAGGTGGAGTTCCTCGGACATGTCATGACTGCAGAAGGAGTCGCTGTTGATCCAAGCAAGGTAGAAGCTGTGTTACACTGGGAGCCACCGAAGACCGTGACCCAGATCCGGAGTTTCTTAGGGATGGCAGGTTATTATCGCCGTTTCATCGAAGGCTTTTCGACAATTGCGAAACCTCTTACGCAATTGCTGAAAAAGGAGAAGAAGTTTGCATGGACGCCGGAGTGCGAGAAAGGATTCCAAGAATTGAAGAAGAGATTGACGTCAGCACCAGTGTTGGTTCTGCCGGACGTCAATCAAAGCTTTGATATCTATTGTGATGCATCGCGCCAAGGACTTGGATGTGTGCTGATGCAGAACAGAAAGGTTGTTGCTTATGCATCAAGGCAGTTGAGGCCACATGAGGAGAATTATCCGACACATGACCTAGAGTTAGCTGCCGTAGTGCATGCTTTGAAGATATGGCGCCATTACTTGATTGGAAATAGATGTGAGGTGTATACGGATCATAAGAGCCTTAAGTACATATTCACCCAGTCAGATCTGAATATGAGGCAAAGGAGGTGGTTAGAATTGATCAAGGATTACAATGTCGGAATCCATTATCATCCCGGAAAGGCCAACGTAGTGGCTGATGCTTTGAGTCGGAAAAGCCACACCGTAAGTATGTTGATAGCCACGAATCAGGATGAGCTATGTCAGGAATTCCAGAGAATGAGGATTGAGGTAGTACCCAATGGATTCTTGGCCGCATTGGAAGTAAAGCCTATCCTACGAGACCAGATCCGAGAAGGACAAAAAGATGATGACAAGATCCGCAGAATTAAGTCCAAAATGGAGGAAGGCAAGGCAAAGGATTTCAAGCTAGATGAGCAGGGCACGTTATGGATGAAGAATCGGATTTGTGTGCCAAACAAGAAGGAGATAAAGCAACTAATTTTGGAGGAAGCCCATGACTCTAAGTACTCAATTCACCCAGGAAGTGCCAAGATGTATCAGGATTTGAAGGAAAGATTCTGGTGGCCGAGCATGAAGCGTGAAGTTGCCGAACATATTGCATTGTGCGACGTATGCCAGAGAGTTAAGGCAATGCATCAGAGACCAGCAGGATTGCTGCAGCCGTTGAAAATACCTGAGTGGAAGTGGGAGGAAATCGGAATGGATTTCATTACCGGTTTGCCTAAGACTCAAGGAGGTTATGACTCCATATGGGTCATAGTGGACCGCTTGACTAAGGTAGCTCACTTTATCCCTGTAAAGACCACTTACTCGGGAGATAAGTTAGCAGAGTTGTATATGATCAGGATAGTCTGTTTGCACGGAGTGCCAAAGAGGATTGTATCGGACAGAGGTACCCAATTTACCTCAAGGTTTTGGAATAAGTTGCATGAAGCCATGGGGACCCGTTTGAACTTCAGTACAGCTTATAATCCACAGACATATGGCCAGACTGAAAGAGTCAACCAGATTCTGGAGGATATGTTAAGAGCATGTGCATTGGCTTATGCTACCTCTTGGGATAAGAGTTTGCCGTATGCCGAGTTTAGTTACAATAATAGTTACCAGGCTAGTTTACAGATGTCACCTTTTGAGGCACTGTATGGTCGACCCTGCCGGACGCCATTAAACTGGAATGAGACCGGCGAGCGCCGTGTCTTTGGGCCTGATATTCTTCAAGAAGCTGAAGAGCAGATTGCCATGATTAGGGAAAGATTGAAGATAGCCCAATCACGACAGAAGAGTTATGCTGACAATAGTCGCCGGGATTTGAGTTTTGACCCAGAAGACTTTGTATACCTCAGAGTTACGCCTCTCAGGGGAGTTAAGAGGTTCCATGCCAAAGGAAAACTTGCACCCCGTTATGTTGGACCATTTAAGATTTTGAGCCGCAGAGGCGAAGTTGCTTACCAATTTGGAGTTGTCATGATCGTTAGCAGGGGTACATGACGTGTTCCATGTGTCCCAGCTAAAGAAGTGTCTTCGAGTGCCAGATGAGCAAACGCCCTTGGAGTCGATTGAACTGCAAGAGGATCTGACTTATAAGGAGTATCCCGTGAAGATTTTGGATACTATGGACCGAGAGACTAGAAATAAGTCAACCCGTTTCTGTAGAATTCAGTGGAGCAACCATGAAGAAAGCGAAGCGACTTGGGAGCGCGAGGAGGATTTGAAGAAAGAATTTCCGAACCTATTCCTTTAGTAAGCCCTGAATCTCGGGGACGAGATTCTGTTAAGGGGGGGGAGGTTTGTAACACCCCAAAATTTTGCTTTTCTTAAATCCATGTGTGAATTGGTACTTTGGTGAATTTTTGGAATTTTCTGGAATTTATTTGGATTTATTTGGAATTTATTGGAATTTATTCCATTTTAAAATAATTAAAGAATTTAATTTTTCAAATAAAGTTTTGTTGGAAATAATTTATTTGAGTCCCAAATACCCTAAAATATTTTCCAGAATTTTTCTGGAATTTTTCTGAGTATTTTGCTATTTTTAATGAATTAAATGAATTACTGGAAATTATTTTAAATATTAATTCGCTGGAAAATCGAGTCGGGTCAAGTACTGTTCATCCGACCGAGTCGGAACCCGAGTCGGACTCGAGTCCGACCCGAGCCACGTGATTCGGTCGAACCGCGTCCAAACCCTAACCATTGTGGACCGTCGGATCAAGATCCAACGGTCAGGATCCGCGCCGCGCTCGATCGGATCCGATCCGGATCCGTCTTGGCGCCGAGCCAATTGTGGCCGTTGATCGCGCCCGCGTGGGCGGTCCTCCGTCGTCGTCTCCGCCCGAAGTCCGAAGCCGGACTCCGCGCCGAGCCCGCCGCCGTGAGGATTTAGGTTTCCGTTTTCGCGAGCCGAGGCTATTTAAAGCCCGGATCACACCCGAGATCACCTGGACCTTGCGGCCGTTGCCCTAGCCGTTGCCGCGCGGTGCCCTTACTGGCGCCCATGTCGCCGCCGGAGTTGTAGCACTCCTCCGCCGCGGTTTTGCTTCGCCGCCGTCCGCCGTCCCCCGCCGCCGTTGACCCCAGATCCGGACTCACCGCGACGAGACGCACCCGAAGGGACCTCTCACCTCGCCGGAGAAGCCCGCAGACGCCGTTGCCCGTGTCGCCGTCCCCAGCTCCGGCCAGTCAGCTCCGCCGCACGCCATCGCCGTCGCTCGAAGCTTCTCAACCGTCCGATCAAGATCCAACGTCCCAGATTGTGCCACGTCATCTCACGGTGAGATTCCGTCCAAAACCGCTAGATCCAATCTTGACCGTCCGATCTAGATTCAACGATCCAGATCAAACGCGTTAACCCAAACGCGTGAGAGCCAGATCTAATCTGGGCCGTTGATTTTCAAATCAACGGCCGAGATTGCGCCACGCGTCCGGGAAGATCGACCGCGGTCGGCCGCTCACGCGCAGCGTGCGTGACGCCGACACGCTGGGCCCGCATGTCGGCCCGGCCCCACCTTGCACCATGACGCCACGGCGTCATGGCGGGCTCGCATGTCGGCGGCCGTCTTGGCGCCGACGCGAATGACGTCACCAGTGGGCCCCACTGCCGCCAGTGGTGAGCCCCGCCGACGCCAGTGACGCCACCCGAGGGGACCCACATGTCAGCGACACATGGAGCCGTGGACCGAGTCCACGGTGGACCAAGCCGAACCGTGGGTTGAGCCCATGGACCGGCTGACGTCAGCAGACCAATCAGAGGCTACCACGTGTCACTGCTGACGCAATAAAAGAATTTCCAAAAAAGAAAATGATTTAATAATTCGGTTTAATAATTGATTTGAATTTCAAAACTTCAAACGCTTATAACTTTTGCGTTTCAACTCCGATTTGAACGATTCAAATTTCTAAAAATTCATAAAATTCAGATCTACTCAAATATGAATTTTATTTAATTTTTGGACTAAAGTTTTTCTCTGTAAAATTATTTAATTGATTATTTAAGCTTTAAATAATCATAACTTGTGCTTTTTAACTCCGAATTTGACGATTCCAGTTTCTAAAAATTCATAAAATTATGTTCTCTCTGTTTATGGATTTTATTTGGAGTTTTGGGATGCTTTTGCCTATTGTTTATTTGTGTATTGCTATTTGCACGCTTTACGAGTAGACGTTGAAGTGCCGGAGGGATTCGAAGGAGAAGTATTGACTCAGGATCCAACTCAAGACCAAGAACAAGTACTTTTTGAAGGCAAGTTGTGCTTTGACCATGTTGATCCAATTTTAAAATTAATTTGATTCAAATTATTGCATGCTAGTTCAATTATGAAATGTTTTAATTGATTTTGGGAGAATAGTTAAATGCCTAATTGTTGTATGCCACCTTGACATAAATAACTATATGCCATGAACCCCTTGTCACCCTAGTTGAGGATTAACTAGTTGGACATTATTAAATTGCCAACATGGGTAGTTAGATCGTTGTAGTATTGCTTAGACCTGCTACGTGCTCATGACATGGTTTTGGACAATCAAATGTTAATATTGACTTAATGATATATTGAACCTGTTTTGGAAAGGTATCATGTGTTGACATGTTGATGGCACGTGGTGCATGGTAATCAACTGGGGGTTTGATAAATAGTTTTCGACCGGGGCATGTGGCAAGAAATGATCGGGTGGGCCAGTTGTGGCAATGGGAGTGATGATTTGGTTCTTCGGGTAGCTTTGCCCTGGTCAGCATAAGGACTTAACCTTGCAAGCCTTTGAACTGAGTCAAACGTGCAACCACATGACCGGAATGGGACGGTCCTAGTTGAGTAAGTTACTAATAACTTGCATGTGATACCTCGGGTGTCAACTACACCCTTTGTGTAGCTTGAAAGGGGAGCGTACCAGTGCTGAGGCATGGTACCCGTCCAACGGTATGTCGGTCCCATACTTCGCCTTTGTTAAGGGAAGGGATGGTGTAAGGCAATAACCGGAAAGGTTCACTTGCGTAGTTAGCCGTTTCCGAAAAGCTTTGTTACGGACACTCGCCTTTGTGGTGTTTGGCTGTATCTTGTGGGTAAAGTGCATAACCTCTGCAGAGTGTAAAATCTATTCGAATAGCCGAGTCCGCGGTATTGGACATCGCTCGGGAATTACAGTCAAGGGTTAGACTTTCTTGAAAATAACTTGGACATGGAAGGTTTGGTTTGGTTTAAATGTTGATGTTGATGGAAATGTGGATTAGGAGTGGGAAAAATGATTATCTAACTCCTGGAAAAGTTATTGATATCATACTTGTTTTTACCGCTTTCAAATCTATCTATGATACTTGTCAAATGCTGTTTACTGCAATTACACCTTGAGCTACTCCTTTGTATTAAGCCATGCATGTAGTATATTAGCTTGCATTCTGTGCATGACTTGCTGAGTACCAAGTACTCACCCTTGCCACAAAACAACACCAGTTGAAGGAGAGGCTACGCCAGCTCTGGAGGAGGAATATCAGGAGGAGCCGTCTAACTAGGAAAGCGAGCCCAGTCAGTTGCCTGTGGTATACTGGATGGCGCCACGATGTTATCTTACTTTTTCCGCTGCTTTTATCTCTCTTTTAATAAGTTCGTCCTGCGAGGCGTATATTTGTAACTTGACCCTAAGGTCAAGCAACCCAGTTTGAGTAACTACTTTAAGTACTTTATTATTTCGTTGAGTATGATTGTGATATTTACCAATGTGAGACTGTGTGCACTAGCGCGTTCCTGGACTAGTGCTGAATACACAGAGGGTCCGGATTTGCAAATTCGGGTCCCGACATTAGCCGTTTCCGAAAAGCTTTGTTACGGACACTCGCCTTTGTGGTGTTTGGCTGTATCTTGTGGGTAAAGTGCATAACCTCTGCAGAGTGTAAAATCTATTCGAATAGCCGAGTCCGCGGTATTGGACATCGCTCGGGAATTACAGTCAAGGGTTAGACTTTCTTAAAAATAACTTGGACTTGGAAGGATTGGTTTGGTTTAAATGATGATGTTGATGGAAATGTGGATTAGGAGTGGGAAAGATGATTATCTAACTCCTGGAAAAGTTATTGATATCATACTTGTTTTTACCGCTTTCGAATCTACCTATGATACTTGTCAAATGCTGTTTACTGCAATTACACCTTGAGCTACTCCTTTGTATTAAGCCATGCATGTAGTATATTAGCTTGCATTCTGTGCATGACTTGCTGAGTACCAAGTACTCACCCTTGCCACAAAACAACACCAGTTGAAGGAGAGGCTACGCCAGCTCTGGAGGAGGAATATCAGGAGGAGCCGTCTAACTAGGAAAGCGAGCCCAGTCAGTTGCCTGTGGTATACTGGATGGCGCCACGATGTTATCTTACTTTTTCCGCTGCTTTTATCTCTCTTTTAATAAGTTCGTCCTGCGAGGCGTATAATTGTAACTTGACCCTAAGGTCAAGCAACCCAGTTTGAGTAACTACTTTAAGTACTTTATTATTTCGTTGAGTATGATTGTGATATTTACCAATGTGAGACTGTGTGCACTAGCGCGTTCCTGGACTAGTGCTGAATACACAGAGGGTCTGGGTTTGCAAATTCGAGTCCCGACACTAGTACTGTGTGCACATAGGAATCCCTCTTGGTATTCCACGCCATTAAAGGGAGGGTTCCGACAAGCACCGCATTGCTTGGCCCTGAGGCAACCATGTCGCCTTCCCTCTGATACCCGCACCGCCTCGCCTCGCTGGCCCATGCCCTAGCCAAGGAGAACTCCAGAGAGAGCGCCCGAGCCAACCACCCTCTTCATTCTCCGTTCAAACCCTGTGATTACCGCCTCAATTGGCTATTTAAGGAGAGCAAGTACTCACTGGAATCATCTCAAACTTTAGCGCTATGGAACTTCACTGGATCCCCCACATTTTCCCCAAACTAGCCTTTGTTCCCCAATTCCGGCCGCTCTGCCGCCATGGTCTAGACCGCTAGTAGCTTCCTTTATAGTCCTCCATCTCCAAATTCCATGCACTATGAGCATCCTTCTCCATCCACAAAGACTCCCTAACTCTCAATTTCCCTCCTCGGCCACCATTGAGCCATCGCTCCGGCCGCAAGGTGGGTTTCAATACTTTGTAACTTTTACCGATGACTTTAGTAGATATGGATATATCTACTTAATGAGACATAAATCTTAAACTTTTGAAAAGTTCAAAGAGTTTTAGAACGAAGTACAAAATCAACTTTGCAAATCAATAAAACACTTACGATCAGATCGTGGTGGCGAATACTTGAGCTAAGAGTTTGGTGATCATCTAAAGCAATGTGGAATCGTTCCACAACTTACTCCGCCAGGAATGCCTCAATGGAATGGCGTGTCTGAACGACGGAACCGAACTTTGTTAGACATGGTTCGGTCAATGATGAGCCAAACAGATCTGCCATTATCTTTCTGGGGTTTCGCTCTAGAGACAGCTGTGTTCACATTGAATAGGGTCCCATCAAATTCTATTGAGAAGACGCCATATGAGATATGGACCGGGAGAAGTCTCATATTGTCATTTATCAAGATATGGGGATGCGAGGCTTATGTAAAATGTTAGCAATCAGATAAACTCGAACCTAAATCAGAAAAATGCTTCTTTGTGGGGGTATCCTAAAGAAACAAAAGGATATTACTTTTACAAAAGAAACGAGAACAAAGTTTTTGTTGCTCGAAATGGTGTCTTTTTGGAGAAAGAGTTTCTTTCCAAAGAAATCAGTGGGAGTGATGTGCATCTTGATGAAATTCGAGAATCGCATCAATATGTTCAAGCTACCACTGAACCTTCACAAGATGTACAAAGTGTTGTACAACCTGTGGAAGAGACACCACCCTACGTAGGTCGGGGAGGCTGCATCATGAACCCATAAGATATGGACATGACATATTATTGTTGGACAATGATGAGCCTGTGACACTACGGAATGTCGAGACTTTATAAAATGTAAAATTAGAGATTGTGACTTTATAAAATGTGAAAATGGAGGTTAAAATTATATGGTATGAGTTTTAATCGCATCTCCGGGCCAATTTCGGGAGTTTGGGCCTCTCCGGGGGAGTTTGGGCCCAAGGGGGTGAGTCGTGGGATTTAGTGGGATGAGATTTGGGCCCATGAGGGATAAGGAGACCAGGTTTTTAAGCCCTGAGTGCCTCCCCCCAGCCCTTGTGCGCCCCATCCCCCATGCCCTAGCCGCCACACCCTCCCTCCCACCTTGTTGTGCGCCCCTCTCCTCTCCACCCTTCCCCATTGCGCCACCACCCCTCCCCATCTCTATCCACCATCCTTGCTGCCCCTAGGGGAGTTATCCACCTCGCCACCCTGCTGATCCATCCATTGGAGCGCTCCGCGACGAGGAGATCCGGTGGATTAGGAGCGAGGAAGGAGATCGCGCGAACCGGGAGGAGATCCGTGGGTGCTTCGTTCGTCGGGCGAAGGTATGGCAATGGGAATCATTGGGGTTGGCCTAGGTACTGTTCTAAGGGTTATTATCATGTTTTTAGATCAATTGGTGGAGCTGGAATTGAGTAGATTAGATGAAATCTAGAAGTTGCCACGTTCGCTGTTTTGGGCAGCATGGGCAGTCGACCTAGGGTTTGGTTTTTCGCTAATTTAGACTCTGAATTTGGTTGGCCGCCTGTTGAAGAAGTTGTAGGTAACTTCAATACCTTTCAGTGGGAATAAAGAAAGTTAAATTTCGCCCAGCCGTTTGAAGGTTATGCTGGTTTTACCAAACTTATTAAAAACTGTGACGTGATTGGAACAGCTCACGGTATTTTGAAGATTAAACCACTTTAGAGTCCGAATCAGTCTTTACCAATACTTAGAAAAAGTTGGAAACTTTCCTAAGCTACGCGAGGATGTACTCGTTTAATTGATTCGGAGTCTTAGAACCCGAGTTATGCCTTTTGGAAGGCTGCTGTCCCGACGGGACAAAACCTCTGTTTTTGGGTTTTGCGAGTAGTTTGCGATGTCGGGGTAGAAGATGGTTTGCGTACTATTTTGTGGACATGATTGTGAGTGTGTGGTCCCTATGTGCAGGTGGTGTGACCCCGGGAGTGCCTTCTACTTCTCGCCAATCCGTCGCCCGTGGTTGAGGCAAGTGTATTGGAATGGGTAGCGGGTTATAGTTTGCTTGATCGGTTGTGATTGAAATTTAATATTTGATATGTTCACATGCCATGCTTTAATGATTGCCAATGATATTATGAATTTGCTTACTATGCTATGAAGCCATGTGTTAATGTACTAGTGATTTATGATGTTGGCATGTTTGCATACATGGCATGATACATGGCCCGGGCGGTGAGAAAGTCATAACTTGTCGGGACCCAAATTTGCAAATCCGGACCCTCTGTGTATTCAGCACTAGTCCAGGATCACGCTAGTGCACACAGTCTCAACATCGGTAAATATCACAATCATACTCAATGCAATAGTAAAGTACTTTATTGAAAGGAATATAACGGTTGCACGACCTTATGGTCAAGTTACAAAAGTACGCCTCGCAGGGCGGAAACTTATTGGAAGTGACGATAGCAGTGGAATATAAAGAAATACGTGGTGCCAACCAATATGCCACAGGCAACTGACTGGGCTCGCACCCTAAGTAGACGGTTCCTCTTGGAGCTCCTCCTCCAAAACTGGTGTAGACTCTTCTTCAACTGGTATTGTATTGTGGCAAGGGTGAGTACTTGGTACTCAGCAAGTCATGCACAGAATGCAAACTAATACACTACATGCATGGCTTAGTACAAAGGTATAACTCACAGGTATATTTGCAGTGAACAACATGTAACAAGTAGCATAAGTAGATTCGAAAAGCGGTAAAAACAAGTTAAGACTTCAATAACTTTTCCAGGAGTTAAATAAACATCTTTCCCATTCCTATTCCACATTTCCATCAACATCATTCTTAAACCAAACCATCTTTCGAAGTCCAAGTTGTTTTCATAAAAATCTAACCCTTGACTGTAATCCCCGAGCATTGTCCAATACCGCAGACTCGGCTATTCGAATAGATTTTACACTCTGCAGAGGTTATGCACTTTACCCACACGATACAGCCAAACTCCACCAAGGCGAGAGTCCGTAACAAAGCCTTTCGGAAGCCTCAAGCTCCACAAGTGAACCTCTCCGGTTTGTGCCCTACACCATCCCTTCCCTTAGCAAAGGCGAAGTATGGGACCAACACACCGTTGGACGGGTACCAAGCCGCAGCTCTGGTACGCTCCCCTCTCAAGCTACACAAATGGTGTAGTTGACACCCTGAGGTATCACAAGCAAGATATCAGCAACTTAATTGAAGGACCATGTGGAGGTCCATCCATGTTTGTGATGAGTATTTGACTTTGGTGAGCAGGGTGTGCTCAGGTTTGAGTTTGATTTGTATTAGAATTCAAAAGGATGCAATTTGAGTTGTGTTAGCTTCTTGTGCTACTATTGGCCTTTGGCTGGCGGTAGGACCAATGTGCTTATTGAGATATGATGAATTGTGAGTATTTGTGATGATTATTGCATATCATTGGACAATGCTATGTGATGGGTTTCCTTGTCTTTGATGATTGCAGGACGACGGTGCTAGGTCATGGTGAGGCGGAGGATGACCGGGACTAGGAGAGGTGCGTCGGAGGTCCAGACGGTCGAAGATCGCCGGAAGATGATCGGAGACGGAGTCCGTGCAAGTCAAGAAGACAAGGAAAAGGCAATGGAGCTAGCTTGACGCTGCACGGATCAAGGGGAGCCGTTGGATCGCGGTTCAAGAAGATAGTGTAGTGGTTAAGTCTAGTCGCTTTGAGAAGCGTGCGTGTGCATGAAAGGCCATGTTGGCCCATGTAAGGCCCAAGTGTGGGCATGGCATGAGTGGGTTGATCCTATCCCTTGATGGAGTGCTCTAGGGTTTGAGACTCATCCAAGGGTGGTAGGTGATCCCATGGTGCTATAAATAGAGTGGAGCGGGTAGCATCCCAACTTGAAGGTTTGAGTTGCTCCTTTGAGCTTTGCCCACATGAAGTGAGGCTTTGTAAACCTTCCAACCAGAAAATACAAAGATTTTCTTTACATTCTTGTGAATTTAAATTCCGCATTTACATTATGTCTTTACATTACGCAATTTAAATTCAGCATTTACTTTCCCGCATGTAAATTCTACTTAATTTACTTTCATAATTTGGATTTGCTCCTCTCCTTATAAATGCTGTTGATCAAGGAGGTCTTGAGGGTGCTCATTTGGTTTTACATCTTTCTTGCACCCTAGGATAGACTAGAGATCAAGTTTCTATCACGATTGCAAATCTGTCCTGAACTTGTTCTTCGCGCAGCAGTCAGTCTTTGATTTTTAGAAAACTCTAGAAAAATCCTTTTTGATTTATTCTTCTTGGAGAAGGTGCTTGACTCATATATTCATCTTTGGAAAAAATTTTGGAGTCCACTGGATGCACCGTTTGGGAGCTGTGAGGTGAAAACCGAGCCCCAAAATTCCTGATTGAAGATCCTGACTGTTCGTAGTTCTTGATTTTCCTGATTTTTGTAGAGGGAGTTTCGTGGTGATTTTTGGTGGAGTGCTTCATGACTCATCTGCTCACAGGGTGAAAAATTCCCACAAATTTTGGAGCAACAGAATTCACCATCCACCTACTCTAAGTGAGGATAATTCCTGAAAAATCTGCTTTTGCTTTTCTAAAAAGAGGCTTTTGTGTTTTGGCTTGATCTCTTTTAGAAAAGATGTATTTGAATTGATCCCTCTTTTCTTTCGACACTTGACAACCAGGATTGTAATTTAAAAATCCCTCATATGATTCATGGTTCTCATCCATGTAAGCTAGGGATACACATAGTTGTCTAGTCGTTCCCGATTTTGCGGGTTTTGCGATTTTGAGGAGCACCGAGTTTCTTTGCGGGATTGTTTGGAGTACGTTGAGTAGGGGATAATTTTATTTGGTATCATTCCCCCCTCTGATCGCCATCTCGGTCTTTCAATTGGTATCAGAGCCCGGTTTTGCTCTTTCATAGATTTTGACCGGTCTCAAGAGCCATGGCGACGGACAAGTACTCAACTAAGCCTCCAATTTTTGTTGGAGTTGATTATCCATTCTGGAAGGTTCGGATGGAGACATACATCACTGCCCAGGGCTTTTCTTTATGGCAGAAGGTGAAGGACCCGTATGAGGTGCCGGCCGATGAGAACGTCAATGCCGCAAACATGGCTGACGTTGAGGCAAACGCTAAGGCCAAGAACATCCTCATATAGGGACTTAGCCGCAGTGAGTATGATCGCGTCTCTCACCTACGATCGGCTCACGAGATCTGGGTGACCCTCAATGCTTACCATGAGGGCACCACTCAGATCAAGTCCGTGAGACAGGATCAATTTAAGCGTGACTACAACAAGTTTGAGCAGCACGCTGGTGAGAGCCTTGATGAGTGCTTTGCTCGTTTTGCAAAGATCCTCAGCAATCTTCGGTCAGTGGGTTGTTCATACACTGATTCGGAGAATGCGAGGCATTTTCTTCGAGCACTCGATCTGAGGATTTGGGAGATGAAGGTAACCACCATCACGGACCATACGGACTTGTCGACCTTGACTCTTGACGGGTTGTATTCCCGCCTCAAGACTCATGAGCTCGACATCATCGCTCGCAGGACGAAATCTCAAACGATGGCATTGGTTACCGATCCCACTGGGTCTTCCTCTTCTGGACCCCCTCTTGACTTCTCTTCTGGTTTTTCTCTCCCCGCTCTTTGCGACGTAAGCGATGACATTCTGGAACAATTTCCAGAAGACGAGCTTGCTCTTGTCGCTCGAAAATTTTCGAATATTTACAGGAGGGTGAGAGATAGGAAGAGGAGTGGCAAGATCACTTGCTTTGAGTGTGGTGGCCCCAACCATATTCGGGCAAACTGCCCCAAGCTGGAGAAGGGCAAGAACGAACAAGGCGGTACGGGCAAGAATGACTACATCAACAAGTACCGCAACAAGAAGCCTTTAGCTCGTGAGCCGGCGCAAGAGAAGAAGTATCGCAAGTTCGCCAAGGGCAAGAAGCTCTTTCACCGCGTCCTCGCCGCGCTCGACGACCTTGACCTCTCCGACACGGAGACATGGAGCGACGAGGATGAGGATGAACCGCAAGAGAAGGCAAAGGGCGGCGACGACCTCTCCGGCATGTGCTTCATGGCCTCCAATGCCATGGAAGTACCCGACACCGAGCTGTACAGCGACACGAAGGAGGTACTTTCCTTTGACCAGCTCAATGATGCTTTTCTCAAGCTAGGAAAACTTCATTCCAAGTCTATAGCTAGGTGTTTGGATCTAGAGAAGGAAGTAGGTACCTTATCTCGGGAGTTAGCTTCACTTAGATCTTGTTCCTCCCGAGACTCTGATAGCTGTACTTTGTGTGATGCTTTGCTTGTGGAGTTGGAGAACCTAAGGACTCTACATGATAGTGTGGTTTCTGATCTTGAGTCACTTAGGTCGAAGGATGCTAGTACATGTCCAGTAGATCCTATTCCTGTTGATGCTAGTTTTCTTCACACTCACACAAATGCATCATGTGCTAATTGCCCTAAGCTTCTCGCTGAAATTGATGCCATGAGTTGTCACCTTAGGAAGCTATCTGCTAGAAATGATGAACTTGAAAAGCATGCTTCTAAGGACCCAATCAGCTCATGTGAGGGTTGTATGCAACTAAAAAATGCTTATGATGACTTGGTGCTTGAAAACTCAAAATTTTCTAAGGATCTACTAGCTAAGTCACAAAATGGTTGCATGCTGTGTGTTGGGGTAGCAGAAGACATGAATCAAATTCATGTAGAGCTTAGGAAGAAGCTCAAAGCCCAGGTGGGTAGGATTAGAGACTCTCCATGTGTTTCTTGCGAGTCCCTCAAGATTGAGGCTGCTTTTTATAGGGAGAGATTTGATCGTTCAGTTCGCTCTTCTCCATCTGGCTCTTCTCCTGCTACTCCTTCCCCTTGCTCTTCTTGTGCCTCACTTTTTCGAGAGTGTCAGTACCTTATGAGCACTCTCGAGAAGTTTGTTGGAGGTAAGAAGAAGCTCAATCTTATCCTAGATCAATCCAAGATTAGCAGATTCAATCAAGGTCTAGGGTTTGATGCCTTGGAGCATACACGGGCGCATCCGCCCACTGTTGTGCGTGCCTCCAAGAGCGGAGAGATAGTGGTGGTTCCACAGGTGAGCACCACTGTGTTTAGATCAGCAGGAATTGTCCACGGGACGTCTGACGAGAATGGTGCTTCTCATGCTACTTCAGCCCCCAAGGCGAAGTATACATGCACCTTCTGTCAGAAGGATGGACATATAGTTGATTTCTGTTTCAAACGCGCCAAGATCTCTCGGCGTGAGCGTGTCCATGCTCTTAGGGGTATTCAGGGTCATCCCCAGACTCTGAGTGCGCCTAAGGCACACACGGCTTCTAGATAGGATAGACAAGGTAGAGTGTCTCCTGTTTTTGGACAGCGCATGGGGCTTGGTTTTCAGGCTTCCACTTCTGGTTTTCGCCACAGAGCTATCCCGAGTCAGTCTTTCCGCCATCCTCTTGATATTCCTCATTTTTTTCCATCGAGGTAGATATCAGCGGCGTGAGTTTGTTTTCCCAGTAGAGGTGCAGGCAGCGGCAACTGGGATGGTCCGGCCTTTGCACCTCGGCGGACCAACCCGTCACCTGCTCCCAAACGTCCGACTGGAGCGGAGTCTGAGTTTGTGAGAGTCGAGTCACGGAGAGGCGCCACATTGCATTCTTCTACTCCGTTGGTATTTCGTCTCTTGCCTGATTGACTCGATATTGGGTTCCTAAATCTGCAGCGATCTATCCACGATGCTGAGACATACGCCGCTCTCTTTGATTCAGGTCCGTGGGGCGAGGAAGAGGAGGTTTGGATCGTAGACTCCGGCTGTTCTCACCACATGACCGGAGACTCCCGTTGGTTTTCTTCCCTGGACCGAGATCCCGGTGATGAGGTGATCACCTTTGGGGATGCTGCGTCGGGTAGAGTCATCGCTAAAGGTATCGTCTGCATTAACGATCATTTCATTCTTAAGGACGTTGCCTTAGTCGATGCTGCATTTCAACTTGCTTTCTGTCTCTCAGCTTCTTGATGACGATTTCGAGGTCAATTTTAAGAGGAGCTCTTGTAGGATCCTCGATTCTTCTGGGGAGTTTGTTTGCAGGATTTCTCGTTTCGGGAGAGTCTTTCGTGCTGATTTTTCTTCTTCCTCTAGAGACTCTCTCCATTGCCTTATTGCTTCAGAGTCCCGTGATCTCTCCTTTTGGCATAGGAGACTTGGTGTAACACCCTAAAATTTTGTTTTCTTGAATAAAGTTGAATTTTAGAATTTTTGGAATTTTCTGGAATTTATTTGGATTTATTTGGAATTAATTTGAATTTATTCCATATTGAAATAATTAAAGAAATTAAATTTTCAAATAAAGTTTTGTTGGAAATATTTTATTTGAGTCCAAAATGTTCCAAAATATTTTCCATAATTTTTCTGGAATTTTTCAGAGTATTTTGCTATTTTTCTGGATTTATTTGAATTTTCTAGGAATTATTTGAATATTTAATCGCTGGAAAATGCGAATCGGTTTATACTGTTCACCCGACCGAGCCCGAGTCGGACTCGAGTTCGAGTCCGACCCGAACCCGACCGCGCCCGTGGTCAAGCCGAACGCGTTCGCCCGAACCCTAACCGCGTGACCGTTGGATCGAGATCCAACGGCCACGATCGTGCCACGTCACCCGAGCCCGAGTCCGACCGAGCCAGCCAGCTCGCCGAACCGGACCCGAGTCCAACTCACGTGACCGTCGGATCAAGATCCAATGGCCCACGATGAGCCACGTAGCCCACGTGCGAATCGCACTTAATCCTAAAATCGGGATCAATCCGAACCGTTGGATCAAGATCCAACGGTCAGGATCGAACCGCGCATCGCACGCGTTGCGCCCGATCCATCTCGGCCGTTGATCACGCCACGTGGACGGCCCACGTGCGTCCACGTCACCTCTCCGAGTCCTCGCCGGACTCCGCCGCCGCAACGGAGTGGGCCTCGGTTTCCGCGAGTTTCACGGAAGCCGAGGGCCCTATTTAAAGCACCGCCGCCACCGCCGTGAAGCTCTCTTCCGTGCGCACCCGTACCCCCAACGCACTTCGCCGGAGCCGCCGCCGTTTAGCCACAATCGCTCGCCGTAGTTGCTTCTTGCTTCCGCCACGGTTTTGCCTCGCCTTGCGCCCGCCCGTCCGTCGTCCGCGCGTCGTCGTAAATCCTCCGCCCATGGCCGAGCCGAATCGAGACTCCCGCGTCGAGAGCGCACTTTGTGCGTACCACGCGCCGGCCGGAGAGCCCGAAGTCTTAGTTTGGGTGGTCGTCGTCTTCGTCTCCGGCTACCCCAGCGCCGCCGCGTGCCATCGCCGCCCCCGAGCTTCGCGAACCGTCGAATCCAGATCGGATGGCTATGGTGAGTCCACGTTTCCCGCAAACCCTAGAAACCTAGATCCGATCTGGACCGTTGGATCGAGATCCAACGGCCCATGATCGTCACGTGCGGATAACCGTATTAACCTAGGATAGATTTCAACCGTTGGATCTAGATCCAACGGCTTAGAGTGAGCCGCGTAGTACGCGTGCACCGAAACCCTAGCCGATCTGGACAGTCCGATCTAGATCATACGGCTCAGATCAACCGCGTTGTTTCAACGCGTAAACCCTAGATCTAATTCGCGTCGTTGATTTTCAAGCCAACGGCCGGGATCGCGCCACGTGTTCCCTAAACCGCGCGCCGTAGCGTCGTCTGTGCCGCGAGGCGTGTCTCGACACGCCGAGGCCCGCGTATCGAAGAGGCCCGCGTGTCACCGCCTGACCGTGGCGTGGAACCAGCGACATGCGGGGCCCGCATGTCGGCGGCTATGTCGTCTTGGCAGGCGCCACCGTAGACCGTCGCCCGTGGACCCGATCCATGGGCCAGGACCGCGTGGCGGCCTGAGTGGTGCCACGTGTCATCTTGGCGTCGGCGTGGCGTCATCACGAGGGTTCTGGCCGTCTTGGCGTCAGGGCTGACGTGGACCAATCAGAAGCCGACACGTGTCCATGCTGACGCAATAAATGTTTTTCTGAAAAAGAAAATAATTTATTAATTCGGTTTAATGATTTTAAATCCAATTCAAACTTTGAAAATTCATAACTTTTGCATTTCAACTCCAAATTGAGTGGTTCAAATTTCTAAAAATTCATAAAAATGAGATCTTCACAATGATGAATTTTATTTAATTTTTGGACCAAAGTTTTTCTCTGCAAAATTATTTAATTGATTATTTAAACTTCGAATTGCGATAACTTTTGCATTTTAACTCCGATTTCGACGATTCCAATTCCTAAAAATGTATAAAATTATGTTCTCTCTGTTTATGGACTTTATTTGGATGTTTGGACATTTTTTGTCTACTGTTTGATTACTATTTGCTATTTGCACGCTTTACGAGTAGACATGGAAGTGCCCGAAGGCTTCGAGGGAGAAGTGTTGACCCAGGAGCCAACCCAGGACCAAGAACCAGTACTCTTTGAAGGCAAGTTATGCTTTGATCATGTTGATCCCATTTTTGAAATTACCTTGTTTTAAATTATTGCATGCTACCTTAAATTAGGAAATGCTTTATTTAATTCTGGGGAAATTAGTTAAATGCCAAATTGCTGTATGACACCTTGATTAATTAAGTATGTGCCATGACCCCTTGTCAACCTAGTTGTGGATTAATTAGTTGGACATTATTAAATTGCCAACATGGGTAATTAGACCGTTGTAGTCTATGCTTAGCCTTGCCACGTGGTCAACAGTGTTTTGAACAATCACATGTTAATATTGACTTAATGAGATATGGAATGTGTTTTGGAGAAAGTGTCATGTGTTGTTGACGTTGTTGTTGATGGCACGTGGTGCATGGTAAACAACTGGGTTTGTTAAATAGATTTGACCGGGGCATGTGGCAAGAATGATCGGGTGGGCCAGGTGTGGCACCGGGAATGTCGATTTGGTTCTTCGGGTAGTCTTGCCCTGGTCACCCTAAGGACTTAACCTTGCAAGCCTTTGATCTGAGTCATACGTGCAACCACATGTCCGGAATGGGACGGACCTAGTTGATTAAGTTGCTAATAACTCGCTTGTGGGACCTCAGGGTGTCAATTACACCGTTTGTGTGATTGTACGGGGGAGCGTATCGGGGCTGCGGCCAGATACCCATCTAACGGTGTGTTGGTCCCATACTTCGCCTTTGCTAAGGGAAGGGATGGTGTAGAGCACAACCGGAGAGGACCACCTGTGTTGTTAGAAGCTCCCGAAAGACTTTGTTACGGACTTTCGCCTTGGTGGTGTTTGGCTGTATCGTGTGGGTAAAGTGCATAACCTCTGCAGAGTGTAAAATCTATTCGAATAGCCGAGTCCGCGGTATTGGACACTGCTCGGGGATTACAGTCAAGGGTTAGATTTTCATGAAAACAACTTGGACCTTGGAAAATGGTTTGGTTTAAGAATGAGGAGGATGGAAATGTGGATTAGGAGTGGGAAAGATGTTTATTTAATTCCTGGAAAAGTTATTGATATTATAACTTGTTTTTACCGCTTTCGAATCTACTTATGCTACTTGTTACACGCTGTTTACTGCAAATATACCTGTTAGCCTATCCCTTGTACTAAGCCATGCATGTAGTATATTAGTTTGCATTCTGTGCATGACTTGCTGAGTACCAAAGTACTCACCCTTGCCTCCAATACAACATCAGCCGAGGAGGAGTCTACACCATCTTTGGAGGAAGACCTTCATGAGGAGCCGTCGAACTAGGGGCGAGCCCAGTCAGTTGCCTGTGGCATATTGGTTGGCGCCACGTATTTCTTTATATTCCGCTGCTACTTTTTACCCTTAATAAGTTTCCGCCCTGCGAGGCGTACTTTTGTAACTTGACCATAAGGTCGAGCAACCGTTATATTTCCTTTTCAATAAAGTACTTTACTATTTCGTTGAGTATGATTGTGGTATTTACCGATGTTGAGACTGTGTGCACTAGCGTGATCCTGGACTAGTGCTGAATACACAGAGGGTCCGAGTTTGCAAATTCGGGTCCCGACACTTGGTCACATTGGCTTTGATCATTTGACTCGAGTTAGCGGCCATGATCTCATTCGTGGCCTGCCTAAACTCAAGATGGTCAAAGATGTTGTATGTTCTCCTTGCCGACATGGCAAGATGGTTGCTGCCTCCCATCCTCCAGTCACCCGAGTGATGACTGATGCACGGGACAACCGCTACACATGGACACTGTTGGTCGGCTCGAGTCTGATCGGCCAGGTGGGAAGTGGTATATTCTTGTCATTGTCGATGATTTTTCGAGGTACTCTTGGGTGTTTTTCATGACCTCGAAGGATGAGTCTTTTTCACACTTCAGGGGTTTGGTCCGTAGGTTGTCCGTTGAGCTCCCAGGTGCCTTACGAGCGATCCGTAGTGACAATGGCACGGAGTTCAAGAACTCCTACTCTAGCGACACGTGAGGAGTTAGGCTTAGAGCATCAGTTCTCCTCTCCATACGTCCCTCAGCAAAATGGCGTAGTGGAAAGGAAGAACAAGACCCTGGTTGAGATGGCCAGGACGATGCTAGACGAGTATAGTACTCCTAGGAAGTTTTGGGCTGAGGCTGTAGCTACGGCATGCCATGTTGCCAACAGAGTTTTTCTTAGGGCACACTTGCACCGCACTTCTTATGAGTTGAGATATGGGCGAAAGCCCAGTGTGTCTTATTTTCGTGTTTTCGGTTGCAAGTGTTTCTTCTTGAAGTCTGGGAACCTAGATAAGTTTGAGTCACGCTCAGCTGACGGAATCTTTCTGGGTTACTCGACTTCTGCCCGTAGCTATAGGATTTGGGCTGTAGACTTGGGTAGGATCATAGAGTCATGTGAGGTGACCTTTGATGAGGCTAGTCCTGGTGCTAGACCAGACATTTCAGGCTCTTCTCCTCTTTCCCAGTCTATCTTCTCAAAGGAAGTTATGACGGAGATGAAGGCGCCTTGCCTGATCCAGTCACCATTCCTGCTCCCGAGGTGCCTCCCATTTCCATATCTGCACCTCAGGGAGATCAGCCCTTACCCTCAGACTCTTCAGCAGCTAGTGGCTCTGTTCCTACTTCTCCCACGCGAGGAGTAGAGGTCATACCTTGGACCTCCCGCCACATTCAGCAGGCTCATCCACCTGACCAGATCATTGGAGATCTATTTGTGCGAGTCACTCGCTCTAAGTCAGCTATGTCCACTTTCTGCCTCCACTCTGCCTTTGTTGCCTCTTTTGAACCGAAGGATGTTTCTCATGCATTATCTAATGAGTCATGGATTAATGCCATGCATGAGGAGCTTGAAAACTTCGAGAGGAACAAAGTCTGGAAGCTTGTCGAGCCCCTTTCTGGTCACAACATCATCGGGACCAAATGGGTGTTCAAAAACAAGCAGAGTGAGGATGGGGTTGTAGTTCGAAACAAGGCTAGGCTAGTCGCTCAGGGTTTCTCTCAGGTCGAGGGCCTCGATTTCGAGGAGACTTTTGCCCCTGTAGCCAGACTAGAGGCCATCCGGATCCTGCTCGCATTCGCGGCATCCAAGGGCTTCAAGCTTTTTCAAATGGATGTCAAGAGTGCATTCCTCAATGGCTTCTATGAGGAAGAGGTGTATGTTAGACAACCTCCAGGATTTGAAAACCCCAAGTACCCAAACCATGTCTTCAAGCTTTTCAAAGCTTTGTATGGACTTAAGCAAGCTCCACGAGCTTGGTATGAAAGGCTTAAGTCCTACCTCTTGAGTCATGGTTTTCATATGGGTCAAGTGTACAAGACTCTGTTCGTCAGACATTCTGATTCGGATTTTCTCCTAGTCCAAATCTATGTCGACGACATCATTTTCGGTGGTTCCTCACATTCGCTCGTTACTCAGTTCTCAGATGTGATGAGTACTGAGTTCGAGATGAGCATGATGGGCGAGTTGAGCTACTTCCTTGGCATCCAGATCAAGCAGACTCGGGAGGGTACATTCTTGCATCAAGGCAAGTACACTCGAGACCTCCTGAAGCGCTTAGACATGTCTGATGGAAAGCCAGTCATGACTCCTATGGCCACCACTGCTGTCCTTGAGCCTGACGAGGATGGTGAGCCAGTTGATCATAAGGAGTTTCGGAGTATGATCGGCTCCCTTTTGTACCTCACTGCCTCGAGACCTGACATACATTTTTCTGTATGTCTTTGTGCTCGGTTTCAGGCTTCTCCCCGCGTCTCTCACCGTCAGGCGGTGAAGCGCATCTTCAGGTACCTTCGAGCTACCATTGACTATGGTATCTGGTACTCTTCTTCCTCCTGCCTATCTCTAAGAGCCTTCTCCGATCTGAGACTTTCTTGTTTGTAGGATAGATAGGAAGAGCACTTCAGCACTTGCCAATTCATTGGCACTTCTCTTGTCTCTTGGTCGTCTAGGAAGTAGTCCGGTGTTGCACTGATCCACCGAGGCCGAGTATGTTGCTGCGACCGATTCTTTGTAGCCGAGTTCTCTGGATGAGATCAACCTTGCGGGACTTTGGGTTAGTAGCAAATTGTGTTCCACTTTTCTGTGATAAAACGTATGCCATTCAGATTGCTAAGAACCCAGTGCAGCACTCTCGGACCAAGCACATTGACATTCGCTATCACTTCCTTAGAGACCATGTGGAGAAGGGTGACATAGTGCTCCAGTTTGTGGAGAGTGACCACCAGTTGGCTGACATTTTCACCAAGCCTTTGGATAGCTCCAGGTTTGTTGCCCTGAGAGGAGAGCTTGGGATTATGAGCCCATTTGGCATATCTTGAGGGGGAGCTGGTTTGTATTATATGTTCATATGTATATTCAGCACTCATTTCTCTTTCTGGGTGTCTTTGGGTTGGTTTTCATTTGGTTGAGTCCACTTCACCAAGACTTCTGGCATGCCTCGGCATGGACCTCTCACCTTATGCTTTAGGGTGCTATTCCTCTCTTCTTCTCGGTTGAGCTCACTCACAGTCTTTTAGGTCTAGCAGGTGTTGGGCCCCCTGGATAGACAGGGTCTGTGTTTGCTCCTGGGTTGGAGTTGGAGATGTATCTTTCCTATATAAGTAATATGGGGAAGGTGAGAGCGAGCCTGAGTGTTAGTGTTTCTCTTCATGTTATCTATGCTCCTAGACTACCCATTTGTCAGTTTCTTGATTCCTTCTCATCATTTCTGTCTTTCTGGTTTCAGTTGAGTTCAATTCATATTTTTGAATCTAAAATTGCTAATAACTCAACTTTAATCAGCTTTTATGCTTAATCGACTCATTTGTTGAGGGGGAGCTTGGAATTGATTCTCTTGCATTGCATATAGACTTGTTTTTCATTTACGAGCTTTGTCTATTATGCAATTGATAAAATTGAGATATGTTGCACCTAGCTACTTTTATGAAGATATTTGCTAATCTGGGTTATATCAAATTTGGTATATCATGTGAAACTAGCCAACATTTTAAAAATTGAGCTTTCCTAAAAACTTGATGAAACTTGGCTTTTACTTGCTACTTCTTCACTAGATGCTTATGCCATGCTTATTGAAATAGTGGGTTTCTACTACAGTCCCTAGAGCAACTTGGGTTAGCTACATTGTTTCATTCTAGAAACCTCAACAATGCTCATGAATCTAAGTGCTGAAAATATAAATTGACTCTTTTGTGCTAAAATTGAACTCAACACTCTTCATTCACGAGACTGCTTCCCATTGCACTTGGGATGAACTTGGAATGAAGTGTGTATGACCAAAACCACTCTTTTAAGCTTCTTGCTTGAGATGGTTGCTTATGGCTTGAGTCAATACACCAAAAAATGCAAAAAGAACTAGAGGAAGAGAGTGATGCCTAGGAGACCTATGTCGATGGCTCCTAGTCGAGGTTGTGTTTCTCTAGGATAAACTCTCTAAACCCTCAAAGGTTTGTGGAGGAGAGTGAAGCTTAGGAAGCCTTTGTCGATGGCTCCTAGTCGAGGATGTGCTTCACTAAGCCTAACTCTCTCATACCGCTTTATGAGCATTAATCTAAAAATTTGCATTTAAAGAGATGATTGAGCATGAGGCTTCTCTTATGGACTTGTAGTTTCCTAAAGTGTTGACTAGGTTGAACTCTAGTATATCCATTTGCTCGTTTGGTTGGCTTTGCTTCTAGTCTTGAAGTTATGCTAAGTGTTGCTATTGTTGAAATCATGCCAAAGTAATATAACTTCTTTTGAGCTAGTTAGCAAAAATTGAAATATGCCATTGAATATGACTTAGGATGACATAATCTGAACTTGAGTAGCTTGGTGTCATACTTTGTCTAAGTGGTCACTTGCATAATCCTCAAAGCTCTTCTAGGTTGCATTTAATGCAAAAATTGTTCTCTTGGTGCCTATATTGCCAAAAGGGGGAGAAAACGTAGAAAAGGCATCTTAGAGAATTAAAAAATGCTTTCTCATGATCACGTTGAACAATTGTCCTTGCATTTGGATCATGAGTAATATTGAGCTTTTTGAGAGATTTCTTGGTTTTTGGAGCTCTTGTCGAAAAATTGTTCTTTCTTGTGTTGAGCTCCGAAAATCTTTTCATCTATTTGGTCATGATCTTTCTTTCTCTTTCAATTGGACCAAATATGATTTTGCAATCAAATTGCTTTTCTTCCTTTGTTTTCAAACTCAAATTTATGCCTTTTGTGTGGTTTGTCAATATACACATCAAGGGGGAGATTCAAGGACCATGTGGAGGTCCATCCATGTTTGTGATGAGTATTTGACTTTGGTGAGCAGGGTGTGCTCAGGTTTGAGTTTGATTTGTATTAGAATTCAAAAGGATGCAATTTGAGTTGTGTTAGCTTCTTGTGCTACTATCGGCCTTTGGCTGGCGGTAGGACCAATGTGCTGATTGAGATATGATGAATTGTGAGCATTTGTGATGATTATTGCATATCATTGGACAATGCTATGTGATGGGTTTCCTTTTCTTTGATGATTGCAGGACGACGGTGCTAGGTCGTGGTGAGGAGGAGGATGACCGGGACTAGGCGAGGTGCGTCGGAGGTCCAGACGGTCGAAGATCGCCGGAAGATGATCGGAGACGGAGTCCGTGCAAGTCAAGAAGACAAGGAAAAGGCAATGGAGCTAGCTTGATGCTGCACGGATCAAGGGGAGCCGTTGGATCGCGGTTCAAGAAGATAGTGTAGTGGTTAAGTCTAGTCGCTTTGAGAAGCGTGCGTGTGCATGAAAGGCCATGTTGGCCCATGTAAGGCCAAAGTGTGGGCATGGCATGAGTGGGTTGATCCTAGCCCTTGATGGAGTGCTCTAGGGCTTGAGACTCATCCAAGGGTGGTAGGTGATCCCATGGTGCTATAAATAGAGGGGAGGGGGTAGCCTCCCAACTTGAAGGTTTGAGTTGCTCCTTTGAGCTTTGCCCACATGAAGTGAGGCTTTGTAAACCTTCCAACCAGAAAATACAAAGATTTTCTTTACATTCTTGTGAAGTTAAATTCTGCACTTACATTATGTCTTTACATTACGCAATTTAAATTCAGCATTTACTTTCCCGCATGTAAATTCTCGCAATTTACTTTCTCGCAATTTGGATTTGCTCCTCTCCTTCTAATTGCTGTTGATCAAGGAGGTCTTGAGGGTGCTCATTTGGTTTTACATCTTTCTTGCACCCTAGGATAGACTAGAGATCAAGTTTCTATCACGATTGCAAATCTGTCCTGAACTTGTTCTTCGCGCAGAAGTCAGTCTTTGATTTTTAGAAAAATCTGGAAAAATCCTTTTTGATTGATTATTGTTGGAGAAGGAGCTTGACTCATATATCCATCTGTGGAAAAATTTTGGAGTCCACTGGATGCACCGTTTGGGAGCTGTGAGGTGAAAACCGAGCCCCAAAATTCCTGATTGAATATCCTGACTGTTCGTAGTTCTTGATTTTTCCTGATTTTTATAAAGGAGTTTTGTGGTGATTTTTGGTGGAGTGCTTCACGACTCATCTGCTCACAGGTTGAAAAATTCCCACAAATTTTGGAGCAACAGAAGTTCACCATCCACCTACTCTAAGTGAGGACAATTCCTGAAAAATCTGCTTTTGCTTTTCTAAAAAGAGGCTTTTGTGTTTTGGCTTGATCTCTTTTAGAAAAGATGTATTTGAATTGATACCTCTTTTCTTTGGACACTTGACAACCAGGATTGTAATTTAAAAATCCCTCACATGATTCATGGTTCTCATCCATGTAAGCTAGGGATACACATAGTTGTCTAGTCGTTCCCGATTTTGCGGGTTTTGCGATTTTGAGGAGCACCGAGTTTCTTTGCGGGATTGTTTGGAGTACGTTGAGTAGGGGATAATTTTATTTGGGATCATTCACCCCCCCCTCTGATCGCCATCTCGGTCATTCATTAATCAACTAGGTCTGTCCCATTCCGGACATGTGGTTGCACGTATGACTCAGTTCAAAGGCTTGCAAGGTTAAGTCCTTAGGGTGACTAGGGCAAGACTACCCGAAGAACCAAATCGACATTCCCGATGCCACACCTGGCCCACCCGATCATTCTTGCCACATGCCCCGGTCAAATCTATTTATCAAACCCAGTTGTTTACCATGCACCACGTGCCATCAACAACAACATCAATAACACATGACACTTCTCAAAAACACGTTTCATATCTCATTAAGTCAATATTAGCATGTGATTGTTCAAAACACTGTTGACCACGTGGCAGGGCTAAGCATAGACTACGTCGGACTAATTTACCCATGTTGGCAAACTAATAGTGTCCAACTAATTAATCCACAACTAGGTTGACAAGGGGTCATGGCACATATTTAACTAATCAAGGCGTCATACAACAATTTGGCATTTATCTAATTTCCCAGAATTAAATTAGTATTTCTAATTAAATTAGCATGCAATAGTTTAAATCAAATTAATTTCAAAAGTGGGATCAATATGGTCAAAACATAACTTGGCTTCAAAAAGTACTTGTTCAGGCTCTTGAGCTGGCTCCTGGGTCAACACTTCTCCTTCGAAGCCTTAGGGCACTTCAACGTCTACTCGTAAAGCGTGCAAATAGCAAATAGTAAACAAACAGTAGACAAAAAGTGTCCAAACATCCAAATAAAGTCCATAAACAGAGAGAACATAATTTTATAAATTTTTAAGAATTGGAATCGTTGAAATCGGAGTTAAAACGCAAAAGTTATCTCATTTCAAAGTTTAAATAATCAATTAAATAATTTTACAGAGAAAAACATTGGTCCAAAAATTAAATAAAATTCATCATTGTGAAGACCTCATTTTTATGAATTTTTAGAAATTTGAACCACTCGATTTGGAGTTGAAATACAAAAGTTATGAATTTTCAAAGTTTGAATCAGATTCAAAATCAATAAACCTAATTATTAAATCATTTTGTTTTTTGGGAAAATATTTATTGCGTCAGCAGTGACACGTGTCGGCTTCTGATTGGTCCACGTCAGCCCTGCAGATGTCAGCACCGGCCGAACCCCACGATGACGTCAGCATGACGTCATCATGCCACATGGCACCATTCAGGTGCTGCCACGTCGGCACCGGCGCATGGACCCAGTCCACGCACGCGTGGTGTGTCGCTGACAGGCGGGCCCGCCCTGTCAGCGGCTCGGGTTCACGCCCGCGTGGGCACGGCTGACATGTGGGCCCTCTGACACGTGGGTCCCGCGTGTTAGAGACACGCTCCCACGCGTGCACGCGCGCTGGCGCGGCTAGGGCACACGTGGCGCGATCTCGGCCGTTGGTTTGAAAATCAACGGCGCGGATCAGATCTAGGGTTTACGCGTGGAATCAACGTGGTTGATCTGGGCCGTTCGATCTAGATCGGACGGTCCAGATTGGATCTATTTCGGTGCAACGCGTGCTACGCGGCTCAATCTAAGCCGTTGAATCTAGATCCAACGGTTGAAATCTATCCTAAGTCATCACCGTTATCGGTCCAGATCCGATCCTGGTTCTAGTGTTTGGGGGAGAGCGTGGACTCACCGCAGCCATTGGATCTTGATCGGACGGTTGTCCGAGCTCGAGGCGGCGACGGTGACGCAGCGGCGATGGGTGGCCGGAGCCGAGGACGACGACCAAGCCAACGGCGCTCCGGGGCCTCTCCGGCGAGGGGAGTGGTACGCATGGGTGCGCCTCGACGCGGGGAGTTCAGATCTGACCACGGCCGCGGCGGGGGACGGCGGCGGGGCGAGGCAAAAACCATGGCGGAGGAGAGAAGCAACTACGGCGAGCTCGTGCAGGCGAACGGCGGCGGCTCAGGCGAGGTGAGTTGGGGGCTCGGGTGCGCACGGAAGAGAGGGTCACGGTGGTGGCGGCGGCGCATTAAATAGTGGCCTCGGCTTCCGTGAAACTCGCGGAAACCGAGGCCCACTCACGGGCGATGGCGGAGTCCGGCGGGGACTCGGAGAGGGTGACGTGGACGCGCGTGAGCCGTCCACGTGGCGTGATCAACGGTGGAGATGGCTCGGGCGCGGCCGTGCTACGCGCGGATTGATCCTGACCGTTGGATCTTGATCCAACTGTCCGGATTGATCCCAGGTTAGGGTTAAGTGCGATTACGCACGTGGGTTACGTGGGCCATCGTGGGCCGTTTGATCTTGATCCGACGGTCCACGGGGATTAGGGTTCGGGCGTTGTTCGACCGAACCGAACGGCGCGGTCAGGTCCGGGTCGGACTCGGACTCGAGTCTGACTCGGGCTCGGTCGGATGAATAGTACAAACCCACTCGCATTTTCCAGCGATTAAATATTAAAATAATTCGTAGAAAATTCAAATAAATCCATGAAAAATAGGAAAATACTCAGAAAAATTATGGAAAATATTTTGGAACATTTTAGACTCAAATAAAATATTTCCAACAAAACTTTATTTGAAAATTTAATTTCTTTAATTATTTCCATTTGGAATAAATTCAAATTAATTCCAAATAAATCCAAATAAATTCCAGAAAATTCCAAAAATTCACAAAAATTCTAAAATTCAACTTTATTCAAGAATACAAAATTTTGGGGTGTTACAAACCTCCCCCCTTAACGGAATCTCGTCCCCGAGATTCTGGGCTGACTAAGCAATAGGTTGGGAAACTCTTTCTTCAAATCCTCCTCACGCTCCCAAGTCGCTTCACTTTCGGCGTGGTTGCTCCACTGAACTCTACAGAAGCAGGTTGACTTATTTCTTGTCTCTCGATCCATTGTATCCAAAATCTTCACTGGGTGCTCCTGGTAGGTCAGATCTTCTTGCAACTCGATCGACTCCAAGGGTGTTTGCTCATCGGGCACTCGGAGACACTTCTTCAGTTGGGACACATGGAATACATCATGCACACCTACCAGCGACTGCGGCAACTCCAGCTGGTACGCGACTTCACCTCTACGGCTGAGAACCTTGAAAGGCCAAACATACCGTGGTGCAAGTTTCCCTTTGGCATGGAATCTCTTGACTCCCTTGAGGGGTGTAACCCTAAGGTACACGAAATCCTCGGGTTCAAAGCTCAAGTCTCGGCGACGGTTGTCAGCATAACTTTTCTATCTCGATTGGGCGATCTTTAGTCTTTCGCGGATCATAGCAATCCGTTCTTCAGCTTCTTGAAGAATGTCTGGTCCAAAGACATGGCGTTCACCTGTCTCATTCCAGTTCAGTGGTGTTCGACAGGGTCGACCATACAATGCTTCAAAAGGCGACATCTGCAAACTATCCTGGTAGCTATTATTGTAACTGAACTCGGCATACGACAAACTCTTGTCCCAAGAGGTAGCGTAAGCCAACGCACAGGTTCTCAGCATATCCTCTAGGATCTGGTTAACTCTTTCGGTCTGTCCGTCAGTCTGCGGATGATAAGCTGTACTGAAGTTTAGACGAGTCCCCATGGCTTCATGTAGCTTATTCCAGAATCTCGAGGTAAATTGGGTCCCTCTGTCTGATACGATATTCTTTGGCACTCCGTGCAAACAGACGATCCTGGTCATGTACAACTCTGCCAGTTTATCTCCTAAGTTGGTGGTCTTCACAAGGACAAAGTGGGCAACCTTAGTCAGGCGATCCACTATAACCCATATTGAGTCATACCCTGCTTGGGTCTTCGGCAAACCGGTAATGAAATCCATTCCGATTTCCTCCCACTTCCATTCAGGTATCTTTAGCGGTTGTAGCAATCCTGCGGGTCTCTGATGCATTGCTTTAACTCTCTAGCATACATCACACAACGCGACATGCTCGGCGACCTCCCATTTCATACTTGGCCACCAAAATCTTTCCTTCAAGTTCTGATACATTTTGGCGCTTCCCGGGTGGATGGAGTACTTAGAGTCATGAGCTTCTTCTAAGATCAGTTGCTTCAGCTCCTTTTTGTTCGTCACACAGATGCGGTTCTTCATCCACAATGTGCCCTGCTCATCCAGTCTGAAGTCCTTGGCCCTATCCTCGTCCATCTTGGATTTGATCCTCAGAATCTTAGAGTCATCCTTCTGTTCTTCGCGGATCTGGTCTTCCAAGGTAGGCTTGACTTCCAACGTGGCCAAAAATCCCTCAGGTACAACCTCAATCTGCATCTTCTGAAATTCTTTACACAGTTTTGCCTGGCCTTCTGCTATAAACATACTAATCGCGTGGCTCTTTCTACTCAAGGCATCGGCCACCACATTGGCCTTCCCGGGATGGTAATGGATCCCGACATTATAGTCCTTGATCAGCTCTAACCATCTCCTCTGCCTCATATTTAGGTCCGACTGGGTGAAAATGTACTTAAGACTCTTATGGTCCGTGTACACCTCACATCTATTCCCAATCAAATAGTGACGCCACAATTTCAGAGCATGCACTACGGCAGCTAACTCTAGGTCATGCGTCGGATAATTCTCCTCGTGGCCTCAACTGCCTTGATGCATATGCGACGACCTTCCCATTCTGCATCAACACACATCCAAGTCCTTGGCCCGATGCATCACAATAAATATCCACTACGTCAGGATGGGCCTATAGTAACACGCATATGTGTTACTGTAGCTCAAAAAAAGTGTTACTGAGTCCTATTGCAACATATTTGTTTAGTGTTACTATAGCCTATGTTGCTATAGAAGGGTCTATTGTAACATGTAACAAGTGTTCTTGTATATAAAAAAAAGATGTTGCAACGATGCTACGGCAACATGCATCAAATGTGTTGCTATAGACTTCAATAACACCTTTTTTAGCAAGAGCAACATAGTAGCACGTGTTGCCATAGACTCTAGTAACACTTTATTTTTGCTAAAGCAACATAGTATCATGTGTTTCCATAGACCCTAGTAACACATTTTTAGATACAATAATTGAATTTAGTAACACCCTTTTGAATGACGACAACACAATGTTGAGCTTATAAAATAAATTTAAATATCTTTTTTTTTTGTGATGTACAAATTAAAATTGATTCATAGAATATCCTTTGATAAACATATATAACACACTGTACATCAATACAAAACACAAATGACCATAAATGCAACAATCATAACATATTGCATTGCATCAAACAAATACAATATCAAGTATTTCACACCATTCGATAGAATACATAACGATTTGATTTCCAGAGAAGACAAGTCTTTAGTCTATGAATCTGAAATACATTGTTCTAAATAAAAAGAATATAAAATATATCTAGTATTGCCTAATCTTCATGAAATTCTTTGCTTCTAGATCCCTTCATGTGGTAAGCAACCAAATGTTTGAATTTCAACCATTGATTTTTTTCAACCTGCACAACAAATTAGAACAAATGTTAGTCAAAATTAAAGACATTCATTTTGGTGTGATCATCGGGATATATTAGAATGGTTAAATTAGGCGAAAAATCTCTAGTGTGTTGTCTGAAAGCATAACTCATGTTTCTGTGCATAATGATGTGACATTTCAATTGAAATAGAATGTTTTTGATCTATCGAGCAATTAGCATAGAGGGGTAGATCATATATAGGACCCAATATATTGTCTATGTAACTACCCGGTAGCAGAAAGAAGTCTGCCTCTTAACAGCTGAGACCAAATCATAGGAAATGTCCCTTGAAGCTCCAGTGTTTGCAAAAATGGAATTGTCAGAAGGTGTTGTATGCTCCAACTCAAAGGGCTCCCTAGGATACAATTCAGTCCAAACTTTCTCACCCTGATGCTTGGAGTTTATTCCAAGGGAAGACTCGACATTGTCATTGTCTAGTATTCTACCATATAATCTCTTGCAGTCCTTTATGTATTGAACCTGAAAAAAATGTAATTTTTGATAATTAGTTCTCCGCATAGCATCACCAGTACAAGATCCTTGCATACAGACATTTCCAACCATGGACACTATTTTCTACAAGATCCTAATGTAGTGTTCAGAACGTCCAACCTCATGCATCGGCTGGGTAACATCCTAAATTACAAATGATCGTTAGTAAAAGCCCATACCAGGTTAAGCCGATGGCAGTGCCATATCCATTAGCAATCAAGAGGGACAACCAAAGGCCCATTTACAACAACACCTGCGTGTGTTTGGCTAGAAGGGGAAGCCAGCAAGTTTTGTACCTAACATAACAGCAAAACAAAAAAGTCAAAAGGGTATACATCTTATAACAGACATCAGGATAGAAATTTATCAGTAAATTCAGCGTGATAGAGACTAAATGTTTTAGGAAAGGCATAAATCCTTGCTAATAAAGATGACACTGAATCTATGGCCTTAATTGATTTGTTTTTAGCATAAAAAAACTATTTGAAAGGAAACAACTTCTGATTATTTAATTCTCTGTAGGTTCTAGCACTGTACGTTGCAGTGCATAAGTAGCGATCTTGTGAAAAAGGTTCACAAAAAAAGGGTCCCTTCTAGTTCTCCCATGTGTTCTTTTTTTTGCATAACTCGTAAGTATAGTTCTGCCAATGGCACTTGGTCATGTTCCTACTATGTCTTTTTATATCCTTAGCATATAAGGAGTCACCTAACATCACATAATAAATAGTCTATCCTGTTTAATAGATAAAAGATATATGTTGCTTACAAGGTCGGTAATCTTACTGGATCTTTAAATTGCCTGTTCACTTGCTCGATCACGTCCTTCATATCCTCGAGTCTCATCCTCATTCAGCTCATCGCCAAGACCAAACAATCGACTAGCCTGACACAAGCATACATTGTTGCATTAGCTACCTACTGGTTTTCATCTCAGTCCATTACAATTTTGTCCATGACTACATTGTTATCTTTACTATTCTAAAGCAGCACTTGGTGACAGTGGTCCGTTCTTCCCACGTCATTAATTGCCGCTTAATTGCCCTACTTAATTGCCCTGCTTAATTGCCCTACGCAAAAACGAAGCGTTGCTTTAATTAGCCAGCCTTCGCAAGAAACGAAGCGTTAAAGATAGATGTTTGATTTTGTGAAATAATTTTTTTTATTTTTTAATCTTTATTTTTCGTTATCAATTTTGTTTTTTGTAGCAACGCACGGGCATGTAACTAGTATGTATAATAAGAAACCTCTACTGCCATCTACATAGCTGTGCAAGAAATGCTTGGAATGGTCGGAGATGCACCACAGTTGAAAATTTGAAGCAGTATTCATGCGGGTAGGAAACAATGTCGATAGTCTCATTGACAAAGAACCGCTCAAAGGATTCTGTCGAGGTCGCTGATGAAATTGGAGGCTATGGTTGTCAGCTTCTTTCCGGTGTCTCCAGCCATGTTCTTGAGGGAAGATAGATCCTGAGAAGCCCGCAAAACAATTCCAAGAAATGAGAGAAGTTAGTTGTGCAAGTTACATGTATCATCTCTCATGCAAAGTTTGAATAGTCTTCAGTAAATTAAGGAGTATGCAATCCCAATTGCCGGAAACTAAATATGCGAGGGACAACAAATTGTGGTGATCATTTACAAAAGACCACCTGGAAAGATATTCTGTTGATGAGATCTGCAGCAATTATGTCCAGGTTAGAATCATCCACATCGCGTCGAAAAAGATCATCACTTGAAATGGATGAAGAACCCTGTATTAAAGCAAAAGATGATCTATAAGGAAAAAGGAAAAATTCTCCAGAATATTCAAAAGAAGTTTACTAACACATGAATACAAGCCGTAGAAAATCTGTTCCGCCGTAGAAAATTTGTTTTGATTGTGTGTGTGTGTGTGTGGTTATAAAGTAATACGCACCGCAAACATTTGAAGGGACATTTGAGCCCCTTCTTCTCTTCTTTGATTACCGAAAAATTGAGATGACGAAATTGCCTTCGCATTATAGAGCTCTTGCATAACCAGACTACGGCTCCGAGGATGCAGGTTTTTGTTACCAGACTAGACGATTGTAGCTCATGCCTTAATCTAATGACGCGAAATGCCCAGCACAAAATTTTCATACATATTCATACCCTTGGCAAAAGCATTTAAGTTGTGGATGCATACACCTATAAAATGGAGGCTAGTGAAAACGACATGCATTTTCATAATACGGTGTGATTCAAATGTTTCAGACAGTTTCACCCATATTTCCATATTGATAGTCATATGCCAGTGCTCTCCTTATTATCACAGTCATGGAGAAAATCAACTATTAAGCATTTTTACAACAACCAATCCACAACTAATTCAATGAACCACTAGTAGTATATATTGAACATACCTCAATCTGTGTGGGGGCAGAGGAATCGGTGGGGGGAGGTCATGGCCGAGGGGTAGGGCGCTGGATGGAGGGGCGGAAGAGAGGAGCAGGAGCGCCGGATTGAGGGGCGAAGGAGGGACCAGGATGCCGGATAGAGGGGCGAAGGAGGGACCAGGATGCCGGATGGAGGGCGGAGGAGGGAGTAGGGGCGCCGACCGGATGGAGGGGCGAAGGAGAGGAGTAGGAGCGCCGGATGGAGGGGAGGAGGAGGGAGCAAGGGCGCCGGTCGGATGGAGGGCGTAGGAGAGGAGCGCAGCGTCGGATCGATGGAGGTCGGCGGAGGAAGGGTTAGGGATTTGGGAGCAGATGTTGCCGGTTGGATGGAGGGGCGAAGGAGAGGAGCGCAGCTCCGGATCGATGGAGGGGCGAAGTTGGTTACAGATTGGGAACAAAGGGCGCCGCCGGTCGACCGGATGGATGGAGGGAGCTAGGGCGGCGCGGCCGGATAATTTTGAGGAGGAAGCTAGCTGCATGGTGAGGCGCAAAGGAGATACACACGCGTCGGATGAGATCGATGTGCACTGGCTGGTCTGATATCGATCACCAAAAATTGGCGCCTACACTGTTTCAGTTCCCGCTTATTTCATCTAACTACGGTAGCTGATTTTCTCCGGCGTTTATATACGCCATCTTGTATAAAATTTTCTTTGGCATTTATAAACACCAAGGTAAATACTACTGGAGGCATTTATAAACGCCCTACATATTGCAATTAAGTCATGTGTTACAGTGTGCCTCTATATGTGTTACTGTAGTATTATTCTATAACACATATTCACACCTTACAACCATGTGTTACAATGTTCCTCTGTAATACATTATGTGTTGCTGCTGTAGTTTCCTGCAACACTTTTCACAACTCATTAAGTATGTGTTACAACATGTCTTTGTAACACAAATTATATGTTACTACAAAATCTCTTTGTAACACATTGTTCAATGTGTTACGCGAATGTGTTACAAAAGATATGTTTTGTAGTAGTGATCAAGGCTTTGGTTCACATCCGGTAGAACTAACACCGGTGCTGATGTCAATCATTTCTTCAATTCCTGGAAACCTTTCTCGCACTCCTGCGTCCAGTTAAACTTCTTCTCCTTTTTCAACAATTGCGTAAGAGGTCTCGCAATCGTCGAAAAGCCTTCTATAAAGCGACGGTAGTATCCTGCCATTCCAAGGAAACTCCGTATCTGGGTCACAGTCTTCGGCTGCTCCCAATGTAACACAGCTTCCACTTTGCTCGGATCTACGGCAACTCCTTCTGCGGTAATCACATGTCCAAGAAACTCTACCTTGTCCTTCCAGAAGTCACACTTACTGAACTTAGCGAACAACTGTTCCCGTAACTTCTCAAGAACTAGCCTCAAATGTTCGGCGTGTTCTTTTTTGGTCTTGGAGTAGATTAGAATGTCGTCGATAAACACAACAACAAACTTGTCCAAGTATTCCATAAAAACCTTATTCATCAAGTTCATGAAATAGGCTGGCGCATTCGTCAGACCAAAAGACATAACAATAAACTCATAATGTCCGTATCTTGACGAGAATGCGGTCTTCGGGATATCTTCTGACCGTATTTTCAACTGGTAATATCCTGACCTCAGGTCAATCTTAGATAATACTCGAGCTCCTCTTAGTTGGTCAAACAGATCGTCTATCCTGGGTAGCGGGTACTTGTTTTTCACGGTGACCTCATTGAGTGCACGATAGTCTATACACATCCTGAAACTTCCGTCCTTCTTCTTGACGAACAGAACTGGTGCTCCCCATGGTGACGAACTTGGTCTGATGAATCCTTTCTCCATCAATTCCTCAAGCTGTTTCTTCATCTCCACCAACTCCTCGGTTGACATCCGATAGGGTCTCTTAGCTATCGGTGCGGTTCCAGGTACCAACTCAATTACGAACTCTATGTCTTGGTCCGGTGGCATACCAGGTAAGTCTTCAGGAAAGACATCCGGATACTCATTCACTACTGGGACATCCTCTATACTGATTGCCTTCACACTGTTGACCATCAACTGTCCATGACGAACGGTGGTCGCTTGAAATTCCACTTTCTCCCCACATGGGCTCTCAACAGATATAGTTCTTCTTCCACAATCAAGCACGGCCTTGTGCTTGGTCAACCAATCCATTCCCAAGATAACATCTAGGGTCTGGGTTCCTAGTATGATGAGGTTTGCTAGAAATTCTACCCCACCTATTGCTATTCTCACCCCAGAACATCCTACTTGAGATCGGAGTTCTGATCCCGGGGTTTGAACTATAAGCATGCCTTTAAGTCCCACAACTTCCAAATCATTCTTAGAAACAAAATCCCGAGAAACAAACGAATGCGAAGCTTCAGAGTCAAACAAAACTGTAGCGGGTACTGAGTTAACAAGTAACTTACCCAGTACGACGTCCGTAGCATTCTGAAGTGCATCGGCGGTGACATGGTTGACGCGGCCTCTCACCACAGTCTGAGGTGCGGCTCCTGGTGCGGGGGTCTTAGCTGGTGTGGATCCCAAGTTGAAGCGAATTGGGGTCACTCCTGCTGTCTTCTTAGGGCAACTGTTGGAAAAGTGCCCTGGCTCATTGCATGTGTAGCAGCGTTTCACTGTTCCCTGCTGACTGCTCGGTGCGGCGTTCCTTGCCGGGACGGGGGTCTGAAAATTTTGATTTGCAGGCCTCGGTGCTGGTGATGGTGTCCTTGCTGCATTCTACGGCTGGAATCTGAAGAACTGGTTTGGCGCAACCCTCAGACGTTGCTGCATCTTGCGCTTCCTGTTATCATCCAGTTCTTTGCGCTTGTCCTCCATAATGAGCGCCTTGTTCACCAACTCCTGGAAATCCGGAAAGGTGTGGGTGATCAGTCCCACCTGCAGTCCAGAGTTAAGTCCTTTCATGAATCGGGACTGCCTTGCCTTGTCAGTTGCTACATCTTCAGGTGTGTAGCGAGCAAGCTGTGTGAATTTGTTCAGATAATCGGCCACCGACTGGCCGCCTTGCTTCAGAGCTCTGAATTCCTCCTTCTTGAGGTCCATAATTCCTTCTGGCACATGGTACTAATGAAAAACAGCTGTGAACTCCTCCCATGTGATTTCCTGTGGGTCCTCCCGAGTAGCGCAAAAGTTCTCCCACCATTCTGCTGCAGTTCCTTCCAACTGATGAGAGGCACAAAGTACCCTCTCATTTCCCACACACTGCGTGATGTGAAGCTTCCGTTCAATCGACCTCAGCCAATCATCTGCTCCAATGGATTGGCGTTTCCAGAAAACGTGGGCGGATGAGTCCTCATGAACTCAGACAATCTTGATCCCTGACGCTGCCCCTGATTTGCCTGATTTGCAGCGGCCTGAGCGGTGACTTGCTGCATCTGTTGCATCATGGCATGCATCAACTGGGTCTGAGCAGCGAGGAAAGCTCCAAAGTTCTGCATGTCCACGGGTGGTGCTGGCTGGGGTGCAGGTGCTCCATCATTGGGGTTCCCAGCTGGGCGAGAACCACTTCCATTGCCTCTAAGGTTTCCGCGGGTGTTCACCATCTGTCGATTGCTCCAAGGTTTAGAGATAAGGGGGAAACAAGCATAGATAAGTAATAGAGTAAACTATGTGGGGTGGAAGGTATAACCCAAAATCCAATTTTATTATTTATTCAATAATAACTTGGTATGGTTGCTTACAATGCCTAAGGGCCTTGCAACACATACTGCACACTCAGCAATCAATGAAAATCCAACGCCCCTAAGGGTGACTCTTTATTCTTAGACGCGACTCGACGAAGGAGTCTCAACTTCTAAAAACCTACGCTCACTCATCAATCCATCCTCCACTGCCTGGGTACGGGCGCGGCGGCTTTGGCGCGAAACGGTCGCCATGCCCTGCAACTGAGGCAACTGTGGTAGTTGAAGAAGCAGTGTCCTCCTCAAGCTCTGGCTCCTCCGGGTCTGGCTCGTGTAGCTCGAGTACTGGCTCTGGTTCTGGTGCATACAACGCTATCTCTAACTCGCCAATTCTTTGCAGAAGGTGTGACACATACTCTTGAGTTTCTCGCCACCTGTTCTTTTATGCTGTGACTTCCTTGCGGGCCTTCTGCAACTCCTTGCTTGCGTCATCGAGTACGTCCTCCTGGGTGACAACAAGTCGTGCCAACTGTGTGACCATGTCATTCTCATCCTGAATCATCTTCGGGTCAAGAGTGTTATTGCTGCGCGGATGGTAACGGAAAACCGTGCTCTCCAACTCTCTGGCGTAGATGCGGGCAATGTGCCGCATTGCTCGTCGTGACACTTCCTGGATACCCATCTGCATTGTAGATCTCCTGGCGGTGTAGTGTATCGAGCGATTGCCCGGGCCCTTCTTCCTGGCGGGTACCACAATCTTCACGTCACAAGCCTTAATCAATCCTGCTTGTCTGATCACTTCCACTTGGTATTGCGGCTTCTCAAAATCTCCGAGAGTCTGCAGCATACGCCAAAGTTCTGCGGCGTGACCAACCTCCAGATCGACATAGTTGATTTCTCCCTCCATCTGTCACAAGAGTGCTCACGTAAGAACTCAGAATTTTCATATCGTGACGGAGGTAAGGAAAATTAAGCAAGGGCAAGAAAGAGAGAAGGGGATAAGTCGAGATTTCATTCTTTGTCTTGTCAAATTTTAACTTTAGAAAATAAGTTTTGTCCTCACTACGACCATTCTAACTAAGGGTAGCCTACAGTCAGTATGGCTCTGATACCACCTCTGTCGGGACCCGAATTTGCAAATCCGGACCCTCTGTGTATTCAGCACTAGTCCAGGATCACGCTAGTGCACACAGTCTCAACATCGGTAAATATCACAATCATACTCAACGAAATAGTAAAGTACTTTATTGAAAGGAATATAACGGTTGCACGACCTTATGGTCAAGTTACAAAAGTACACCTCGCAGGGTGGAAACTTATTGGAAGTGACGATAGCAGCGGAATATAAAGAAATACGTGGCGCCAACCAATATGCCACAGGCAACTGACTGGGCTCGCACCCTAAGTAGACGATTCCTCTTGGAGCTCCTCCTCCAAAACTGGTGTAGACTCTTCTTCAACTGGTATTGTATTGTGGCAAGGGTGAGTACTTGGTACTCAGCAAGTCATGCACAGAATGCAAACTAATACACTACATGCATGGCTTAGTACAAAGGTATAGCTCACAGGTATATTTGTAGTGAACAGCATGTAACAAGTAGCATAAGTAGATTCGAAAAGCGGTAAAAACAAGTTAAGACTTCAATAACTTTTCCAGGAGTTAAATAAACATCTTTCCCATTCCTATTCCACATTTCCATCAACATCATTCTTAAACCAAACCATTTTTCGAAGTCCAAGTTGTTTTCATGAAAATCTAACCCTTGACTGTAATCCCCGAGCATTGTCCAATACCGCGGACTCGGCTATTCGAATAGATTTTACACTCTGCAGAGGTTATGCACTTTACCCACACGATACAGCCAAACGCCACCAAGGCGAGAGTCCGTAACAAAGCCTTTCGGAAGCCTCAAGCTCCACAAGTGAACCTCTCCGGTTTGTGCCCTACACCATCCCTTCCCTTAGCAAAGGTGAAGTATGGGACCGACACACCGTTGGACGGGTACCAAGCCGCAGCTCTGGTACGCTCCCCTCTCAAGCTACACAAACGGTGTAGTTGACACCCTGAGGTATCACAAGCAAGATATCGGCAACTTAATCAACTAGGTCCGTCCCATTCCGGACATGTGGTTGCACGTATGACTCAGTTTAAAGGCTTGCAAGGTTAAGTCCTTAGGGTGACCAGGGCAAGACTACCCGAAGAACCAAATCGACATTCCCGGTGCCACACCTGGCCCACCCGATCATTCTTGCCACATGCCTCGTTCAAATCTATTTATCAAACCCAATTGTTTACCATGCACCACGTGCCATCAACAACAACATCAATAACACATGACACTTCTCAAAAACACGTTTCATATCTCATTAAGTCAATATTAGCATGTGATTGTTCAAAACACTGTTGACCACGTGGCAGGGCTAAGCATAGACTACGTCGGACTAATTTAACCATGTTGGCAAACTAATAGTGTCCAACTAATTAATCCACAACTAGGTTGACAAGGGGTCATGGCACATATTTAACTAATCAAGGTGTCATACAACAATTTGGCATTTATCTAATTTCCCAGAATTAAATAAGTATTTCTAATTAAATTAGCATGCAATAGTTTAAATCAAATTAATTTCAAAAGTGGGATCAATATGGTCAAAGCATAACTTGCCTTCAAAAAGTACTTGTTCAGGCTCTTGAGCTGGCTCCTGGGTCAACACTTCTCCTTCGAAGCCTTCGGGCACTTCAACGTCTACTCGTAAAGCGTGCAAATAGCAAATAGTAAACAAACAGTAGACAAAAAGTGTCCAAACATCCAAATAAAGTCCATAAACATAGAGAACATAATTTTATAAATTTTTAGGAATTGGAATCGTCGAAATCGGAGTTAAAACGCAAAAGTTATCGCATTTTGAAGTTTAAATAATCAATTAAATAATTTTACAGAGAAAAAATTTGGTCCAAAAATTAAATAAAATTCACCATTATGAAGATCTCATTTTTATGAATTTTTAGAAATTTTAAACACTCGATTTGGAGTTGAAATGCAAAAGTTATGAATTTTCAAAGTTTGAATCAGATTCAAAATCAATAAACCTAATTATTAAATGACTTTCTTTTTCGGGAAAATATTTATTGCGTCAGCAGTGACACGTGTCGGCTTCTGATTGGTCCACGCCACTGGCGGCGTCAAGACGGCCGAACCCCACGATGACGTCAGCATGACGTCATCATGCCACGTGGCACCATCCGGGTCTTTGCCACGCGTCGACGCGGCGCATGGACCCGGTCCGCCGCTGCGTGGCGTGTCGGCCAGTGCACGGCGGTGACATGTGGGCCCTCTGACACGCGGGTCCCGCGTGTCAGAGACACGCTCCCACGCGTGCACGCGCGCTGGTGCGGCTAGGGCACACGTGGCGCGATCTCGGCCGTTGGTTTGAAAATCAACGGCGCAGATCAGATCTAGGGTTTACACGTGGAATCAACGTGGTTGATCTGGGCCGTTTGATCTAGATCGGACGGTCCAGATTGGATCTATTTCGATGCAACGCGTGCTACGCGGCTCAATCTAAGCCGTTGGATCTAGATCCAACGGTTGAAATCTATCCTAGGTCATCGCCGTTATCGGCACGTGGCGATCGTGGGCCGTTGGATCTTAATCCAACGGTCTAGATCCGATCCGGGTTCTAGGGTTTGGGGGAGAGCGTGGACTCACCGCAGCCGTTGGATCTTGATCGGACGGTTGTCCGAGCTCGAGGCGGCGATGGTGACGCGGCGGCGCTGGGTGGCCGGAGCCGAGGACGACGACCAAGCCAACGGCGCTTTGGGGCCTCTCCGTCGAGGGGAGTGGTACGCACGGGTGCTCCTCGACGCGGGGAGTTCAGATCTGACCATGGCCGCGGCGGGGGACGGCGGACGGCGACGGTCGAGGCAAAAACCGTGGCGGAGGAGAGAAGCAACTACGGCGAGCTCGTGCGGGCGAACGGCGGCGGCTCAGGCGAGGTGAGTTGGGGGCTCGGGTGCGCACGGAAGAGAGGGTCACGGTGGTGGCAGCGGCGCATTAAATAGTGGCCTCGGCTTCCGTGAAACTCGCGAAAACCGAGGCCCACTCACGGGCGACAGCGGAGTCCGGCGGGGACTCCGAGAGGGTGATGTGGACGCGCGTGAGCCGTCCACGTGGCGCGATCAACGGCGGAGATGGCTCGGGCTCGGCCGTGCTACGCGCGGATTGATCCTGACCGTTGTCGGATTAATCTCGGGTTAGGGTTAAGTGCGATTACGCACGTGGGCTACGTGGGCCATCGTGGGCCGTAAGATCTTGATCCGACGGTCCACGGGGATTAGGGTTCGGGCGTGGTTCGATCGAACCGAACGGCGCGGTCGGGTCCGGGTCGGACTCGGACTCGAGTCTGACTCGGGCTCGGTCGGATGAATAGTACAAACCCACTCGCATTTTCCAGCGATTAAATATTCAAATAATTCATAGAAAATTCAAATAAATCCATAAAAAATAGCAAAATACTCAGAAAAATTATGGAAAATATTTTGGAACTTTTTGGACTCAAATAAAATATTTCCAACAAAACTTTATTTGAAAATTTAATTTCTTTAATTATTTCCATTTGGAATAAATTCAAATTAATTCCAAATAAATGCAAATAAATTCCAGAAAATTCCAAAAATTCACAAAAATTCTAAAATTCAACTTTATTCAAGAAGACAAAATTTTGGGGTGTTACATAACTAGTCCGGGAAGGTCGGTGAGAAAGTTATGACTATTCCGGAGAGCCAATGTGTAAGTCCTACATCGTGATTCCATCCACCGCGTTGTGGGGAAGCGAGGAGTACGCACCATCCATCTTCGGGATGGAAGGGGGGAGAGGGTGCACACCGACGGGTGTGTACTCAACCATACCAGTATGAGTTTCCAGGAGATATGTGCATCGCATCGCATTGCATTGCATTGCATTATATGAGGATGTTATATGATGATGATATATGATGATGTCAATGATATGCTTACGCTATGAATATGAGATGTGTATGATGTCGTATGTGAAAAGTGGTGATGAAGGTATTAGAATGTATTTTCTTGTTCCATTGCAATATACTTGCTGAGTGATGAACTCACGCTTGTGTTTATGTTGTTTTTCTTAGGTACCATGAAACCGGCATGCGGGAAAATGGCATTAGCTACACTTCTACACATAGCTTCACATTATTATACAGTTTAATCAGTGGGAGCCATGATAATAATGATTAGTGCCATGAATCTTGGTGTATGGGCTTGAGTTCATTGTTTGGTTTGTTATATTTGTTGGAATGGTTGAATTCCTTATTTTAGACATAAGTGATGCTTTATTCGTTGATATTGTTGTTTTAGATGTCTTATGCTATGATATAACTTGCCTTGTTATTACTCTTGCTCCAATTCATGGAAAAACAAAGGAGATGCTGCCGAAACTTTCGGTTTTAGCATTTACTCCTTTTCTGTAATTTATCTTAGTTTATGGTATTTAGATGTTGTTTAGCCTATGTTTGGTAGCATTTAGGCATATTTAATGCCGGGGTGTTACAGAGCCCACGATTTATAAAGAAGCGATGATGGACCCAAACTCCGAAAAATGGCTTGGAGCCATGAGATCCGAAATTCAATCCATGCATGACAATCAAGTTTGGAACTTGGTGGATCCTCCTCATGGTGTAAAAACCATTGAGTGCAAATGGATTTTCAAAAAGAAAATAGATATGGATGGAAATGTTCAGATCTATAAGGCACGGTTGGAGGCAAAGGGTTTCAAACAAGTTCAAGGAATTGACTATGATGAAACTTTCTCACCGGTAGCCATGCTTAAGTCTGTTCAGATCATTTTAACCATTGCTGCATATTTCTATTATGAAATTTGGCAGATGGACGTCAAAACAACTTTCCTTAATGGGAATCTTTCTGAGGATGTATACATGATACAACCTGAAGGTTTTGTCGATCCTAAAAATGCTAAAAAGGTATGCAAGCTTCAAAGATCCATTTATGGGTTGAAGCAAGCATCTCGGAGTTGGAACATTCGTTTTGATGAAGTAGCCAAAGGATTTGACTTCATAAAAAATGAAGAAGAGCCTTGTGTTTACAAGAAGGCTAGTGGGAGTGCACTTGTGTTTCTGATATTGTATGTGGATGACATATTATTGATCGGGAATAATATTGCTATGCTTGAAGATGTTAAGACTTCGTTGAAAAGGAGTTTTTCAATGAAGGATTTAGGAGAAGCATGTTATATCTTGGGCATAAAGATCTATAGAGATAGATAAAAACGGTTGATTGGATTAAGCCAATAAACGTTCATTGACAAGGTATTGAAGAGGTTCAATATGCATGAATCCAAGAGAGGATTCATGCCAATATCACATGGCATTAGTCTAAGCAAGAATCAGTGTCCTTCGACAACTGATGAGCGAGACAGGATGAGCAAGATTCCATATGCTTCGGCTGTTGGGTCTATTATGTATGCCATGATCTGTACACGCCCAGATATCTCATATGCTCTAAGTGTCACGAGCAGATACCAAGCAAATCTCGGTGATGGTCATTGGACAGCCGTGAAAAACATCCTAAAGTACTTGAGAAGAACCAAGGATATGTTTCTAGTTTTTGGAGGTGAGGAAGAATTGGTTGTAAAGGGTTACACCGATGCAAGGTTCCAAACTGACACAGATGATTTCCGATCGCAATCCGGATTTGTGTTTACATTAAATGGTCACTATGAAACATGTAGAGGGAAGTGAGCGATCAAGATGGGATTTGCCACTCCAGTGTAACGGAGATATATGTCTAGGCCACTCGTGTGATATTATTAAGGAAGTGCATAGCCATGCCGTGATTGAGGAGTCAATCACAACTTATTAATATATCACGGATACGAGAGATGGATTGAACTGTCAAAGGATGACATGCTTCTCGCCTTGAATTCTATCTTCATATAGTTTGGCAAAGGGATTATTACATCAGTACTTTAATCATGTGCGTTTGAGAATTGGCATGCTCTGCAAGGAGCTGCTACCAACTATTAGATTGGATCGAATCTATGTCCAAATGTACGTGAACCTACAGGGTCACACACTTAATGGGATGGGACGCATTAATTCGGATTGTATCCATAATTAATGGACCTCATGGGCTTAGCGCGCAGATGGTCCCTGGTTACTTAGGGTTTCACCTCGTGGCTATATAAGGAGGGGAGGAGGGTGGGCGCAGAGAGTCTCCACTGCGGTTTTGAAGTGCCTCACCCGAAACCCTAGCCACCTCCTCTCGCTGCCCCTGCCGAGCGATCCGGTGCTTGCACACGGACGCACGGCGTCCCATCCCTGGACGTGTGGACTGCTGTGGTGACGCTGCTGCAACTACGACGTGCGAGGATGATCTGCAGCCGGACGAGGTGAGGACAATCCACAGCGAGGCGAGGACAATCCACGACTGCGGCGGGAACGATCCACTACATCGACGTGCGAAGGATTCCGCAGCTGCGTGTCTAGTAGTAATTGATCTATGATCCCCTTCTCGTGAGTAGCTTTCTGGTTATACTGTAGAAAAATTTTATTTTGTGCTAGAGTAGCATACCGCGTTCCCCAATAGCATGATTCAAGTATAACCGTACATCCACAAGTACTGGAATGGGACAATATTAACTTATTAAATTATTTGGGGATTAACTTTGCACCTTGGTAGGCAGTAGTAGCACGGGCACTCAAGGTAGGTTTGCTCGAAGGGGTGCCATCACCGAGGTGTTGACACTTGACGATGTAACGATGCACGCCTGGTTATCACTTAGGGCCTATTATTCTTAATGTTAATATTATTCTAACTGAGCTATTGCTCCGTTCTCACTACTTTATCATATACTTTTTGCTTCCATCATAGCCAGGGGTAATTCGGGCTAGTGCAAAGTTAAGGTCCAAGTAATCGAACGGTTTCGTTATGAACTCCCTGTGGACATACCAAAGGAAGTGTGTCTAATACATGTTGCAAAAAGGGAGAACATATCTTGTGGGTAAAGCTGTACAAACTCTGTAGAGTCTAAAACTAATTGTGAATCATATGATGAAAAATTGGCTTGATCATGTGCTGAAAAATTGGTTAAGATTAATCTTGCAAAATTGCTTGGATGAAGGACCAAACTTTCAAAACATCCAAAAACAGAGACTTTGCATTTGTGCCAGAACAAAAACAGTGTTTTTCGCATGTATAACGGACCAAGTTTTTTGGTCCGCCATACACATGCTTTTGTGACCTGGTGTTTCGCATGTATGACGGACCAAGTTTTTTGGTCCGCCATACACATGCTTTTGTAACCTGGTTTTGCGCATGTATGACGGACCAAGTTTTTTGGTCCGCCATACACATGTTTTGGCGACCTCATTTTCGCATGTATGACGGACCAAGTTTTTTGGTCCGCCATACACATGCTTTTGGCGATCTGGTTTTCCCATGTATGACGGACCAAGTTTTTTGGTCTGCCATACACATGCTTGTGGCGACCTGGTTTTCCCATGTATGACGGACCAAGTTTTTTGGTCCGCCATACACATGCTTGTGGCGACCTGGTTTTCCCATGTATGACGGACCAAGTTTTTTGGTCCGCCATACACATCGTTTCGGCGACTTTGTTTTTCAATGTATGACAGACCAAATTCTTTGGTCCGCCATACACATGCTTTCGGCGAATTTGTTTTCCATGTATGACAGACCAAACTTTTGGTCCGCCATACACATGGTTTTGGCAATCTCATTTTTCATGTACAACAGACCATTGAGATAATGAAATTGGTGAGAATTTCATGATGCTTGATAATGAAATTGGTGAGAATTTCATGATGCTTGTTTTCGTTATGCAATGCTCGTGTGAGTAGTTGCATGGATTGACTTTGAGTCAAGTCGTGGACTTGTGCTCGGATTTGTTCTGTGGTTTGATCATGTGCAGGTATTGCTCGAGGACGAACGTGGTCGATGACGGGACCGGAACTGAGGTTTGGGACTAGGTTCAGGAGGAGCTGAGGTCTTGGTGGTCAAGGATGTCATGCGGGACGTTCGGGCTAAGAGAATGGTGCACATGGAGAATGGTCAGTCACGTGAGAATGGCAGGTGTCCATGCACGTGCAGGTGTTAGTCACGTGAGTATGGCATGGTAGTCATATGCGTGCAAGAGTTGTTAGTCACGTGGATGGCTGGGTTGCCATATGCGTGCAAGTGTTGTACTTGGTCAGGTTGGGCCAAGTGGAGTTGTGTTGGATACGGATTCCTACTAGGATTTGTATTTAGGACTCTTGTGTTTTGATCCTTTAAATAGGAGGGGTTGTCTCCTGTTGAAGGGCATCAAACCAAGCAGCAGAACAGGCGCAAGAGCTTGGGGCTCAAAGTTTAGGGTTTGTACTCTTGTTGATAGGAGTACTTTAGACAAAAAGAAATAAAGATCAATTCTTCCATATTTTCGCGTGCTACAGTAACCACGTTGCTACAGTGTTCATTGTTTTGGTTCATGCGTTCATGCTTGTTCTGGTTCTAGATTGGTTTTTGCTCCTTGAGTTTCATCTTGATTTAATCCATCAAAAACCTCTCTAGGGTATTGATCTAGTGTTTCTCAAAGTCTAGTTGATCAATCTTCTGTTGTTCTTGTTTATTCTGGAAGTTTTGGCTAGGTTATTTCTCGTCACCTTCTGTCACAGCAAGCTTACGAAGCTTATAACTTTTGATCCGTAAGTCCGATTGAGCTGATTCTTTTTGGGTTCACTTCTTATTGGAATCTAGTTTCTTGTGTCCAAATTTCAGATCGATCCGACGGTTGGATCTCCGGGAATTCGTGTTTTACCAAGCGTCTATCAATCTGTTTTTGTTGATTACGAGGCAATCTTTTGAATCCGAGTTGGGGTGTTCTTCCAGTAGATCGAAAATTTTATTTTATCTTCCGCACAATCATTCACCCCCCCTCTGATTGCTATATTCGTATACTTCGATCCTACACTAATCAATTAGCCATATCCACGGTCATGTATGACTAGGTGAACCAGCATTAGTTAGTTGTTTTATAAAATGATTTGGTGAGCTTACCCTTACAGATGATTCGATACTTGACATTCGTTGGCAAGGTTGAATTCAGCTGTTGTGCCCTGTGTGGACAAAAATTTAATCTTCAGGTATACTTTATATGAAGGGTCTGGACGTTTTATCACTCACGAAGGGCCGTGGGTATTTTGTTACATTTTATTCACGAAGGGCTATGAATTATCTATCTCCTCTTATTACTTTTATGTATATACTTTTTACTTTACTTATGTATTTACCTTTTCAAATTTTCACTTTCACTCTACTATTCAGTATTTAAATTTTAATTGGGCTCCAAGCAAAGAATAACCGTAGAAGCTTTACTCTAGGATCAGCCTGCATTCCAAACACACAACTCAAGTCTTGCTGAGTACAAAATGTACTCACCCTTGCTATCATTATTGTTTTTAGGTGAAAATGCAGGTATCTCCGATGAACTTTACTTTGACGCAGGAATACGGGACTATTGATGACGGTTCCTACTAAGGCTTTACCTTGTCAGTTGCCTATGGATTATGAGGCAAACTACAAGACATTTGTTTCTTTTGCTATGTTTTAGTCGACCTCATCGGTCATATTGTAACAATACTTTCGCTGAAATAAAATATGGAACTTTTTGCATGGTTGCAATTTCAAATTGTGTTTGTGCGTGCTAGCTACTGATCATGGGACTAGCACAGAATGCACACTAGAACCTTTCTTTTATGTTGAACTGTAGCATAAAAGGGAGGGTCTCACAGTTTGGTATCAGAGCCATACTGACTGCAGCCAAACCTTAGTTAGAATGGTCAATAGACGAAACTTAAAATTTTGGAATAGACAACTATATATTTAGGAATGAAAGTTTGCTATATATGTTATTAATCTTTCCTTATCTTATATTATCTATTATTAATTCTTTCCTTGTCACATTACGTCTGTTACTACTCATTCTTTATTATTTTATAAATATTTCCGTTACCATTCCCTCCTTATTATAATATCTATTATTAATATTTCCTCGTCAATAAATACCCTGTGTCTTACGTTTGATCAGGAATACTAATTCCTTATTAAATGTGTAGATGGACACGATTGTGCCCTTTCACGATTCAAACCGTCGAGAAGATGACGGAATGATGGGAGTCTTAGCCCGACTAATGGATTACGCCGGATACGAGGAAAACCCTCGTTACGTTGTATTCCATGTCACACTTAGCCCATCAGTGTTTGAGTATGCTGCACGGATTCATATCCCTTGGCGAGCCTTATACGATGAAGGAGAACGATCTTTGGAGGTTATGGATCCACCCTTACCTCTGCAATGAATGAAGCCGCCTACATGGCTATTATTCGATTTCGTCATACACTTCCAGAACTCAGTACAGCATACCGCCTATATCCGAGTTGCCCACCTCTTGGAGGAAGCCACTATCCTGACCTCACCAATATTCATAGTAGGAGACTTCGTCGCCTCATGGATTTTATGACTGCCTCCAACAGACACCACCGCTTGCTGGCATCTGAGCTGGTAGTAGCTCGCCATCAAGTGGCATTTCTCAAAGGAGTCATTGCAACTTGTGAGGCAATATAAAATGCGCCACACGCAGTTTCTGGTGATGATTCGTTATCAAAAGTATCCGCCAATCCGAGCCACCATACCAGTGCTAGTAGCCAACCTTGTTCTACTAACCGGGATGCTAACCCAGGGGTTTCTAAGTCTTCGAAGCCCCCGGTTGGTGCAAGAGCACCAATGATGGAAGGCTAATCTTACCATGTTGACAGGAAGTTTTTCGGACAAGTAGGAAACAGTTCGAAATAAGATATATATGTAGCACCCTACCAGTTTGTAGTAGTTACGTTAGTAGTTGTACTAATGGTAGTACTTTTGCTATAAATATTATGTGATCTGAATAAAAACTTTTGTTGTATATTTGGTTGTGTGCTATGGTTTCTACTCGTGAATGTTTAATTCTATACTATAACTTTCACGATGTCAAAATCAAATAAAAGTAACTTAACCAAAGTAATGAAATGATTAGAAGCATCCTACTAAAATTTGAATGAACCTCTCTAATAAAATATATTGGATTTCAATAAATAGAAAGTTGTCCTATAACTACCAAAACAAGACCTACATTCTTAATGTCCACTCTCTCTATTCCTTGTGAATTTATATTCTTTCCCCTCTATTAGCTCTTGTTCTTTATCTTTTACTTTTCTTCTCGCAAGTTATGCATTCCTAATCTGTCTAATCCTATTCTCACTACTCAACCAAAAAAGACTACGATGTTTATGTCGACAACCTCAGGAAGACGGATGCAACACTTTGCCATTTTTCCCCAACTGTATGGAAACGCTAAATTATCACTATCAACAAGCTATGGAAGAGTTTGATGAACTCGATGCGAGGAAGCTTACTATGAGGGGGCAATACCATTTAGGCTATGAATAGCCCTGGTGAGGTAGCAAAACTCTCGAAATAAGATCACATAGATCTAACTTAAGAATGAAACACATAATTATTATAACTTAGCTTAAGTATATGTTCTTTTTGTGCTAATGAACCTTTGCCGTTTACTCTTTGTATTGCTTCCTGGGATGCACTCGTGGACGTTTAGCATGAAAATAAAACTTCACGATGTCGCAACCTTTAAATTAGTAAGAAGTTATAATTAAAGAATTCTAAACAGAACGTTATCTTTTACTAAATAAAAGATAGTCCTAGAACTAAATTATTTTACTATAACCATATCTTCCCTTCTAATATGTAGAAATCTTAGTTAATAAACATTTAAAAGAATGGAATGTTGTCTAAAATAATGTAACAACTTTTAAACAAAAGGAGATTTGGAAATTCAAAATCTTCCCGTATAAGTTATCGCTTCTCTTTATAGGACTTCTCACATATATACTAGTTAATCTTTTCTATTTATTATAAACCTCATCATCACCCCATTTGTGCTCGAGCTCATACTACTTATAGAAGAATCAACATTAAAACCTCATCATATTGGCAGTAGTAGAAAACACTTAAGCTACTATAAGCTAGTTACTACCCCAACCCTTCTAAATTGTAGAAGCTTTATTTAATAAAATTTTTAGCGAACGGAATGTTGCCTTGTAACCAAACCAAATCTTGTCTTGTCCTTTCTATCCTATTTATCCACCCATTCTTAAATAATCCCAAGAACAAGCTTCCCAACCTTAGATACTCCCTATTTACTAAATTAATAACCTTAGCGGACAACCTCTTGATGTTTCAATTCTGTCAACCAGTTTTACCTACATCGACTACAAAAGATAACATCAACTATTCAAAGTAAACTCGTGCGCTGCATTCTTCTTGACTTTGAGAAATTCCACCACAATCCCCAAGTCACTTCTAAGAATCTAAGGAAAGTTAAGTTCCTAAACCAACCTAGACCAAAGTTCGGCAAGTCCAAGTTGGAAATCTCAGTCGTGGACATCTTCTCCATGTGATTGCCAAAATTCACGTCGTACCTCGTGCATTCACTAGGTACTCGGCATACGAAATTTTTTTTAAAATATAATATATTTTATTCCGAATTGCAGGAATAAATGTCTTTCGCGAGAAATTACAGTTTTATACGTCTGTCGCCTGTCCATCGGGCGATATAAGCCTGTCGCCCGATGGACGGGCGACGTGGAGGCCTTTCAGTGTTTTCTGTCGCCTGCTAGACGAAGCGACAGCTTCTCGTCGCCGATCAACAAAGCATCGCTTAAAAATCCCCCGATGGACGAGCGACATTATTGATGTCGCCCGATGGACGGGCGACATATACCATTTTTGATATTTTTGTTAGTTTTTATGAGAATTTTTTTAAAAAATATATTATATTTTATTCCAAATTGCAGAAATAAATGTCGCAACAAATTTCAGTTTTATACGTGTGTCGCTAGGAATTTTTGCTTTTACGATGCCATTTCTGGTTGAAACTGTCAGTTTAGAAGCCATTTCGATGCGAGCATGAGAAAATACAGATATTCGTTTTTAGGTGGCCCTTCTTCACTCCCGGTCAACTCGTAATTATTTTTTGAAGACTTTGTGTAGTTATCTTCAAAGATGTGAAATATATGTACGGTACACTGTACCGATAGATGGGGAGCAATAAGAATGTACTGAATTGCATACGGTTTAGAAATGCTAAACAACAATGGCATGTACGGCACACTCTACCGAGTATACGGGACTAAACGTAACATGCCTTAGGCAGAGGAAACAGCAATAAGGGCCCTTCTCTTGGTCTTTACTGAGTGCAACGAGGATATTTTCCTCACGCAAGTTTTCGCCTCGCCGCTTTGGCCCTAGCTGCCCTCGCACTCTTTCTATCGCGCTCAGCCTCCCTCTCCATTTGCATGGCGCTGCCGTTCGGCCTCCTCTCGTGCATGCATATGTTCCAAATGCCGTTGGCGCTTCTCCTCCTCATCCCGCTCACACCATCGCCGCTCCACGATAGCCCTCTCGATGCGAGTACTCCGATTCCGCCTCCTCTCCATCTCGGGAGTTTGTTCCGCGTCAGAGAATCGGATGAACTCGCATGCTGGAGGCTGCAATTAGTCACATCACACGGTGTTACAACATGTATGAATTGGGAGCAGCACCAAATGTGAGTATGAACATACCGGCTTCTCCGCCAGATCCGCATCCCCGCCGTTGGCTCGGAGTCGTGGTTGCGGCAGCTCCAGTACCTCATACCGTAAGTGTATGAGTTGTCTACAGACTGCCGGAAGCGGCAAGGATCCCCGCATAGGCACATGGGGACCTCCGTGCCTTCGGGGATTGTTTCGACAACGTTGTGCCTTGGGGGCGAGGGGAACTCCATTGGTGCTGCTCGTTTGGGTTGGCGGTGATGGTTCTCTTTGTTGTATTGGAGCAGTGGTTTGGTCGATGCAACGCTGCGAAGGCATGAAGGGGGTTAAATAGCCAGATAGAGCGACAGACTTGAAGCTTAAAAGGAATCCGCGAGCATCGGATTCCTTTGCAGCTCTGCCTGTGCTTGATACCGACATATGCACGCAGCTTTGTATCTTGGAGGGAGGTGCCAGTAAAGCTTTGCCAGCTATGCTTTGACGGGACGACTCAGGCAATATCTGGCACACATGCATTTGACATGACATTTCGGACAGGAACTGACTGACATGATTATGACATGATATGTCCTACAGGCTTTGCCAGCAATGCTTTCACAGGACGTACCAGGCAGCCTTTGCTTGGATTATAAAATACAACTGAATGGGATGAGAAAACTCATGGTGTATGGACTAAGTGCTAATATCATTGTTTGTTTATAATAATGACTTATGTGGTAAGCGTGCGTTTGCTACGGTTTGTTGTTTGTTTTTGTTGTCATTGTTTGTTTATAATAATGACTGCAGTTTTTAAAAATTGAAAATTCGTTCTTCCTTGTATTGTTTGGTGTGCAACAAATCTGATGACAAATCTGGCTTACCAAGAAGCATGACATTCATATTACAAAGTACAATAGGGAGAACAACTACAACAGCATTTCTTGTGAATAAGAACTAACATACAGATGGATGCAAGGTTGCGGCTTTAGAACTTTCCAGAATCATCACTATCATAGAATTCAACACCCTCTTCTTCGAAAAACTCCCAACGGTCACGTTTGTAGTCTTCAACGCTAGGGCCGTCAAGAGGAACAACCAAATCAGGGCTTACAGCTTCGTGGTTATCTTGTACGGCGTGCTCAAGTAAGCGATCATACGGTTCACGATTATCTTTTTGTTCAGGCCGAACTCCCTCTCTTTGCGGTAATTCTCGCATCTGCTAGCCTCGTTAAGTTCTCGCGAGATCCGTCCTCTGCTCTACCATTAGAAGCGTCTGTTTAAAGATGTCGGTGTATTTATACCGCCTCGCCCACCGCTGATATTGGCATCCGTAGACTACACGACAAAGGTGAGCATGGCTATTTAAAACTGGAGCAAGAGAATAATCATCGAAATATGAAGATATAGAAATACATTTAGACGCATAAAGAAATTTGGGCATCTATAGAACGCCGTCCGTTATTTGGCGCAGTGGTGGAGTAGCAGGTTTGAGCATCCACATGGCAGTTAGGGCAAATTACCCGCCCTGCATTGGCAACCACTGAGCTCGACGCCTTCGACATGGCTTTCACAGAACGGACGAACACTTAAGTCAGTGTCTACACGAAGCAAAAACATCAATAAGAAGCATAAAAAGTACAAATTAATGTGTACTGAACCAAAGAACACAACAATGTGACTCACCGTACAAAATAACTTTTGTAAATAATACCTGTGGAACAAGACGCCGAAATAAAATCTTGGAAAAAAGGAAAGCTAAACTACCAGTTCTCCTCTTTGCGCTTTGGGTTTTCTCAACTCAATCCAAACTTTATGAACTCGGAGCAATGTATCGCTTTTGCCTGATATAAGTGCAGGCGGCCTTGCAATTTATAGGCAGGGAGCGAGGGAGAAACGAGACAGCTGGCGGCACATCATCGTGCGTGGCGAGGGGCCAAGACAGAAAATCGGCACGTGGCAACGTTTGCGCGCGCCGTGGGGGTCTGGTGCACCGGCAAGGGCTTGGGAGTGGCTACCGCCATGGCGGAGCATTAGCGCGAGGTGGGGCCTGGCTGAACAAGAACATCGCAAAACCGCGGCTTTCCGCTATGTATTTTTTTCATTTTGAAATTAATTTCCGCGTCCCCGATCGAAAGAAAATCCAGGAGCATCGGATTCCCTTGCAATCGTGGTCGTGCTTGACATCGACAGATGCATGCCGCTTACAGCCTTTTACAGATGACATCGACGTCATGGCAAAGTGGGAGTACACATCATTGCAGATGACATCGACGGGTCATGGCAGTGGAGTACACAGCTTTGCAGATGCAATCTAGGCTGGGCTGGATTTCATGGCTCAACAGGAAAGAAAATGACTACATGGTTTCTGCGCGACTATAAAACTTAGGGTTATTGGGCGTTGAGGATTTATATGCGAAGAGAGTCAGAATCGAGATATTATATTCGCGCAAGACGAACCCTAAGTATTACATTCGTGCACGAACCCTAACGATGAAGGTTTTTCGGCGGCCCGTAGAAATGCATGTTGGAAGTTATTTATTGGGCCGGAGGTACCAGATTTTCTATTTGGTATACGGACTGCCATATTCTGTAAAAATATATCAGTTACAACTCTTTTCGCATTTGAACTCTCAACGCCCAACTACCCTAAGTATTACATTCACAAGCATCTAACCCTAACGATGAAGGATTTTGGCGCCGTAGAAATGCATGTTGGAAGTTATTTTTTTGGCGGAGGTACCAGGTTTGCTATTTGGTATACGGACTACCATATTCTGTAAAAATATCTCGCCATAACTCTCTTCGCATATAAATTCTCAACGCCCAACAACCCTAAGTATTATACTCGCGCATCGACAACGCCCAACAACCCTAAGGATTTTCGGGCGGCCCGTCGCTTATCTTTGGGTCCCCGATGTTCGCATCCTGTATTCTCTCGCCAAACGAGGAAGTCGATAAAGTCAGAAGGGTGATATGACAAAAGCTTCAAAAGGTCATATAACAAAAGCTGAAAAAGATGATATGACAAACGCATGAAAAGCGGACAGAAATATGTAATGAACCACGTAATATGACAAAGTACACAAAATAGATGGTATTACATAACATAGTACCAACAATCATCGCCCTAATCGAAATCACAACCAAAATAAACAAAAAATTACAAACACCGAAAAATAAAAGAAACTAGTGCCGCCCCTCTTCGCGCGCCGCCGCTTCCTCATTGGTGTCTAGTCCTCCTCCGGATCTCGACCTCTGAGTACGCCAAAGGCCGTGCGCTGGTGGTCCCTCCGTGGTCTCATTGGAGGTGTGGCGTACCAGCGGGCTGTCACCTGCAGGTGGTGGTGGGGGTGTCTGGTCGCGTCGGTGCAACCTGCGTCGGTGGAGGTGGCGGCACCAACGACTCCAGCCGGGTCGCCGGAGGTGGCGACACCCACCGTGATTTACCGAGGCCGGTCGCTGCAGTGGCGACACCCATCGCGGCCGGTCGCCGAGGTGGCGACACCCATCGCGCCGGGTCGGTGGAGGTGGCGGCACCATCGCGATTTACCCGTACCGGGTCGGTGGAGGTGGCGGCACCATCGGCGATTTACCGGTACCGGGTCGGTGGAGGTGGCGGCACCCATCGCGATTTACCCAGGCTGCGTCGGTCGTGGCGCCCACTCTGCTGTGCGGTACCAAGCTGAATCGTGGATCAACGAGGTACTTCCACACGGTGTCGCCCTCGTAGTCATCAAGATCATCACCCCGCCCGTCGTAGTCATCAGCAGTAGTCGGCAACCACGGTGCGCTGACACCTGCAGGACCTCCAGCAGCTGCACGAAAGGGAATAAATGTTAAGACCAGTGACTTGGTGAGTGCAAAGCATGAAAAGTGAATGTAAAACATGAAAAAACACACCGCTGCGGCACCTCCAAAGGTGGAAGCCTGCACCTCCACCGTGCTGTGAAGAAGAAGCAGCTCCGGTGTCGAAGCCTGCACCAGCCGCAGGTCCCCTTCGTGGCGCGAGCGGTGCGTCGGGGACCACACCACGAGGCAGGTGATCCACCAACTCGGTAGCCTGCGTGCAGAGTCGCCTCGAAACCTACCGAGCAGCCGGGCAACGTCCGCTCGTCACCCGCCGGCCGGTCAATCGCGAGAGCATCCTCGACTCCTCGTGAGAAGCGGCCTAGCATGTCGGGCCTGGAAAATACATCGCAAATTAGATAGCACCGATTTGAAATGGTTAAACGATATCGGATACAACGCATCGCAGCGTGCGCAGCCGCCGTCCGTATGGGCGGGATACGTGTCTCCTGGGCCGGGACGTGCTGGGAGGATCCGGTCGACACGCATCAGGCGCACACGCAGCGAGAGGTGAACCATCGCCGATGCACGCTGGTAAGTCTCCAGATCGTATGGCGCATCGTCGCGATGGACGTACTCGAGGGCTCGCCCACTCGATCCATGGCGCCATCCGTGACGCGCTGGTGGCCCCATGCACCCTTCCTAGTCTCGGGCCGTGGATGAGAAATGAATGTATAAATATTAGATGGCAACACACGATAGTAATTATGGAACATCGATTGAGGGAACTTACGCGTGGGCGGCGTGGGAGCAGACGGCCGTCGGCCAAGATCGGGAACTCCTGTCGTAGGCCGAATCGCCTCATCACTGATGGACAGCGTAGGCCTCGACCGACGTCGAACACCAGGAACCGCCGTGAGCCAAGACGCTGCCTCGCGGCACGTGGTCGACACGGCGCCGCCGGCCACACGAGCTGTACTGCGCCGGGTGTACGGGCGTCAGCCGCGACGTGGTCGCCTGGTGAGGTGGTCGAACGCCGCAACGAATCATGGTAGCCCTGGCGCACCGCCTGGTGTGCCCACCTACCTAGGCCGCAGTGAAACAAAACGTTACCGTTAGTATTAAAAATGTACAAGCAATAGTACCAAACTTTCGTTCAAATATCTTACTTCCGCTTGGTGGCACCGTGATGGTGCCCATGGTCGATCGCCGACGCCGCCATCGCTCGTAGGGTCAACCGACTCCAGCCGATGGCGGGCGCCCGATCTGGAACCTTCAGATGCCCACAAACCGCATCAAAGAGCCGGCATCCAAAGTGAAGGTCGACTGGCGCCGGCCTGGTACACCCGCCGCAGAGGGCCCAGATGCGTGCCGCAGAGGATGCCGACCCTCAGAGTATCAGCGCACGCCGTCGAGGGGGCGCCCGCTATCTCCCTCGCGACCGGACGAGGTGCCTGGCCCACGCTATCCCCATGGGAGCTCGTGAACAAGCACCACCGAACAGCCCACAAAGCAGTACGCCTCCAAGTGGCGGCCGACTGTAGTCGCCCGCCTCGACGAGCCGCGAAGGCTGCAAGATAGAAGATCACATATTACATGTTGTTGTAAGTTGTAATTGAAGAGTACTTGTTTTTCATAGTGTAGTTGCGCATCACGAATCGCCGGCCACCGCAGCGTAGGACCGTGTGTCCGGTGACGGCCCGTAGCCTGGTGTTGAAGCACACCAACAACCAAGTAGCCGCGGGCGCCACGCAGGTCGACGCCGTGGTGGCACCACAAATACGCCGGCGATCGGGAGGCCGAGCAGGTACGACACGTCCTGCAAAGTGATCGCCATCTCCCCGACGGGTAGGTGGAACGTGTGGGTCTTCGGCCTCCATCGATCCACCAGAGCGGTGATCGTGACCGTCGAACGGAAACCGCCGACTCCACCTCCCGAACCATCCTACCAAAGGGAGCAACTCAAGCTCGAAGCCTCACGAAGGAAAAACATGTAATTTTTTCCAAGATAACACCAAGAAGAACGATGACTCAAACATATAAAGAAATCAATTGTAATATGTTACCTGGTACCCAACGAGGATCGATATCCCAGCCGTCTTTGCGGTGTCCTCAGGACGAAGGGCGCCCAACGTGTGCGCTTTGGCCTCCCTCCATTGAAAAGCCCAGGTGGCGAAGCGGGCCGCGGTGACTCACAGTCGACCACCGGATCCAAGAACTCGAATAGCCACTCGTCATCTCCTGGCCGGGTCGCCATACAGTAAATAACAAATTGTGAGTTACATTTCAAAACCATATCAAAAGAAAATCGTCCGAATACTATAGGTTTCTCACAACAATGTGTTCAAACAAACATTCACGTAAAATTGTTCAAGCATCATAAATATTCAGAAACAGTTACAATAATTTTTCAGTGCACAACACACAGCCACATGCAGCAGGCTTACACACAAGGTCCACACAGGGTTCACACAACACACATCACATCGATTACATTGCGATTAAATTGCTTCTCATGTGGTACGTTACGCTGCGGCAAGACTCGTCGCAGACGATCCACTCCGCCACCGCCGGATTGCCATCTCCTCCTTCATCTCCTTCGCTTTGTGCGTGGCAATTCTTGAACGTATGTCCTGCTTGCTTGCACAATGAACATTTCTTCACGCCGCTTGCCACCTTCCTCGACTCATCCATGTCATTTCGACACGCCTTGTCTTCCGACGCCCGCTTCCATCTACCTCGCATTAAAATCTGGGACCCGTAACCTTTCATCAAAGACTAGGAGTTGCCGTGAAAGAACCCACAACACCGCAACCATACAGCTCCTCGCCTCCAAGTTGCCATCACCCTTTCCTTCCTGAAATATTCAGATAGATAGGTACCAGGTTGCATTCCAAATAAAGCACATGCGGCTATCACATGAGAACACGGCTGTGCAAAAGGTGGGGCTTGTTACACGAGCATTTGCAGATGTCCCGTAATACGCACTCCTCGAATGACAACCCGCCGGGTTGGTTCCACGCCGTCCTTTATCCTTACATATCACCTCGGCGCAGTTGTTCGTGGCACCAACTTTTATAGCTCTATGCTTGGCCACCTTCCGACTCTTCTCTTCCATGTATTTACCGATCATGGAGGAGTACAGAGCTTCTCATCTCTCAAAGACTATCTCAGGTAGCTTGATGTCTGTCGACAAAGTACTTGGTTGTGCCCCGCAGCACTCTCAACAATTCCCACCAATGGGAGACACCTCATCCCTCTCATTACCCAGCTTGTAAACTTCGCAAAGTTACCGGTCATCACACCGTATCTGCACCATGTGTGTCATGTAACAAAGGCTCACTTTTCCATCGGTTCGTGCTTGATCCAAACTCGAGAAACATTTGATTGGTTTTGCCTCGCGATTTACGATTAGTCGCGTCATCTTCTGTTGGCGGTGGGGAAGAGGCTCCGCCTCATCGTGCCCTTCACGGCGCAAGACTCTTGTTCGCCGTCTCCTCTTTGTGTTTTCTTGTCACCATCGATATTTTTCCACAGAGTCCGAACTTGCTCTCCGATTCTCGCTTACATAGTCTTTTGAACATGTTCATGAGTTCCTTGTTCCTGAATTGCTTGTAGAAATTTGCGCCCAAATGCCTCATGCACCATCGGCTCGCAAGTCACGCCATGGAAATGGCTCCTTCCGCCGCTTGCAAATCGTTGATCGCACTAAGCGTATCAAAGATGCCTGGCTGCGGCAAAGACGCACACATCCCGACGAGTTTTGACCACCCCAATCTTCAAGTTCCGCAGAACCATAGCCAACTCTCATAGTTCTCACTTTCTACGGCGTAATGCAACAGTGCAGAATCTGGTTGTTTTCGCCAACACCCACAGCCGCCAAAATTTGCCCTTTGTATTTCCCGGTCAAGAATGTGCCGCCCACGCACAAGAATGGACGACAGTGGTAGAACGCCTTAATGCAAGCTCCGAATGCGAAGAACACTCTCCTCGATGCCTTTTAGTTGGCCACTTGATTGACGGACAATCTTGATAATCATAGTAAGTGCCGGATTTCTTCCCCGAATGCAATCGAAAGCAAAGGCGCAGATTGTGGTACGAGTCTTCAAACTTCCCAAACCTCGCTTTCTAAGGCCTTCGCTTCGCCTCCAAGCCTTCCCATAGCTAATTGTGTATCGATATCTGTTCTCGAGAGCTCGGATAATAGCACGGGGCTCATAAGCCAGGTTCTCCACTATCTCTCAGTACATGAGATTCGCGACAAACCCAGATGACAGTTCCTCGTGAGCCATCATTGTTTCCTCAATCATACAAATTGTCCGCTCAACCTTCGAAAGCATAACCAATGGGTGCCCCACTTCGCTTGTACGCTGCACTCTCCACGGACAGCCATGGATCTCACACACCACGTCGTAGCAGGTCGGGCGTGGATTTCTTAACCCTGAAAGTCCTTCTTAATGATAAGGCCCAATCTTTCACAAAGATCCCGCACAGCCTCCTTTGTCGCGTACATCGTCAGGCCTAACCTCGTTGGGGCTGTACTGCCAACGTATGTCGTTGGTTTCATTAACAACCAACCTATCAAATTGATGTGTGCTCCACTCGGCTGGCACAGGCGGCTCCGTACCTCCATCTTCCTCGCTTCTGGATCGATTGTCGCCTTCCACTGCGCTGCGTCGCACTCAAGGTCTTCCTCTTCCATCCTAACTATTATTTCATCAATTTGCTCACCTTCGTCTGCTACTCCCAGCGCTACTTGTCCAACATTTGCTTCGTCCTCCCCAAATTCAGATTGTTCGCGAGTTTCGCAAATAATGTCCTCGTTCGCTTTCTGGATGTACTGCCCACGGCTAGATCCCCCAATTTCGGTGTCACCAAAACTTAACTCATTTTGAGCCTGACTACACTCCCCACCGTCCGGCTGGTGCTGGAGGGCTACATCGCGGGCATAGGCTTGCACTAAAAGCACCCGGTTCCATCCCCGTTGCTCTGTCCCCCTCACATATGATCTCCACGATGCGGTTCCTTTCAACTCAACTAGCTCCCAACAAAATGGATTGTTCTGCATACTACAGAGGCAAAATACCTTCAGCTGCCACTTCTCTTCTTCCATCCCAAAAGTATAATACAACCACTTCATCACTGAAGAAAATGTGCGCTCTTCGACCCTACTCAAACTTATGTTTACATACTGGAAGTTACTTAGATCTGCACCCTCCGAACCATACATTACAACCCCTTCGCCATAATATATTCTAAATTGAACTCGTTCTGCCATATCTGCAAATCCATTCATTCACCCACGAATTAAATACTTTCCGTAAAAATATTACGACCCCAACTTTGCGTTGGTATATCTATATGCTACAAAATTACTTATTTAATCGCATAAGAATTTGCAACATTTCTAACAATACATATCTACGATCGTAATAATCGCTATCTCTGCCCAGATTACATTCGTAAGAATTGAATATGTATATGGATGTATTCGTATCGGTATACAATATCTACATTCAATAGATCTACTACTAAAGAATTGAACAACTATCTGTAATTCACATTCTCAGACGACACTTTCTACTCGACATACATCAAACTACTTTCGCTATATGTACCCAACTGCATTCCTAAGAAATGAATACTTCTATCCGATCAAAGTATCTACATTCGATATATCAACGCACACAAACCAAGATCTAAAATCATTTCTACTAAATCATAACCTACTTCTACAAAAATTAGAACGACTACTGCATACCTACAAACTAGGTTTGCTAAATCTACCTACACCTAACTAGATTTGCTATGTCTGTACTACATATAACTACAAACTAGGTTTACTAAATCTTTCTACATCTAACTACATTTCTTAACTAGATTTTCTAGATCTACAAATACAAAACTAAAGAACGAAATTACCTGAGTATGAAGTGACGGGCTCAAAAATCACGCAGAAATTTTCTTCCCTCTCTCTTTTTTCCTCTCTTCTTCTCCTCTTTTCTCTCTTCTTTTTTGTTTTCCTCCTTCTGTTGCCTCTGCCGGCCGACTGAATGCGCGGTATTATAAAATGTACTGCCGCCTCCATCGGGGCGACAGAACTCCCGTGATGCTATCTCGCCGCCTGGCCCATCGGGATTTTAAGCCGCCGCCTGCTGATCGGGCGACAGGCTCGCCGCTTCGCCTAACGCGCATGTAAAACACGCGCCTTCTCGTCGCTCGCCATCAAGCGACAGATTTATATCGCCTGATGGATGACGATAGACGTATAAAACTGTAATTTCTCGCGAAAGACATTTATTTCTGCAATTCGGAATAAAATATAATATATTTAAAAAAAAATTTCGGCATACACATAGAGTCATAGCATTTCTTGTCCAATTTTACTTTGAATTTTCCTGGATAGAAATAAGATTGGAGCCTTCAATTATTGAATAGATCATCTTATTCTCCAGAATAATTAGGCACATCACTTTAGCGTCCAACACTCACTCATACTTTTAACCTCGCAAATCTCGAGGACGAGATTTTGTAAGGGGGTAGATTTGTAACATCCTCAAATTTATAAAAATTTTAAAATTAAATGTTAAAATGTGAAATCATTTTCTTGTTGCATTTCATGACTTTTTGTGTGCATTTAGTGAATTATTGCTTGATTAGAAAAGAAAGAAAATAAGAAATTATAAAAAGATAAAATGGTAAACGATTAAAATTACCATAGTACATTTTGGATAACCCTAGAATGCCCTAGAAATCATCTTTGGCTGGTCAAAAGTAAATGTGAAACCATTTGCAAGTTGACAGGGTAAATTAATTGTACAAGCTTATCCTTGACCAAGTACTTGTCAGAATTATGGAGAAATATGTATAGATTTCCAGAATATAAGATTTTTACCATGAACTCTCATCAACCTTATATTTATCCATGAAAATTTACAAAAATTAATAGTTGCATTTACTATTTATTCTTATTTAATCTTTCCAATCCTGAAAATCTGCAAACGGTAGTAAAAGAATTATTAGAAAACAAATAATAGGAATTTAGATTTCAAATTTTTATGGTAGAACCATGAAATATATATACATCTTTAGTAAAATTTTAAAAAATTAGTATGCCAATTTATATCTTAAAATAAATCAATTACCGAATTAGAATTTCTGCACAATTTATCTTGTCAGATTTAATAAAATATTGGTGGTGAATTTGTGTTTCAAAATTTAACTACATCTAGGTAACTCATCGATGATGTTTAGATAAAAAAATAGAAAATTCATAAAGTGTGTAGACCCTTCATTTAAATCCCTATATCTGCTATTAGAAGGATCTTTGAATCCTATTGCCTCTTTCCTCTTTGACTGCCATGTGGTGGTGTGACACCCCAGATTGGCTACCCGGAATCTCCTGTGTATTTATGTACTAGGCCCAAATCAGTCGCTAGTACACACAGTCAGACAGTGATGAATCATTACCGAACAGAATGAGATAATCACATAAATATAAAGTACCGGCCACATGGCTATTCATTACATCATAAGGTCACAATACCAGAGTTCACGGCAGCGGAAATAAAACCCAGATAACTCCACAGGCGACGACTAGAAACGCACGCTTAGTTGGCTTGGCGATCTTCAAAAAACTCCTTATCATAGAACTCACCGTCATTGACTGCATCCCAGTAGTTTTCTGATGATAACAATTGTGTAGCATGTGAGTAGAAAAGTACTCAGCAAGTCTGGGAAAGTATGCACATGAAGGGCTTTCCAAGGAAGGCTTATTAAGGTTCTTTTGCAGAAAGCCAAGTTTCATCAAACCATACATAATAATAATTTTCACAAAGCACATTTTCATAATTATTTTAACAATTGAATTATTTAATAGTCTAGCGAAGGTTCTATCCACCATCACCAGTATAAAGGCTCTATCCGCCATATTTTTTAAAAGATTAAGGTAAACCAATTCATGACTCTATCCGTCACGATCAAAGCAGGCTCCATCTGCCTGGTTGGCTCAATCCGCCAATATAACATCCGAGAGTTCTAACCACTCCCGAACCCCAAAACAAAACCTTGTTTATTTTCAAAACCAAAACCAAAGTCTACCAGTATGAAAGCATTCTTCGCTTTGCCTTTGACCGCAGGCACGGCTATTCGAATAGTTTTAACTCTGCAGAGGTGTACAGCTTTACCCACTGATGAGGACATCACTCCTTTGGATACACGCATACATCATGGTCCAATGACACGAGCTCGTGCATGTCAACTAAATCATGAGGTGAGCTCGTTTCTCGCTATTCATCATAATAATATTATTGAAGATGGGATGCTACTAAATATTTGTGATGTATTACTACTTAGGAACATGGGAGAAGAACGCCAAGTCAATCCGAAGTGCAAGTCATCCACAATTCAGCCACCAAGTTCAGTTCGGAGTCAGCGGACAACACTTCACTAAAACGGGCATAACTTTCTCATACGGAGTCCAATGGGGGAGTTATTGTGCTTGTTAGAAAGATAACGACGAGATCTTTCCAATGGTTCTAGTCTCAGCTCCAGATTCATCCTGAGTCGACAGGAATCATCAAAACAATGCACGAAATTTCTGTTTTGGGCCTTGTAAGCGTGTGGTGGGCCAGGCCCAAGTTGTGTGCGCACCCCCCACGGCCGCACACAACCCTAGCCTTCCCCCTCACGCCCCCCTATCATAAATTCTGTAGCCGCCGCTTGAGGCCGCGGGTTTTGCTTAGATTTCAACTAGACACTCTATCAGTTTTTGCCGTTCATCGGTTTGTGGAACCCCAACTTCGTGTTCTCAATTCAATTCGCAATTTCAGATTGCATCTTCTACATTCTTGCTTGTGTTCTCGATTTCGCTTGCAGGGATAAGCCTTCTTGGCGAGGTCAACCGTGTTTGTGCGTGGTTGATAACCAACGGAGCTGTGGTGTAGCGATTGCAGGGTTCGGATCGGTTCTGATCGGAAGCCGGATCGTCAACGTCGAGTTCTCCAACAATCGACTTACCTGCACCTATCGGAAGATCGGGCCACGTGCGCATCACCCACAAGACATGATATTCTCTTGATGCCACACGATTAACACACTTCCTTTGGTGTGCCGGCAGAGATATCATGACAAGGCCTTTACAATGTATACGCCTAACCCGACTCACCCACTGAAGTTTCACCGCTGTTAGGGTTCTAGCCACCCAGTACAGAAGCCCCCTCTTGCGTCGTGTGGGAAGTACAACTTGCCTCCATCTGGCACCCACATTCCACCAACTGGCGAGTCTAAGTTAGGTTTCTACAAATTATTCAGCCAGGTCGTACCCATTATAGACATATGGTTGTACGGTAATGCTTAGAATGAGAACAGTCATAAGCGTTGGTCCTTAATTGACTTGGGACGGTGCTTGCACAATAAAACTAGTGCCCGATCTGCACCCGCCCGACATTCCATTCCGCCCAAGTCCAAACCATTTTTCATTTCATTTTTATTTTACATAATAGTAGCAAATACTTAACAATAAGTTTAAAATCGCAATTTAAATCATCATTTTGATATAATCCCACCCATGGGTCATTTTAATCAATTTGAGCGCTAAGCATATCTATCGTGCTAATCAACAAATGTCATAATATAAAATAGGCATGACATAATGAAGAGTCCTAGGGTTACAAGTAAATATGGAAAGCAATAGTCAAGGAGATGATAGCAATTTGGAATAACTAACAACCTATATTTGACATACGATTATAAACATAGCAATGCATGTTATAAAACTTTGTAAAACATTTGCAAACATGGGATCGAAATGCTTCAAGGTGACTTGCCTTCAGTAGCGACGAAGGACTCGAAACTTGGGAGTTCAGCTGCGGGGTCGGCGGACTCGGCGGGATCTTCGACTACGCGCAAAACGGTACAACAAATAAATACAATACAATAAAATAAAATCCAAAAATTATAAAAACTATACTGGCAGGTAGATCTTGAATTTAGATGAATTTAGAAATTTGAACGGGGTGAATCGGAGTTTGGACGGAAAAATAGGAGCAATCGAAGTCTGAAAATCCTGGAAAACAGAAAATCGGGAATATTCCAGAGCATCTTCTTTTTGGGCTGATTTTTTTCTAATTTGCGAGTCTATGGCAAGTGGGCCCTTGCTGTCATTGTCTAGAAGTCCTTCTTCAAGCCATGGCCAAAACAAAGGAGCATGGGGGAGCTCCTGTCGCCAGTTAGAGGAGGCTGGCCGGCCGGCAGCGCGGCATGGCGCGACGCGGTGAAGACGGGGCCAGGGTGGCTCAACCGGAGGCGAACCTCAGCGGCAGCGCGTGAGGCGAGGTGACGGGCGGCTCGGGCTACACGGCAGTGGCGGGCCGGCACCAAGGATCGGAGGCTGATGACGAGGTGCACCGGGCGCGGAAGGTGTTCGCTTCGGCCGGGAGGGCCCCGGGTGGCGGCGTGACACGGAGCTTGGCCGGCCGGTCATGGAGCACGGCGCCGGCTCGGCTCAGGCATGGGCGCGGGCAGTCGAGGACGGGGAAGGGACGACGCGACGTGGGAAACATGATGCACATGCCGATCGGCGACGGGGAGGCCGGAGGCGGCGTGGCCGTGGGGCGGCCGACGGCGATTGAAACGCCCGATTGGCATCCAAAATAGAAATCCCCCAAAATGATAAAATTTCACGAAATGAAAGGGAGCACCATGTAGAACGTGGCGAGACGATTCCAACGATGTGGTCGGATTCACGAGGAGATTGCCCGATTGAGAGGAATTGACGACGAACGCCGTTCCAAATGCCGACTTCAAATGCGAAATTCGTCGCGACCCAGCAACGAAACATGAAATTAATTGAGGGTTTTTGCTCGTGGCGCCGATGCGATAGGATTTGAGTTTGGCTCACCGGATCAAAAGGTGACACGGGGGTGTCAATGGAGGACGAACATCATCGGTTCTTCAGAAATTTCAGCGAAATGGGGAGGATTGGCTTTGGGAGGGTGTGGGCACAGGGTGGAGGATTCCAAGACAGAGATTTGAGAGGTTGAAGCACATCATTTGGAGTTGAAATGACCGAGTAATTGCAATTTGAATACATTTCGGTTTTGGGAGGATTGAATCGTATCCGGCGCGTTAGAAGACAAACGGGTAGTGGGAATGGATTCCTATCGTCAATACCTTTCCAACGGACCCGGCCGTTCGAGATTTAGAGTAGAAATGGTGGAGTTATGAGAGTTTAAAGTGGGTCACCATTGATGGAGGAGTGAGGTTTCGTGTTTGCTGCAATTCCAACCGAGTTTGAAGATGATGAACAGTAACGCTGCCACGTGTCACTCCCGAATTGGCCGAAAATTACGTAAAAGCAACACCCTAGAGAAAAAATAGCAAAAAGGGTCTACAAATTCCGAAAAAATTCCCCAAAATACTAGGCAATAATTGGAAGCCAATAAAATTGTTTTCGCTAAATTTGGATAAAATTTAGAATTTAGAAAATTCCGGGACGATAAAGGGTGTTTAACGAAAGGCCACGCGAGATAAAATACTAGAGTTTGTTCAAAAATCTTGGGAAAATTCCCAAAATGTTTTTGGAATCTTTGGAACATGATGCAATAGGTTTTAGGATTTATGGAGCATTTTGGAACGTAGGTGGAAATTCGGGTGCGGACTGGAATTTGGAAATTCGATTTTCCGTACGAGAACGGATTGAACTCCAATTTTGAAAGGACAAGGATGACAGGTTAATTTAAACAACAAGGAAGAATCGAATTTTGAATTTAAATAGTTTTAAATTAGGTTTTGACAGAAGACCGAAATTGGGGATGTTACAGGGGGCCTACTCATTTATTTGCTCAAGCCGACCAGCTCCCTTACCCTTCTTTTTTCTGCCGTGTGGGGCTCAATCCAAGTCGGCCCCGCTTGCCATGGTCTCTTCCTTTTTCCTCTCTACCTCTCACTGCCGAGTGGTCCCGGACCCACTCGTCAGCTTCTTCTCCTTCCTCTAGCCTCACTCTGTTCGTGTGTGGCCAGAGCAGCCGAAAGCAATGCACCGCCTCTGGCCTTCCCTCTCTAGCACCGCATTGCTCGGCCCTGAGGCAACTACGTCGCCTTCCCTCTAATACCTGCGCCGCCTCGGCTCGCTGGCCCATGCCCTAGCCAAGGAGAACTCCAGAGAGAGTGCCCGAACCAGCCGCCCTCTTCATTCTCTGTTCAAAACCTGTGATTACCACCTCAATTGGCTATTTAAAGAGAGCAAGTACTCACTGGAATCATCTCAAACTTCAGCGTTGTGGCACTTCATTGGAACCCCCACATTTCCCCAAACTAGCCTTTCTTCCCCATTTCCGGCCGCTCTACCGCCATGGTCCAGACCGCTAGTAGCTTCCTTTATAGTGCTCCGTCTCTAAATTCCTTGCACTATGAGCATCCTTCTCCATCCACAAAGACTCCCTAACTCTCAATTTCCCTCCTCGGCCACCATTGAGCCGCCGCGCCGGGTGCTCTTCATCTCCAGCTCCGGCCGCAAGGTGACCCACCGCTCCAACCCTCTTCGGTCTCGGTCGACACTTCCATCGGCTTCTCCTCGACCACCTGTTGCTCTCCGGCCCGCCACCTATCCGGCTCCAACCTTCCTCCGCCGGCACAGCGCGCTGACGCCGTTGCCTTTGTCTCGTCCCACCGTCGGCCCCCTACAATGCCTTCGAAGCCTATCCGGGAGCGCACGTGGAACCAACTCGCGTCGCGGATGCTCAATCCGGCCTCGCCCATGCCTGGTAGCCTCTCCTTCAACCTCTCCGGCCGGCCCCTGCTTGCGCTGCTTCTCGACCTCGGTGCGAGCCCCTTTTCGATCACCATCGACCAGCGTGAAGCCCACCGTCTGGTTCGCCTCGATGTGCTCGTGCTCCTCGTACCTTCGCCCTGGCCGGAAACCCACCGGAGCTCCGTCGCCGTCCATCCTTAGCCGCCACCTCTGCTCTACCTCCACTAACCCGTGGGGTCCCCTCGTCAATTGACGCAGATCACAGGAGCTCTAACAATTGCCAGAGTACGCTTTCAATCATAGAAAGCGTATTTTGGATTTTTAGGTAATTTCTAGACCGGTCACTATTCAAACCTTTGTATCTTTTGCACTATAAGTCCAAATTAGGTGAAACAACTTTCTAAATTCATGTTAAATCATCTAGTTTCATAATATGCAAAAATATTTGAATTTTGTTTAGTAATTTAAATTTAAATTTGAATTTAAAGTATAGGTTTCAAATAGGTTACATGTACAATTTTTACAAATCAAGTCCAAATTGAATGAAACAAATTTTGTTAGAATCCTTATACCATGAGCTCTCTGATTATGCAATTAAATTTCAAATTTGAGTTAGTTTGTACTAATTTCCTTTTTAGTTTAATATCAATCTAAAGAGTATTCAAAATACAATAATTTGTTTATATTTCATCCTATTGATATGAAACTTGTTCTGCTATGCTAGTTGGACAATACATAACATGATTTTACAAAAATACTTAGGGTGTACCATGCATATTTTATATTTTAATAGTTAGTGACCTTTGTTTGAATCAAACTCATAAATAGATTATTATCCATTGCATGAAGACTTGAGTAGCTATAATGCATAGAAGAAGTTCCTAGACCCCTTTAGGAAGTCATCATACCTCGCCATGTAAGAATATTTTATAATTAAATAGATTTGAAATAGATTGGTAAATAATCATGCTTATCAAATACTAGTATAGTTCAAACACACATATAAGCAATAATACATGAAGAACCTGTTATGGATGATTCAGAATACAAGACCGTTACAAGAATGATTAGATTCAACTCTATCCTACGATAGTTTTAATTTGTACATTAGAACTTCTTAGTGTACCTTTAGCCCTTAATTAACATATGATTTCTTATAATAGATATAACATAATAGATGGACTAATATGACCCAAATGCTAGAGAATTAATATTGAAACATCCTTAAGGTCAAGACACTATTAATCTGCAAGAATAATTGCATATCATATTTAGTCGCAAACATAAAGTATAACTATCTATAACTCAACGAATGATTAGAATATCACCGATAAGTACTAGTACCTATAGAGCCAGCTTTAAAATACTTCCTAAAACTAGACTGTTTCATTATGTAGATAGTAATTCTATTATAACCTGCTTTGCATCTGAATCCTATTCAAAACATGACCCTGCGCATTAGGAGCCCTAAAAGCCCATAACATATATATGTCAATAACTTTACTTAGTAACTAGTACCATAGGTTAAGCTTTACCTGCGTTAATGATTAATTGTTGAATGCCTGCTGCTTGCTCAAATTGAACTATGCATGCACTAGTAAGTAATTATTGATGTCTGTTATTACTTATATTCAATAGTGCAAATTATACCTGCTCTCACCCTATTGTTTGATGTAATAATCTATATTAAAATATATACAATCTTAGCTTCTTGAATTCATAAAATAAAATACAATAAATCTGTTTACACCAAAATCTGGCACGAACGAAAAATATCGGTTCAAAATGGAATGAGATCTGGTTTTATCCGATTCGGTTGCCAAAACAGAGACCAAGCCAAAAACGGTACGAACTCAGTTACCGTATGCGAGGAAGACTCGGATCGGCTCAAGTAATATAAAAAGGTAGACAAGGGAAGGACAGAAGGACAACACACATCAAACCAGCCAATACTTTTACATTGTACTCTTTTTCCTAGTTTTTCGTAGCAATCTTTCCTCCGTAAGTCGATGAAATCAATAAAGAGTTGCGCATCGCCAATTTGTTGATTCCATCGGCTTGTTTCCAGGTTCGATCTACTTTGTTTGTTGCACATCGCCTTCAAAGTCGATCTATCCTGCCCTCAGATTAGCCTTCATTGGCTAGTCTAAGTTATTCCCTTATCGGCGATTAGCCGATCAGCGTAAAGCCGATAGTTTCGCTATCGGCTTGATTGAATTTACCTCGTTTCTACCTTGTCAATTACAGGTCAAATTGACTGGCACGCTTTGAACCCGGTGTTCGTCTTGTGTGTTTGAAGCAAAGAACCCTACTTCACATTTTTTGCGCAAACATATTTTGGCACGCCCAGTGGGACTCGAAGACAACATCAGCAATGTCGACAAACGACAAACCTGCGGTCAATGCCGACATCAACACGGATGCTATAATCGCGCCCAAATTGGCCGATTTAACCCCTGAGCAGCGTAAGGAAATCGAAGAACGAAAGGCGGCACTAGAAGAGATGTTGCTGCGATGCTTTCAAAAGACGCGGCGAGCGGGTGTTATGCAAAAGACAGCACTTCCGACCATCAACCCTATCGGTGATCCAGTACATGATCCGGTAAGCCGATATGCACCTGGTCAAGCTGATTTGTCAATTATGATTGAGCAATTTGTACATCATGCACTAATCAATCAGTCATCGGCTCTGGTTTCTACGTTGAAGCCGATGATCGAAAATAGTGTCAAAACAATTGCTCAGGAGTTGGCTGTATCTGGAAGTTTGTTAGATCCAGTGCAACCCCTCCCAACATACCCAGCGTATTCAATACCACCCAACACCAATACGGTAGGAATATCAGCTACTGCACTGCACACACTGCTGGTACAGCCTACCGTGTTAAAACCTAGCTCCCATAAAGGGGGGATAGCGCACTATCACGGACACACCGATGGGGCGAAGATAAATATGCCTAGTGCTTCCAATACACTACCAGCAAGCGTGGGTAGTCTATCGGCTCCATGGCCGATTGAGACAGATCAATTTCCACTACCCCAAGGAAGCATGATCAGAAACCAAACGCCACACAGGGTGGTTTCATACGTCGAACCCTTCGTGCCTATACCCGATACACCAGTTGTTCGAAACCACGGTCACGACCAGGCACCAAGGCTTCCTGGAACGCGGTTTGGGTATCGACCCGAGCTCGCACTCGGGGGGCAGGGAATAGAGAATGACAATTGGCAAGGTCAGGCTTCACCACAAGCCGACCACGTTAATTGGGCAGAGCAAATCACTACCGTGTTAAGAGAGCAATTCGGTCTACAACCCAAGGGGAGGGTAATCGGCTATAGGAAGCCGTATCCTGATTACATAGATCGGATACCATACCCCCATAATTACAGGATCCCAGACTTTGCGAAATTTGTGGGAGATGATTCTGTTACTACTCTGGAACACGTCGGACGATTCATGGCCCAATGCGGCGAAGCCGCGCAGTCCGATTGGTTGAAAATCAGGCTCTTCCCTTTATCCTTGTCAGGGGCGGCGTTCACCTAGTTCACAAATCTGCCCCCGAATTCGGTCCATGTATGGAACGATTTGGAAAGCCGATTCCACGAATATTTCTATACCGAAACATTGGAACTAAGAATCTCTGATCTCAGTTCTGTCCGACAGAAATACGGGGAATCGGTCTCGGATTACCTCAAAAGGTTTAGGGATATACGAAACAGATGCTTCAGCGTCACACTCCCTGATGACCAATTAGCAGATTTAGCGTTTCAAGGACTAATCCCGCCAATAAAAGAGAAGTTAGCAGGGCAGGAGTTCGTTGATTTAGGTCATCTGCTCCATCGGGTATCGGCACAAGAAAGCCGATATGCAGAGAACAAAGGATTTAAAGACAAATTTAAGCTAAATAGTAATGATAAAGCCAAGGTTAACATGGTAGAATACGACGCGAGTAATACGTCTGAAGACGAAGAGGTAGACGTGAACATGGCCGAGTGGGCTAAGGGTCCTAAAAAGCCACTCGTTTGCCCATGGCTCAAGCCGACAAAGAACAAGGCGGAAATCAAGTATTCCTTCGACATATCCAAATGCGATAAGATATTTGACCTGCTACTATAGGAAAAACTTATTAAAATACCAGAAGGGCATGTTATCCCATCAGCCGACGAAATTAAAAAGCGAAGGTATTGTAAATGGCATCACTCTTTTTCGCACAACACTAATGATTGCAATGTCTTTCGACAGCAGATCCAATCGGCTATCACTGATGGACGATTGAAATTCACAGAAGAATCAGCAATGCAGATCGACACGAATCCTTTCCAGATCAATATGGTTCAGCACTACCGAAAAGGAAAAAAGACGATGGAGGATGACAAGCCAACCAAGAAAGTACAGATCACCATCGGCTCAATACAGATTGAGGCCGATCAAAACGGGCAAAATTCAAGGACTGTGAAACCAAGAGGAAACCTAGAAGTTGGCATATGGTATAGGGCAGAAAGGGCACCCCCAAGAGAGCCGATTTCAAACAAAGGCCAACTTTTTCACAGCTCTTAGAAAAATATGAAAGGATAAGTCACCGACAGAGAAGGATAAACAATTATCGTGAGTCAAGGGACCACCAGCCGATTCCGTATAATCGGCCAGCCAAAATCCATGCTCCCAGTGAGGAAGAGGCCCACTGGCAGTGTGCTTTTTGGCAATTTTGTTGGGAGAGGGGTATGACACTGCCCACCGTGTCAACATGTCCTATGCAACATATAATCGAAGCCTGGCCACGACGGTCGGCTAAAGACAGATTGTCTAGATCAGTCCATGACCGTTTGGGCCGGCGACCAGTCCAAGAACGATTAACAGAAGGCGAGTCGTCCACAATCCCCAAAACACCGTCTCCTGATGCCACCGACGAATCGGAGTCTGGGGAAAAAGTAGTCGGCCTGGAAGGAAAAATCCGGAAGCCGATTGAACCTAGACCGAGATGGTGTCCCTCGGGTCTCAGCAAATCGCAGCGAAGACGCCTCCAAAGACTGAAAACCCAAGAAGAAAGAATGGCCAAAGAAGAAAGAGAAAGGGACCGAGTTTTTAACAAACTACAGCCAGTGCAGATTACAAAACAAGAGTGGAGGAGAAAAGAGCAGACCGATAGTGACTCAGAACAATCGGTCGATTCTGGGTCCCCGATGATTCGGGACGACACGCCACCAATCGATATCAACATGGTATTTACCCTGCCTGCAGAATTCAAAACCATGGACGAGCCGATCGAAGGGATATTTACTCAATTATGCCTCGGTGCCCAAGAGGCCGTATTCAAAAAACCGCAAGATCCCCATCGGCATCTCAGGCCATTGTACCTGAAAGGGCATATTAACGGCCAACCAATATCAAGAATGTTAGTCGACGGAGGTGCAACGGTAAACTTGATGCCTCTCAGCACGTTCAGGAAACTGGGTAAAGCCGATGAAGACCTAATCAAAACCAACATGGTCCTAAATGACTTCACCGGAGACCCCACCGAAGCCAAGGGCATAATGATGGCCGAGCTAACCATCGGCAATAAGACATTGCCGACGGCATTCTTCGTTATCGAAGAAAAAGGAAATTATAGCGTATTGCTCGGACGAGACTGGATTCATGCCAATTGTTGCATTCCGTCGACTATGCACCAAAAACTTGTGCAATGGAATGAGGATGAGGTAGAAGTTGTATCGGCCGATACGTCAGCTCATATCGCACTGGCCAGTCCTGACACAAACTGGCCGCATGAGGAGGCTGAATGCATATCAGGAAAAACCCTGGACGAATGTGACTTCATCTGCGTCGAGAAATCTGGTTTAAGGCCGATCAGTGTTAAGCCAAACACACTGGATCGGACAAACGAGATCATCAACAGATGGAATCAAAAATAATGAATGTACTTCAAGAGAAAGCGAGAAGCCATCGGCAAGATGAATATGAAGAAGCAATTAAAGATTTTGAAGAGGAAAGACGTGGGCAAGGCTTTACCTCTACCGATGAGCTCGAAGAGGTTGATATTGGGGATGGAGACAGGAAAAGACCAACTTTTGTAAGTGCTAAGTTGAAACCAGATTATAAAACAAAGTTGGTCGAAATACTTAGAAAGTACAAAGATTTCTTCGCCTGGGAATATTATGAGATGCCAGGGCTAAGCCGACAGCTTGTTGAGCATCGGCTACCTATAAAAGCCGGATATCGGCCATTTAAACAATATCCAAGGCGATTTAGCCCTGCACTGTACGATGCCATAAAAGAAGAAGTAGAGCGATTGTTAGAGGCTAAATTTATCAGGCCTTGCCGATATGCAGAGTGGGTCTCGAACATCGTTCCGGTCAAAAAGAAAACTGGCAAACTTCGAGTGTGCGTAGATTTTAGAGATTTGAACAAAGCCACACCAAAAGATGAATACCCGATGCCTATAGCCGATATGCTCATCGATGCTGCATCTGGGAACAAGATCATAAGCTTTCTTGACGGAAACGCGGGCTACAACCAAATATTTATGGCCGAAGCCGATATACCCAAAACAGCCTTTAGATGCCCAGGCGCATTAGAGCTCTATGAATGGACCGTCATGACATTCGGTCTGAAAAATGCGGGGGCTACGTACCAACGCGCCATGAATCACATCTTTCATAGCCTAATTGGCCACACCATGGAAATCTATATAGACGATGTTGTTGTAAAATCGAAGGAAGATCGGCAACATTTAGCCGATTTGGAAGAGATGTTTGAGAAAACTAGGGCACACAGACTAAAAATGAATCCGCTGAAATGCGCTTTTGGAGTATCGGCTGGACAGTTCCTGGGATTCACGGTACATGAGAAAGGTATCGAAGTAAACCAGGCCAGAGTAAAAGCCATAGCCGATACCAAACCGCCGACAAATAAGAAAGAGCTGCAGAAGTTAATTGGTAAGATCAATTATCTGTGACGCTTTATTTCTAATTTGTCCGGCCGGATTCAGGCTTTCACACCATTGCTCAAACTAAAAGACAGTCAAGAATTCGTGTGGGGAACCAATCAGCAAAAGGCTTTTGAAGATATAAAAAGCTACCTGGTAAAACCACCGGTATTGATCGCGCCAATAAAAGGATTGCCTTTCAGGTTATATGTATCGGCTGAAGAGGAAGCTATAGGAGTAGTTTTGTCACAAGAGGCCGATGGTAAAGAACATGCCATATTTTATCTAAGCCGTCGACTTCTAGATACCGAGACCAGGTACCCTATGATTGAGAAATTATGCCTGTCACTATATTTTGCTTGCACAAAACTAAGGCATTACATGCTAGCATCCAACTGCATTATAGTATGTAAAGCCGATATTATCAAGTACGTGTTATCAGCACCAATTTTACGCGGTCGACTCGGGAAATGGTCTTATGCCTTGGCAGAATACAACTTGACGTACGAATCGGCCAAAGCTGTCAAGGGGCAAGCTATAGTCGATTTCATCACTGAGAGTAGAACCATGACAGGATCAGTCGATGTTGCCCCCTGGCGCCTGTACTTCGATGGGTATGTGTGCCAAGAAGGAAGCGGCATCGGCATAGTGCTAGAATCCCCAAAAGGACAAATTTTCGAATTCGCGTATCGGCTGAACAGCCGATGCTCAAACAACCAAGCTGAGTACGAAGCACTTCTCAGGGGACTACAGCTGATAGAAAGCATAGGGGTAGGTGATGTCCACGCCTATGGGGATTCATTACTGATAGTACAGCAAGTCAGAGAAGAGTTTCAGTGCAAGGATGACGTACTGAAGGGATATCTACAGCAATGCTTATATATCATCGAATCATTTACGACCTTCTCCATTGACCACATACCCAGGGAATCGAACGACCAGGCCAATTGGTTAGCACAAAGGGCCTCAGGGTATAAGGCCGACGGCACTCAATGGGTGTACGAAACAATCGACAACTCTGTAATGTGTGCCCACACCGTCGACTGGAGAACAGAGATAAATGATTATTTGTTGGATCCCTCCAAGCCGACCGAGCGAAAAGTCAGGCTGAAAGCTTTGAAGTATGTAGTGCTGGAAGGGACTTTGTACTTTCGGACGATGGAAGGGCTGTTGCTTAGATGTTTGGGAGACGAGGAAGCAAAAGTAGCAATGGGGGAAGTTCACGAGGGTATTTGTGGGTCACACCAATCGGCTCACAAGATGAAATGGGTATTGAGGCGAACAGGGTATTTCTGGCCGACAATGTTGGAAGACTGCTTCAAGTATTACAAGGGATGCCAAACATGCCAAAAATTTGGCAACGTACAATCGGCACCAGCATCGGCCTTACACCCAATCATTAAACCTTGGCCATTTAGAGGATGGGGGATAGATATAATCGGTCAAATTTTTCCCGCCTCTAGCAAAGGACACAAATTCATTCTTGCGGCAACCGATTATTTCTCAAAATGGGTGGAAGCAATACCGCTCAAAAGGGTCACCAATACAGAGTTAATCGGCTTCGTCAATGAACACATCGTCCATCGGTTCGGGATCCCACAAACAATAACAACCGATCAAGGGACGGTGTTTATGTCCGGAGAATTCAAGAGTTTTGCGGAAAGTCTCGGTATCAAACTGTTAAACTCCTCGCCCTACTATGCCCAAGCCAACAGGCAGGCCGAGTCTTCAAACAAGACGTTGATAAAGCTGATCAAAAGAAAGATCAAGGAAAAGCCAAGGAATTGGCATTCAACACTATCGGAAGCATTATGGGCCTATCGGCTTTCATATCATGGATCGACCAAGCTGTCTCCGTTCCAGTTAGTATATGGACATGAAGCCGTTTTACCCATGGAGGTTAACATCGGCTCGGTAAGAGTATCACAACAGGACAGTTTAATGGCCGATGATTACAAAAACACGATGCTCGATAACCTGGACGATCTAGCTGAAGTGAGACTGAACACTATGGATCGGCTCAAAAGAAATAAGGAAAAAGTCGCTCGGGCATACAACAAAAAGGTCAAGGCTAAATAATTTAAAGAAGCCGATTTGGTTTGGAAAACCTTATTGCCGATCGGATCCAAAGACAATCGATTCGGTAAATGGTCCCCAACGTGGGAAGGACCTTACAAGATAGATCGGCTAGTTGACGGAAACTCGTACATATTGAAAACTTTAGATGGGTTCGTGTTGCCTAAAGCCATCAATGGAAAATACTTGAAAGGGTATTACCCTAGCATCTGGATCGGATCTTGAGACAAAACTAGAGTCAAAAGCATACATAAATATAGATTGGTTAAACAGCCGATCAGTACACCATCCAAAAAAGAGTATCAAACCACCCCACATCACAGGACAAGTTTACAAGCCACCAAACATAAGTTGAAAGGAGATTACAGCCCAGACCCAGGCAAGTGGGCTCCCAGACCCGACAGCGCCACTGCAGCTCGACCTATGGTCTCTTGGACATCATCCACCAACTTGTCATCAGCTACTGCGTCACCTGGCACTGGAGCAACTTTGGCCGACTGGAGTTTTACTTTTGCAAACACCTCGCCAATCTGCCGTTTTTGGACTACCAATGACTTGATTGACTCGGCAACTTTGAGCTGGCAGTCGGAGAGGTCGCTTGTCACTTTAGCCAGTTGCTCCTCCAGATGCTTCTTCACCGATTCTAGCTCCTGGATCGTGCCTTTCGCCAGTTTGAGGGCAGCTGTGCCTTGATCGAATTCCTTTTTCTTGAGTTTGGCATCGGTCACCAGGCTGTCCAAGACCTTTTGGTCGGCTTCTTGAGCCTTCCTCTGGGCAATTCTGGACCTGGCTGCTGCCACTGCTTCTCACCGATCATCCAGGTGACAGACTTCCAGTAAGGCATTCATGACTGGGGGGGTAAGATCGGCTTGAACAGTGGCCATGGCATCACGTAGCGGTAGAGTGTTCGCCAGGAGCCGAGCCTCAGGTTGCATAACTTCGTCAAGGAGGCGGTTCAGCTTTTCTTGCATCCATGGCTCTGAAGTAACGGCGGCCGACACGGTGGTGGAGACCTGCAGTATTCGCTGAATATCGGCTGGGTAGTCGTCCGTGGTTAGGACTTCAGGATCGCCCAGCTCGTCCAGACTGAAGCCCAGGAGGTCGACAGGGTCTGTCGTTGGCACTAGGGCGAGTGCAGCTTCGGCAGTTGAAGTCGTAGGGACGGCTGGAGCGGTAGCCGACGGGGGTTGCGAAGAGGCAGCTGGAGGCTCAGAAGTCGACGGGGGAGGTACGACTGCTGGAGTCCCTTGGGCAGCTGCACCAGCCATCGACGAGGGAAGAGTTTCCTGAAAGGGAAAAAAGCCGACGCTAAGGGCGTCTACACTTACGATAGCCGACAGCAATACATGAAATGAGAACTAACCGCAGTGGCCGATCCAGTAGGAGACGATGCTGCAGCACGTCTAGCAGATGTTGAAGGCCGTTTTATAATGACTTTGCGGCTCTTCATTTTCTTCTCTAAAAATGGCAGATTTTGTGGTTAGCCGACGGAGAAAGAATTTTAAACAAAAGCTAAGAACTGAACTTACTCTCAACACGCTGGGCGAGATCTGACAATGACGGACTGCTGACTCCCAGCGTACCGGAGGAGAAGCCAGCTAGAGGGCCGACGATTTTTGCCGTTTTGAACTATCGTCGGACGACGCAGTTTTTGCTGGAGCCGATCGCTTGCTAGTCTGTATAACAAGGACAGGGTTAAGCTGATGAAAAATCTTGCGTTGACAGGCATATCAAGGATAAAAAGTACCTCTAAGGACGAGTTAGTATAGCCTGAGCTTTAGCTAGACCCAGCGGTGGTTTCTTTCGGCTCTTGAAAACCAGGGAGGAAGGAGGACAAGACGTCCCGAATAGTTCGTCCCCGCAAAAGCGACTCAGCTATGGTAGCCCACCACGCAGTAAACTGGCCTGACCGACGTGTGTTCAACACAAGGAAAGGCAAGTCCACTACATGGAGTTCATCGGCTAGTTCGGTAATAAGCCCCGCAGCAGTAGCATTGGTGACTTTGTTTCGTGGCTTTATCATAGCAAGTAAAGGGAAGCAAGGAATTGTTTGACCGAAGCCTAGTTGTCGTGCGTATACAGAGGGATGATAGAATTCATAGGTCGGCTGAAAGGTTCAGTTACGGGTGCTCAATCCGACATGCAGAATGCATGGAGAAATTAACAAAGGGAGAAGATCAAGAGTAGACTGGGGCATTAGAGAGCTATCAGAGTTTAAACGAAGAAAAGAGGGCCACGGGAGATCGGCTAGTTGACTATATGTGAAGAAATCTCGGCGGTTGAAAGAAGCTTGGTTGAGATTTAAAAAGAAGGATAAAAACTTATGAAAACCGGCCGGGGAAATCTTGGGCTCATCGGATGAGTACATGATAAATTTCTCGCCTGAAGATCGGCTAGGCTGAAACCTAGGGGCCGTGTCTTCAGGGTAGTCTTCTGTTGGGAAAGCCGATTCTTCTGAAGGGTCTGGGATGATAAGGCGGCCGAAGACGCAATAGAGCCAGATCTGGATAAACCAAAGTGGACCCCCTATATTGCCAACGACGTAAGAACCATTGCCGGTAAAAAGCCGACTCCAGATAATGTACATCATATGGTAGACAGCCCCCAACAAAGATTTTCCTAAGGCTAGCCGACGACCCACCACTAACTGCTCTGCCATAAATTGGTAGACTTGGGTTGGCCCTAAGGAAGCACCGCAAAAAAGGAATCGGTCTAGCCATAGGTTGAGGAAAGCAACATGTTCTTCGTTCGATACAGGGCCGGTTACCTTGTTGTTATTTTGGATATATTTGGACCAGCCTTTCCCCTTTTTCCGGACCAATTTATACTGAGGTTTCCCGCTAAAAGCCGATATTTGGTCTCCGTCAGGCCTAAGGCAACATAACTCGGCCATATCTAAGAGGGTTGGGCCGATAGGACCAGTTGGAAAAAAGAAGGCGTTAAAAGAGTCCGACCAAAAGTAGCAAGCAGCAGCCACCAAAGGTTCATTGGGTTCTAGGGCGGCTAAAGACATAGGAAGACACTCGGCAATGCCCATCCTTTCCCACTCCATTCTTTTTTGGGCCGATACTCTAATATACCAAGATCTCCATCTCTTGAGAGCCGTCGGCCAAGCCCGAAACTCTTACTCCATTCTTCTATATTATAACCAGGAGCCGATAATGGAAGTCTAGGAACCTCGTCTCCAATAACAGTGTCGGCTTCTATGGATCCTATCGGGCCTAGAAAGTATTGATGGTCACTATTCGGGATGGGAATGAGTACCTGGGAAGCATCCATTTCAGCCGACGCAATGAGAAGGGGATCGTTTGCTTGAAAGGAAGACGATTGCAAGATGAATGAGAGCACGAAAGCGTGAAAATGACCCGGGGGACCCTCATATTTATACCACGGTGAAAAAGGCGAACAGGCGGGAACAGTTATTGCATTAAAAACGCACCGAGATTATTACGGCGCAGTTAATGGGGCAGTTCTCGAAAAAGATCCTCTATAAAAGCCGATAATAATGAAAAGCCGATATATTTTTTGAAAGATGACATGTCATCTTCCAAAAACGGGGGGCATATGTTTACACCAAAATCTGGCACGAACGAAAAATATCGGTTCAAAATGGAATGAGATCTGGTTTTACCCGATTCGGTTGCCAAAATAGAGACCAAGCCGGAAACGGTATGAACTCAGTTACCGTATGCGAGGAAGACTCGGATCGGCTCAAGTAATATAAAAAGGTAGACAAGGGAAGGACAGAAGGACAACACACATCAAACCAGCCAATACTTTTACATTGTACTCTTTTTCTTAGTTTTTCGTAGCAATCTTTCCTCCGTAAGTCGACGAAATCAATAAAGAGTTGCGCATCGCCAATTTGTTGATTCCATCGGCTTGTTTCCAGGTTCGATCTACTTTGTTTGTTGCGCATCACCTTAAAAGTTGATCTATCCTGCCCTCGGATTAGCCTTCATTGGCTAGTCTAAGTTATTCCCTTATCGGCGATTAGCCGATCAGCGTAAAGCCGATAGTTTCGCTATCGGCTTGATTGAATTTGCCTCGTTTCTACCTTGTCAATTACAGGTCAAATTGACTGGCACGCTTTGAACCCGGTGTTCATCTTGTGTGTTTGAAGCAAAGAACCCTACTTCACATTTTTTGCGCAAACAAAATCATAAAGAATAGATGTTGTATGCGATACGACCTTCAAACCCTTAATCGGTAATAAGACTACGACGTAAAAGTAGTACATTCACTCAAGCGGTCTCGAAACCCTAAACCGCGATCCATGATTGTTTTATGTAACGATGCTTAATTGATTTTTCCATCTGATTTCCTTTTGCCCCTATTGAAAGTGTTATTTGTTATTTGCTATCTTTTCCGTTATGCGACGTGTAGAATCCGACGTCTCGGACTTCATCGTCGACGACTTCAAGATTTCGACTTCGTCGCTGAAAGTAATGGATAGCAAGGCAAGCACTCATGTAGATCCCATTTTTCCCTTAACAAGAAGAATTAAATTAAAATTTCCATGCATGCGCTGTATTTTAATTACACTGCTATATTATGGGGAAAATGGTAGATATAACCTTTATTGATGGTTTTCCTTAATCAATAGTGGTAGATGAAACCTTAGATTGTTGATGGACACACAAAATGGGTATACTCGACTATTACATGCATATGCTTATCCCTGCTTTAGATTGGGAACACGAACAGCAGGTTATACTGTTCGCGATAAACTAAAATTTTGAACATGATGAACTTTAATCTTGAACCTAATAGGAATATTGTGGTTTTAATGTTTTATCTTATCTGAAAATAAAACTATGATTTCGATGTTGGTGATTATTGGTAATAGCCGGAAGTGCAATTAATAATGCACATAGATAGGGGGAGTATCGCCGATGTCACTTTAAGGACCGAATGTAGTGTTGCATGATCCAAGTATAACCGTACATCCACAAGTACTGGAATGGGACAGTCTTAATTTATTAAATTATTTGGGGATTAGCTTTGCACATTGGTAGGCAGTAGTAGCATGGGCACTTCGGGTAGGTTTGCTCGAAGGGGTGCCATCACTGAGGTGTTGACACTTGCCGATGTAACGATGCACGCCTGGTTATGAATTGTGGGCTATTATTCTTAATGTTAATATTATTCTTACGGAGCTACGGCTCCGTTATCACTACTTTATCATATACTTTTTGCTTCCATCATAGCCAGGGGTAATTCGGGCTAGTGCAAAGGTGAGGTCCAAGTAATCGAACGGTTTTTTTATGAACTCCCCGCGGACATACCAAAGGAAGTGTGTCTAATACATGTTGCAAAAAGGGAGAACATATCTTGTGGGTAAGGCTGTACAAACTCTGCAGAGTCTAAAACTAATCGATTAGCCTTATCCACGGTCATGGATGACTTGGTGAACCAACATTAGTTAGTTATTTTATAAAATGATTTGGTGAGCTTACCCTTACAGATGATTCAACACTTGACATTCGTTGGCAAGGTTGAATGCAGCTGTTGTGCCCTGTGTGGAAAAAAATTTAATCTTTAGATAATACTTCGTATGATGGGCCTGGACGTTTTATCACTCACGAAGGGCCGTGGGTATTTTGTTACATTTTATTCATGAAGGGCTGTGAGTTATCTATCTCCTCTTGTTACTTTTATGTACATACTTGTTACTTTACTTATGTATTTACCTTTTCAAATTTTTGCTTTCACTCTACTATTCAATATTTAAATTTTAATTTGGCTCCAAGCAAAGAATAACCGTAGAAGCTTTACTCTAGGATCAGCCTGCATTCCAAACACACAACTCAAGTCTTGCTGAGTATGACATGTACTCACCCTTGTTGTCACTATTGTTTTTAGGTGAAAATGTAGGTATCACCAATGAACTTTACTTTGACGCAGGAATACGAGACTATTGACGACGGTTCCTACTAAGGCTTTACCTTGTCAGTTGCCTGTGGATTATGCGGCAAACTATAATACATTTGTTTCTTTTCCTATGTTTTAGTAGACCTCATCGGTCATATTGTAAAAATACTTCCGCTGAAATAAAATATGAACTTTTTTGTATGGTTGCAATTTCAAATTGTGTTAGTGCGTGCTAGCTACTGATCATGGGACTAGCACAGAATGCATATTAGAACCTTTCTTTTATGTAGCACTGTAGCATAAAAGGGAGGGTCTCCTAGAATGTAAAAATGAAATAAGTGGTTAGCATGTAGAACTCACTAAAGAGATGAAATGTTGTAATCCCACTCAAGAAATAAAGCAGCCCACCCCATTTGAAGTGTCGAACTAATTTTTTTTTATCACGCATAACACACATTTTCGATTGGGGAATTCTAGTAAGAATTTTTTCAAATAATTAGTCCAGTAGGATTCGAGACGCAGAAAAATCGTCAGGCTATTTTAAGGATATAGAATCAGATGATTCTGATTCCATGAGTAGATCATCGAGCAATGACCATAATTGGGAAGCTGCTCAGTGCTCAACATGGGATCTATTTCATCAGCATGTTCATTGTGAATATGTGGAGTTTCATTGTGGGCTATCGGACAAGACCAATCCTCACCATGATTGTAGTGTATCCAGATATAAAACCATCACAAGTTAAATGATCATGAACAATATTTTTCTCTAACCAGAACTGATTAACACATTTTTTACATGGACAGAGAATTTTATCTACCCTTGCTGAATTGCAAAAGCAAACTCAATAAAATTCTTAAGACCATTTTGGTAATCATATGTTGTCGGGACCCCGAATTTGCAAATCCGGACCCTCTGTGTATTCAGCACTAGTCCAGGAACGCGCTAGTGCACACAGTCTTTAACATCGGTAAATATCACAATCATACCAATCGATACCATAAAAGTACTTTATTAAAGTAATAAAACTGGTTACTCGACCTTATGGCCAAGTTACAAATATATGCCTCGCAAGGCGAAACTTATTAAAAGAGAAACAATAGCAGCGGAAAATCAAAGAACTTCGTGGCGCCATCCAAAGATACCACAGCAACCTGATCGGGCTCGCATCCCTAAGTAGACGGGTCCTCTTGGAATTCCTCCTCTGGCCGGGCGTAGTCTCCTCTTCAACTGGTATTGTGTTGAGGCAAGGGTGAGTACTTGGTACTCAGCAAGTCATGCACAGAATGCAAGCTAATATACTATATGCATGGCTTGGTACAAAGGAATAGCTTAAGGTATATTTGCGATGAAATGACTTTTGACAAGTAATATAAGTAGATTCGAAAGCAGTAGAAATAAGTAAAGCATAAAATAACTTCTCAAGAAATTTAATAAACATTTTCCCCATCCTAAACCACATTTCCATCATCTTCATTGTTAAACCAAACCAACCTTTCAAATCAAAGTTATTTTTTGAGAAAATCTAACCCTTGACTGTAATTCCCGAGCGATGTCCAATACCGTGGACACGGCTATTCGAATAGATTCTAAACTCTGCAGAGGTTATGCACTTTACCCACAAGATACAGTCAAACACCACAAAGGCGAGTTCCCGTAACAAAGCCTTTCGGAAGCCTCAAACAACACAGGTGGTCCTCTCCGGTTCGTGCTCTACACCATCCCTTCCCTTAGCCAAGGCGAAGTATGGGACCAACACACCGTTAGATGGGTATCTGGCCACAGCCACGATACGCCCCCGCATAATCACACAAACGGTGTAATCGACACCTGAGGCTCCACAAGTGAGTCCTTAGCGACTTAGTCAACTAGGGCCGCCCCATTCCAGCCATGTGGTTGCAAGTATGACCAGTTCAAAGGCTTGCAAGGTTAAGTCCTTAGGGTGACCAGGCAAGACTACCAAGAACCAAATCAACATTCCCAATGCCACAACTGGCCCACCTGATTACTCTTGCCACATGCCCCTGGCCGAAACTGTTTATCAAACCCCAGTTGATTACCATGCACCACGTGCCATCAACATCACATGATACTTTTCCAAAACAGGTTCAATATATCATTAAGTCAATATTAACATTTGATTGTCCAAAATCATGTTATGAGCACGTAGCAGGTCTAAGCAGTATACTACAACGGTCTAAAAACCCATGTTGGCAATTTAGTAATGTCCAACTAATAATTCCACAACTAGGGTGACAAAGGGTCATGGCACATACTTAAGTAATCAAGGTGTCATACCGCAAATTGGTGTTTATCTAACCCCCAGGTTTAAACAAAGTATCTTTCTATTGAACTAGCATGCAATAGTTTAAATCAAAATAGATTTCGAAATAGGATCAACATGGTCAAAGCACAACTTGCCTTCAAAAAGTACTTGCTCTTGGCCTTGAGTTGGATCCTGAGTCAATACTTCTCCTTCGAATCCTTCCGGCACTTCAACGTCTACTCGTAAAGCGTGCAAATAGCAATACACAAATAAACAATAGGCAAAAACATCCCAAAACTCCAAATAAAATCCATAAACAGAGAGAACATAATTTTCTGGATTTTTAGAAACTGGAATCGTCAAATTTGGAGTTAAGACGCAAAAGTTATGATTTATTAAAGTTTAAATAATCAATTAAATAATATTACAGAGAAAAACTTTAGTCCAAAAATTAAATAAAATTCATATTTAGGTAGATCTCAATTTTATACAAATTTAGAAATTTGAATCACTCAAATCGGAGTTGAAACGCAAAAGTTATAAGCGTTTGAAGTTTGAATCTAAATTTGAATCAATATTTCGAATTAATAAATCATTTCCTTTTCTGAAATTAATTATTGCGCCAAAGATGGACACGTGGCAGCCTACGATTGGTTGGTCGACGTCACCGGTCCATGGACGTGGTCCACGGTTGGGCTCGGTCCACCGTGGACTCGGTCCACAACTCTACGTGTCGCTGACATGTGGGACCACTCGGGTAGCGTCATTCTTGTCGTCGGCGACGGCTCGACCACGGTCGGCAATTGGGACCCTTGTGACGTCATGGGTGGCGTCGGCGCTTAACTGGTCGGTACCGTGACATCTGGGCCCTCGACACGCGGGCCCCGCGTGTCGGCGTCTACCTGCCAGCTGCGTGGGCGCTGACCGCGTCGGTCCAACTTCCGACACGTGGCGCCAATCTCGGCCGTTGGTTTGAAAATCAACGGCGGATTGGATCCAGGGTTAACGCGTTGAAACTACTCGATGATCGTGGGCCGCTCGATCTAGATCGGACGGTCCGGATCTAATCCTATAATCGCCTTTGCTACGACGCGTGGCGATTGTGAACCGCTGATCTTGATCCAACGGTCCAGATCTAATCGGGTTTGGAACACGTGAACTCACCTCAACCGTCCGATCTGGATCTCGACGGTCCTCCGAAAGCTTCATGACGGCGATGGCTTCACTGGCGGGCTTGGCCGGAGACGGGCGACGACCAAGGGCGCGGCGCTACGGGGCTTCTCGGCGAGATGAAACCTCCTTCGGTGCGTCTCGTCGCGAGGACTCGGATCTGGGCTCCTTCTCGGCGGAAGACGACGGACGACGGCAAAACGGGCGCAAACCGCGGCGGAGGAAGAGACAACTCCGACGAGCGATTGCGGCTCAACGGCGGCGGCTCAGGCGAGATGGCTCGGGGGAACGGGTGCGCAAGGATGAGGGCAACCTCGGGGGACGTCTCACGCTTTAAATAGCCTCGGCGTTAGGCTCCCTAGACGGAAACCTAGTTCGTTACGGCGGCGGGCGCGGCGGCGGAGTCCGGCTCGGACTCGGCGAAGACGACGAAATCGCGGCCGTCCACGTGGCACGATCGACGGCCATAACGTTGCTTTAACTCCTTTTTGTTAGGCACACAAATCCGATCCTTCATCCATAACGTGCCTTGCTCATCCAATTTGAAGTCCTCTGCCTTGCCTTCCTCCTTGATGGACTTAATCCTACGGATCTTGTCATCATCCTTTTGTCCTTCTCGAATCTGATCCTCCAGGGTAGGCTTTACTTCTAATGCGGCCAAGAATCCGCTAGGTACAACCTCAATCTTCATTTTCTGAAAGTCCTTACATAACTCATCCTGACTTGTGGCTAGCAACATACTCGCGGTATGGCTCTTCCGACTCAGAGCATCGGCAACTACGTTGGCCTTCCCGGGATGGTAATGGATTCCAACATTGTAGTCCTTGATTAACTCTAGCCATCTCCTTTGCCTCATATTCAGATCCGACTGGGTGAATATGTACTTAAGGCTCTTATGATCCGTATGTACTTCACATCTGTTTCCAATCAGATAGTGACGCCATATCTTCAAGGCATGTACTACGGCAGCTAACTCTAGGTCATGTGTCGGATAATTTTCCTCATGCGGCCTCAACTGCCTTGATGCATAAGCGATTTACCTTTCCATTCTCTCGTGACAAGACACATCCAAGTCCTTGGCGCGAGCGCGCCACAAGAAATATCAAAGCTTTGAGCAACGTCCAGAGAACTAACACCGGTCTTGATGTTAATCGCTTCTTCGACTCCTGAAATCCTTTCTCACATTCAAGCGCCCATGCAAACTTCTTTTCCTTCTTCACAATTGCGTAAGAGGTTTCGCATTGTCGAAAAGCCTTCGATGAAACGCGGTAGTATCCTGCCATTCCAAGGAAACTCCGAATGGGTCACGCCTTTGGTCATTCCCAGTGTAACACAGCTTCTACTTTGCTCGGATCTACGGCGACTCCTTCCGCGGTCATCACATGTCCAAGGAACTCCACTTTGTCCTTCCAAAAGTCACACTTGCTGAACTTGGCGAAAAGTTGCTGTTCCCTCAGCTTTTCCAAAACTCGCCTCAAGTGTTCGGCATGTTCATCCTCTGTCTTGGAGTAGACTAGGATATCGTCTATGAACACGACGACAAACTTGTCCAAATATTCCATGAACACCTTATTCATCATATTCATGAAATAAGCTGGCGCATTCGTCAGTCCAAAGGACATAACCGTAAACTCGTAATGTCCATATCTTGACGAGAATGCAGTCTTCGGAATATCTTCTGATCGGATCTTCAACTGATGGTATCCCGATCTCAGATCAATCTTGGAGAAAACTCCGGCTCCTCTCAACTGATCAAACAAATCATCAATCCTGGGTAGCGGATACTTATTCTTCACGGTGACTTCGTTGAGTGCACGGTAGTCAATGCACATCCTGAAACTCCCGTCCTTCTTCTTGACAAACAAAACTGGTGCTCCCCACGGCGACGAACTCGGTCTGATAAATCCTTTCTCCATTAACTCTTCTAGCTGTTTCTTCATCTCTACCAACTCCTCGGTGGACATCCGATAGGGTCTCTTTGCTATCGGTCTTTGTGCAGTACAAGCTCTATCACAAACTCTATGTCCCTGTCTGGCGGCATACCAGGTAGATCTTCGGGAAAGACATCGGGGTACTCATTCACTACTGGGACGTCATCTATGCTGATTGCCTTGGTACTGTTAACCATCAACTGTCCATCTCGAACTGCAGTGGCTTGGAATTCCACTTTCTTCCCACACGGGCTCTCAACTGAGATAGTCCTTCGTCCACAATCCAATACAGCCTTGTGCTTGGATAACCAATCCATTCCCAATATGACGTCTAAGGTCTGGGTCTCCAAAATTATAAGGTTTGCTAGGAACTCTATTCCATCTATTAGTATTCTCACCCCGGAACATCCTACTTTCGTTCGGAGTTCGGAACCAGGGGTTTGAACTAAAAGCATGCACTTAAGTCTTGCAATCCTCAAATCATTTCTAGTAGCAAAGCCTTGCGAAACAAACGAATCTGAAGCTCAGAGTCAAACAAAAGCTAGCTGCAGTCGAGTTAACAAGTAACTTACTCCGATCTGACGTCCGTAGCATTCGCGGTGCATCTGCGGTGACGTGATTGACTCGGCCTCTCACCACGGTGCAGGGTGTGGCTCTGATCTTTGGCGCCCTAGCCGGGTGGTTCCTAGGTTGAAGCGAATCGGGTCGCTCTGCTGTCTTCTTGGACAATCGTTGGCAAAGTGTCCTGGCTCGTTGCGATTGTAGCGGCGTCTCCTTTGTTCCTTCTTGCCGATCGCTCGAGTAAGCGTTTCTAGCGGGGCTGGGGTCCGGTAGTTACGATTGGCGGTCTTGGTGCTGGGGATGGTGTCCTTGTTGCATTCGTGGTTGGAATCTGAAGAATTGATTTGGTGCAACTCTCGGTATTTATTCGTTCCTGGCGTGATCCTTCTTTGTTGCATCCAGGCGCTTCTGTTCTCATCCAGTTCCTTGCGCTTGTCCTCAAGAATAAGCGCCTTATTCACCAACTCTTGGAAATGCGGAAAGGTGTGGGTGATCAACCCTACTTGCAATCCTGAGTTAAGTCCCTTCATAAAAGCGAGATCGCCTGGATTTATCCGTTGCTACATCCTCAGGTGCGTAGCGTGCTAGCCGTGTGTGAACTTGTTCAGGTAGTCGGCCACCGGTGATTACCACTGCTTCAAAGGCTCTGAACTCCTCCTTCTTAAGATCCATGATTCCTTCAGGCACGTGATCTTGTCGAATGCAGTGTGAACTCTTCCCAAGTGATATCTTGAGGGTTCTCTTGCGTAGCACAAGTTCTCCCACCATTCTATTTGTTCCTTCCAAGCGATGAGAAGCGTGAAGTACCTTCTCATTTCCTATGCATTGAGCTATGTGCAGCTTCCTCTCGATTGATCTTAACCAATCATCGGCCTCTAATGGATTGGCATTCCCAGAGAAAGTGGGTGGGTGAGTCCTCATGAACTTCAGACAGTCTTGTGTTCGGCGTGATCCCTGATTAGCTTGGTTGGTCGTGGCCTGAGCGATGACGTGCTGCATTTGTTGCATCATAGCATGCATCAATCGAGTCTGAGCGCAAGAAATGCTCCAAAATTCTGCATATCAATCAATGGCGGTCTTTGGTGCTTCATTATTGGGGTTTTCTGTGGCGAGAGCCACTCCCATTGCTCCCAAAGTTTCCACGGGTGTTCACCATCTGTCGATTTGCTCTAGGTTTAGAGATGAGAGGGAAACAAGAATAGACAAGTAACATGGAACTTATGCGGGGCGAAAGGGGTAACTTTTAAGGTCTAACTTTATTATTGATAACTTGGTATGGTTGCTTACAATGCCTAGAGGCCTCGCAACACATACTGCACACTCAGCAAACAAAGCAAATCCAAATCGAACTAACATCTGGAGTCCAACGCCTAAAGGGTGACTCTTTATTCTATGACTCGACTCGGCGAAAGAGTCTCACTATAGATCCTATGCTCACTCATCGAGGAAACCTCCACGGCCTGGGTACGGGTGCTGTGGCATAGGCGCGAAACGATCGCCATGTCCAGCGACTATGTCATCTGTGGTAGTCGAAGAAGCAGTGTCCTCATCGAGGTCTGACTCCTCCGGATCTGGCTCGTAGCTCGAAATCTTGGCTGCAGTGCAGTCCGTACAAGGTCATCTCCAACTCGTCAATCCTTCGTAGAAGGTGTGCCACATACTCTTGAGCTTCCTGCCATCTGTTCTTCTCTGTCGTGATCTCCTTGCGGGCCTTCTGTAGCTCCTTGCTTGTATTATCTAGTACATCCTCCTGGCGACGATTTAATCGTGCCAAGCGTATGTAACCGTGGCATTCTCATCCTGAATCGTCTTCGGGTCAAGAAGGTTATCGCTGCGCGGATGATAACGGAACACCGTGTTCTCCAACTCTCTGGCGTAGATACTGGTAATGTGCCGCATTGCCCGTCGTGAAACTTCTTGGATACCCATCTGCATTGTAGATCTTCTAGCAGTGCAGTGTATCGGGCGATTGCTTGGGCCCCTCTTCCTGGCAGGTACCTCAATCCTCACGTCACAAGCCTTGATCAATCCTGCTTGCCTGATCACTTCCACTTGGTATTGGGGCTTCTCAAAATCTCCGAGAGTTTGTAGCATGTGCCAAAGCTCTGCGGCGTGACCAACTCCCAGATCAACGTAGTTGAACTCTTCCTCCATCTGTCACAAGAGTGCTCTTTGTAAGAACTCGGAATTTTTTTTTTTTGAATTGTGACAAGGTAAGGGAAAATTTCAGCAAGAGACAAGAAAAGAGAGAAGGGGATAAGTCGAGATGTCATTTCTTGTCTTCACAAATTTTTAGCTTTTAGAAAATAGGTTTTATCCTCACTACGACCAATCTAGCTAGGGTTGAGCCTACAGTCAAGTATGGCTCTGATACCACCTCTGTCGGGACCCCGAATTTGCAAATCCGGACCCTCTGTGTATTCAGCACTAGTCCAGGAACGCGCTAGTGCACACAGTCTTTAACATCGGTAAATATCACAATCATACCAATCGATACCATAAAAGTACTTTATTAAAGTAATAAAACTGGTTACTCGACCTTATGGCCAAGTTACAAATATATGCCTCGCAAGGCGAAACTTATTAAAAGAGAAACAATAGCAGCGGAAAATCAAAGAACTTCGTGGCGCCATCCAGTATACCACAGGCAACTGACTGGGCTCGCATCCCTAAGTAGACGGGTCCTCTTGGAATTCCTCCTCTGAAGCTGGCGTAGTCTCCTCTTCAACTGGTATTGTGTTGAGGCAAGGGTGAGTACTTGGTACTCAGCAAGTCATGCACAGAATGCAAGCTAATATACTATATGCATGGCTTGGTACAAAGGAATAGCTTAAGGTATATTTGCGAGAAATGACTTTTGACAAGTAATATAAGTAGATTCAAAGCGATGAGAAATAAGTAAAGCATAAAATAACTTCTCAAGAAATTTAATAAACATTTTCCCCATCCTAAACCACATTTCCATCATCTTCATTGTTAAACCAAACCAACCTTTCAAATCAAAGTTATTTTTTGAGAAAATCTAACCCTTGACTGTAATTCCCGAGCGATGTCCAATACCGTGGACACGGCTATTCGAATAGATTCTAAACTCTGCAGAGGTTATGCACTTTACCCACAAGATACAAGTCAAACACCACAAAGGCGAGTTCAGTAATAAAGCCTTTCTAAGCCTCAAACAACACAGTGGTCCTCTCCTGCTCAGGTTTCTACACCATCCCTTCCCTTAGCCAAGGCGAAGTATGGGACCAACACACCGTTAGATGGGTATCTGGCCACAGCCACGATACGCTCCCCGCACAATCACACAAACGGTGTAATCGACACCTGAGGCTCCACAAGTGAGTCCTTAGCGACTTAGTCAACTAGGGCCGCCCCATTCCAGCCATGTGGTTGCAAGTATGACCCAGTTCAAAGGCTTGCAAGGTTAAGTCCTTAGGGTGACCAGGCAAGACTACCCAAGAACCAAATCAACATTCCCAATGCCACAATCGCCCACCTGATTACTCTTGCCACATGCCCGGCCGAAATCGTTTATCAAACCCCGCTTGATTACCATGCACCACGTGCCATCAACATCACATGATACTTTTCCAAAACAGGTTCAATATATCATTAAGTCAATATTAACATTTGATTGTCCAAAATCATGTTATGAGCACGTAGCATGTCTAAGCAGTATACTACAACGGTCTAAAAACCCATGTTGGCAATTTAGTAATGTCCAACTAATAATTCCACAACTAGGGTGACAAAGGGTCATGGCACATACTTAAGTAATCAAGGTGTCATACCGCAAATTGGTGTTTATCTAACCCCCAGGTTTAAACAAAGTATCTTTCTATTGAACTAGCATGCAATAGTTTAAATCAAAATAGATTTCAAATAGGATCAACATGGTCAAAGCACAACTTGCCTTCAAAAGTACTTGCTCTTGGCCTTGAGTTGGATCCTGAGTCAATACTTCTCCTTCGAATCCTTCCTAGGCACTTCAACGTCTACTCGTAAAGCGTGCAAATAGCAATACACAAATAAACAATAGGCAAAAACATCCCAAAACTCCAAATAAAATCCATAAACAGAGAGAACATAATTTTCTGGATTTTTAGAAACTGGAATCGTCAAATTTGGAGTTAAGACGCAAAAGTTATGATTTATTAAAGTTTAAATAATCAATTAAATAATATTACAGAGAAAAACTTTAGTCCAAAAATTAAATAAAATTCATATTTAGGTAGATCTCAATTTTATACAAATTTAGAAATTTGAATCACTCAAATCGGAGTTGAAACGCAAAAGTTATAAGCGTTTGAAGTTTGAATCTAAATTTGAATCAATATTTCGAATTAATAAATCATTTTCTTTTTTGGAAATTAATTATTGCGTCAGCATGGACACGTGGCAGCCTCTGATTGGTTGGCTGACGTCAGCCGGTCCATGGACTTGGTCCACGCTTGGCTCGGGTCCACCGTGGACTCGGTCCACAACTCTACGTGTCGCTGACATGTGGGCCCACTCGGGTAGCGTCATTCTTGGCGTCGGCGGGGCTCGACCACGGTCTTTGGCAGTGGGACCTTTAATGACGTCATGGGTAGCGTCGGCGCTTGGCTGGAGTCGGCCGACATGCGGGCCTCGACACGCGGGCCGCGTGTCGGCGTCTACGACCCTGCCAGCGTGGGCTGGCCACCGCGTCGGTCCAACTTCCCGACACGTGGCGCAATCTCGCCGTTGGTTTGAAAATCAACGGCGCGATTGGATCCAGGGTTAACGCGTTGAAACTACTCGATGATCGTGGGCCGTTCGATCTAGATCGGACGGTCCAGATCTAATCCTATAATCGAACTGCTACGGCACGTGGCGATTGTGAACCGTTGGATCTTGATCCAACGGTCCCGTATCTAATCGGGTTTGGAACACGTGAACTCACCTCAACCGTCCGATCTGATCCGACGGTCCTCCGAGCTCATGACGGCGATGGTTTACTGGCGGCGCTGCTTGACCGGAGACGAGGACGACGACCAAGGGCGCGGCGCTACGGGGCTTCTCCGGCGAGATGAAACCTCCTTCGGTGCGTCTCGTCGCGGACTCGGATCCGGGCTCCTTCTCGCGGAAGACGACGGACGACGGCAAAACGGCGCGAAACGCGGCGGAGGGAAGAGACAACTCCGGCGAGCGATTGCGGCTCAACGGCGGCGGCTCGAGCGAGATGGCTCGAGGAACGGTGCGCAAGGATGAGGCAACCTCGAGGGGCGTCTCACGCTTTAAATAGCCTCGGCGTTCGTGCCTAGACGGAAACCTAGTTCGTTACTACGGCGGGCGCGGCGGCGAGTCCGGCTCGGACTCGGCGAAGACGACGAAATCGCGGCCGCCCACGCGGGCACGATCGACGGCCACGATCGCACGCGCGATCGGATCCGGCCGGATACGGCTCGAACCGTGTCTGGCGGATCTCACCGCTGGATCTTGATCCAACGGTTAGGATTGATTAGGGCCGGAGCCGGTTTGGTCGAGTCAATCGCTCGGTCGGACTCGAGTCCGACTTGTTCCGACTTCGATCGGATGAAACGATACTAGACCCGAGTTGAATTTCCAGCGATTTAATATTTAAAATAATTCCCGATAATTCATTTAATTCATTAAAAATAGCAAAAGACTCGAAAAATTCCAAAATTCTGGAAAATATTTTGGATCATTTTGGACTCAAATAAAATATTTCCAACAAAATTCTATTTGCAAAATTAAATTCTTTAATTATTTCAAAATGGAATAAATTCAAATAAACTCCAAATAAATCCAAATAAATTCCAGAAAATTCCAAAAATTCACCAAAATGCCAAATCACACATGAATTTAAGAAAAGCAAAATTTTGGGGTGTTACAAACCTCCCCCCCTTAATGGAATCTCGTCCCCGAGATTCAGGGCTTACTAAAGGAATAGGTTTGGAAACTCTTTCTTCAAATCCTCTTCGCGCTCCCAAGTCGCTTCGCTTTCTTCATGGTTGCTCCACTGAACTCTACAGAAACGGGTTGATTTGTTTCTAGTTTCTCGATCCATTGTGTCTAGAATCCTTACGGGATGCTCCTTATAAGTCAAGTCCTCTTGCAACTCAATTAACTCTAGCGGTGTCTGTTCCTCAGGAACTCGGAGGCACTTCTTCAACTGGGACACATGGAATACATCATGTACTCCTGCTAATGACTGTGGCAACTCTAGTTGGTAAGCAACTTCGCCTCTGCGACTCAAAATCTTAAATGGTCCAACATAACGGGGTGCGAGTTTCCCTTTGGCATGGAACCTCTTAACTCCCCTGAGAGGTGTAACTCTGAGGTATACAAAGTCTTCTGGTTCAAAACTCAAATCTCGGCGACGATTGTCAGCATAACTCTTCTGTCGAGATTGGGCTATCTTCAACCTTTCCCTAATCACGGCAATCTGCTCTTCAGCCTCTTGAAGAATATCGGGCCCAAAGACACGGCGCTCGCCGGTCTCATTCCAATTCAATGGCGTCCGACAGGGTCGACCATACAGTGCCTCAAAAGGTGACATCTGTAAACTAGCCTGATAACTATTGTTGTAATCGAACTCGGCATACGGTAAACTCTTATCCCAAGAAGTAGCATAAGCTAGTGCACAAGCTCTCAACATATCCTCCAGAACCGTTGACTCTTTCTTGGCCTGGCTCCATCCGTCTGTGGATGATAAGTCATCTTGAAGTTCAAACGGGTCCCCATGGCTTCATGCAACTTATTCCCGTAACCTTGAGGTAAATTGGGTACCTCTCGTCTGATACAATCCTCCTTGGCACTCCGTGCAAACAGACAATCCTGATCATGTACAATTCTCGCTAATTTATCTCCCGAGTAGGTGGTCTTCACTGGATAAAATGGGCTACTTTGGTCAAGCGATCCACTATAACCCATATGGAGTCATAACCTCCTTGAGTCTTCGGCAAACCGGTAATGAAATCCATTCCGATTTCCTCCCACTTCCACTCAGGTATCTTCAGCGGCTGTAGCAATCCTGCTGGTCTCTGATGCATTGCCTTGACTCTCTCGGCATACGCCGCACAATGCGACATGCTCAAGAATCTTCACGCTTCATACTCGGCCACTGCATCTCTCCTTCGTGATCCTGATACATCTTGGCGCTTCCAGGGTGAATTGAGTACTTGGAGTCATGGGCTTCTTCCAGAATCAGTTGCTTTAACTCCTTTTTGTTAGGCACACAAATCCGATCCTTCATCCATAACGTGCCTTGCTCATCCAATTTGAAGTCCTCTGCCTTGCCTTCCTCCTTGATGGACTTAATCCTACGGATCTTGTCATCATCCTTTTGTCCTTCTCGAATCTGATCCTCCAGGGTAGGCTTTACTTCTAATGCGGCCAAGAATCCGCTAGGTACAACCTCAATCTTCATTTCCTGAAAGTCCTTACATAACTCATCCTGACTTGTGGCTAGCAACATACTCGCGGTATGGCTCTTCCGACTCAGAGCATCGGCAACTACGTTGGCCTTCCCGGGATGGTAATGGATTCCAACATTGTAGTCCTTGATTAACTCTAGCCATCTCCTTTGCCTCATATTCAGATCCGATCGGGTGAATATGTACTTAAGGCTCTTATGATCCGTATGTACTTCACATCTGCTTCCAATCGATAGTGACGCCATATCTTCAAGGCATGTACTACGGCAATAACTCTAGGTCATGTGTCGGATAATTTTCCTCATGCGGCCTCAATCGCTTTGATGCATAAGCGATTTACCTTTCCATTCTGCATCAGACACATCCAAGTCCTTGGCGCGATGCGTCACAAGAAATATCAAAGCTTTGAGCAACGTCGGTAGAACTAACACCGGTGCCGATGTTAATCGCTTCTTCACTCCTCAAATCCTTTCTCACATTCTCAAGCGTCCATGCAAACTTCTTTTCCTTCTTCAGCAATTGCGTAAGAGGTTTCGCAATTGTCGAAAAGCCTTCGATGAAACGGCGGTAGTATCCTCGCCATTCCAAGGAAACTCCGAATGCGGGTCACAGCCTTTGGTCGCTCCCGGATGTAACACAAACTTCTACTTTGCTCGGATCTACGGCGACTCCTTCCGCGGTCATCACATGTCCAAGGAACTCCACTTTGTCCTTCCAAAAGTCACACTTGTCGAACTTGGCGAAAAGTTGCTGTTCCTCGCCTTTTCCAAAACTCGCCTCAAGTGTTCGGCATGTTCATCCTCCGTCTTGGAGTAGACTAGGATATCGCCTATGAACACGACGACAAACTTGTCCAAATATTCCATGAACACCTTATTCATCATATTCATGAAATAATTTGGCGCATTCGTCAATTCAAAGGACATAAATCAGAACTCGTAATGTCCATATCTTGACGAGAATGCGCCTTTGAATATCTTCCGATCGGATCTTCAACTGATGGTATCCCGATCTCGCATCAATCTTGGAGAAAACTCCGGCTCCTCTCAACCGATCGAACAAATCATCAATCCTGGGTAGCGGATACTTATTCTTCACGGTGACTTCGTTGAGTGCACGGTAGTCAATGCACATCCTGAAACTCCCGCCCTTCTTCTTGACAAACAAAATCGGTGCTCCCCACGGCATTTAACTCGGCCTCGATAAACCCTTTCTCCATTAACTCTTCTAAATTTGTTTCTTCATCTCTACCAACTCCTCGGTGGACATCCGATAGGGTCTCTTTGCTATCGGTCTTTGTACCCAGTACAAGCTCTATCACAAACTCTATGTCCCCTGTCTCAAGCGGCATACCGTAGATCTTCTGAAAGACATCGGGTACTCATTCACTCTTGGGGCGTCATCTATGCCGATTGCCTTGGTAATCGTTAACCATCAATCGCCCATCTCGAATCGCAGTGGCTTGGAATTCCACTTTCTTCCCACACGGCTCTCAATCGAGATAGTCCTTCGTCCACAATCCAATACACCTTGTGCTTGGATAACCAATCCATTCCCAATATGACGCCTAAGGTCCTGGGTCTCCAAAATTATAAGGTTTGCTAGGAACTCTATTCCATCTATTAGTATTCTCACCCGAACATCCTACTTTCGTTCGAGTTCGAACCAGGGTTTGAACTAAAAGCATGCACTTAAGTCTTGCAATCCTCAAATCATTTCTAGTAGCAAAGCCTTGCGAAACAAACGAATGCGAAGCTCCGTGAGTCAAACAAAATCGCTGCAGGTGTATCGAGTTAACAAGTAACTTACCCAAGATTTACGTCCGTAGCATTCTCGCAGCTGCATCTGGCGGTGACGTGATTGACTCGGCCTCTCACCACGGTGCAGGGTGTGGCTCTCAGTGCCGGGCGCCCTAGCTGGGGTGGTTCCTAGGTTGAAGCGAATCGGGTCGCTCTCGCTGTCTTCTTCGGACAATCATGGCAAAGTGTCCTGGCTCGTTGCGATTGTAGCAGCGTCTCACCGTTCCTTCTTGTTGCACTGAGTAGCGTTTCTAGCGGGCTGAGGTCCGTAGTTCGATTGGCAGGTCTTGGTCTTTGAGGATGGTGTCCTTGTTGCATTCTCGTGGTTGGAATCAAGAATTGATTTGGTGCAACTCTCAGCGCCCATTGGCGTTCCCTGGCGTGATCCTTGCTTTGTTGCATCCGGCGCTTCTCGTTCTCATCCAGGTTCCTTGCGCTTTGTCCTCAAGAATAAGCGCTTTATTCACCAACTCTTGGAAATCTGGAAAGGTGTGGGTGATCAACCCTACTTGCAATCCCGAGTTAAGTCCCTTCATAAAACGAGATCGCTGGATTTATCCGTCGCTACATCCTCAAAGCGTGGCGTGCTAGTCTGTGTGAACTTGTTCGTAGCTCGCCACCGGCCGATTACCCCGCTTCAGTCTCTGAACTCCTCCTTCTTAAGATCCATGATTCCTTCAGCACGTGATACCGTCGGAATGCATTGTGAACTCTTCCCAAGTGATATCTTGAGGGTTCTCTTGCGTGGCACAGAAGTTCTCCCACCATTCGGCGGCTGTTCCTTCCAACTGATGAGAAGCGTAGAGTACCTTCTCATTTCCTATGCATTGAGCTATGTGCAGCTTCCTCTCGATTGATCTTAACCAATCATCGGCCTCTAATGGATTGGCATTCCCAGAGAAAGTGGGTGGGTGAGTCCTCATGAACTCGGACAGTCTTGTGTTCTGGCGTGATCCCTGATTAGCTTGGTTGGCTGTGGCCTGAGCAGTGACGTGCTGCATTTGTTGCATCATAGCATGCATCAACTGAGTCTGAGCAGCAAGAAATGCTCCAAAATTCTGCATATCAATCAAGCGGTGTTGGTGCTTCATTATTGGGGTTTTTCATTGGCGAGAGCCACTCCCATTGCTCCCAAAGTTTCCACGGTGTTCACCATCTGTCGATTTGCTCTAGGTTTAGAGATGAGAGGGAAACAAGAATAGACACGTAATATGGAACTTATGCGGGGCGAAAGGGGTAACTTTAAGGTCTAACTTTATTATTGATAACTTGGTATGGTTGCTTACAATGCCTAGAGGCCTCGCAACACATACGCACACTCAAAGAAACAAAGCAAATCCAAATCGAACTAACATCCGAGTCCAACGCCTAAAGGGTGACTCTTTATTCTATGACTCGACTCGCGAAGAGTCTCACTATAGATCCTATGCTCACTCATCGAGGAAACCTCCACGGCCTGGGTACGGTGCCGTGTGGCATAGGCGCGTAACGATCGCCATGTCCAAATGACTATGTCATCTCGTGGTAGTCGAAGAAGCAAAGTTGTCCTCATCGAGGTCCGACTCCTCCGGATCCGGCTCGTGTAGCTCGAGTAATCGCTCGGGTCCGTCCGCATAAGGTCATCTCCAACTCGTCAATCCTTCGTAGAAGGTGTGCCACATACTCTTGAGCTTCCCGCCATCTGTTCTTCTCTCGTCGTGATCTCCTTGCGGGCCTTCGTAGCTCCTTGCTTGTATTATCTAGTACATCCTCCTGGCGACGACGAATCGTGCCAACCGTGTAATCGCGGGCATTCTCATCCTGAATCGTCTTCGGTCAAGAAGGTTATCGCTGGCGCGGATGATAACGGAACACCGTGTTCTCCAACTCTCTGGCGTAGATACGGTAATGTGCCGCATTGCCCGCCGTGAAACTTCTTGGATACCCATCTCGCATTGTAGATCTTCTAGCGGTCACGGTGTATCGAGCGATTGCCTGGGCCCTCTTCCTGGCAGTACCTCAATCCTCACGCCACAAGCCTTGATCAATCCTCGCTTGCACGATCACTTCCACTTGGTATTGGGGCTTCTCAAAATCTCCGAGAGTTTGTAGCATGTGCCAAAGCTCATGGGCGTGACCAACTCCTGCATCAACGTAGTTGAACTCTTCCTCCATCTCTGTCACAAGAGTGCTCTTTGTAAGAACTCGGAATTTTTTTTTTAAATTGTGACAATGTAAGGGAAAATTTCAGCAAGAGACAAGAAAAGAGAGAAGGGGATAAGTCGAGATGTCATTTCTTGTCTTCAAAAATTTTTAGCTTTTAGAAAATAGGTTTTATCCTCACTACTACAATTCTAGCTAGGGTTGAGCCTACAAATCAAGTATGGCTCGATACTACCTCTGTCGGACCCCGAATTTGCAAATCCGACCCTCTGTGTATTCAAAGACTAGTCCAGGAACGCGCTTAGTGCACACAGTCTTTAACATCGGTAAATATCACAATCATACCAATCGATACCATAAAAGTACTTTATTAAAGTAATAAAATCAAGTTACTCGACCTTATGGCCAAGTTACAAATATATGCCTGCAAGGCGAAACTTATTAAAAGAGAAACAATAGCAAATGAAAATCAAAGAACTTCGTGGCGCCATCCAAAGATACCACAGGCAACTGACCGGCTCGCATCCCTAAGTAGACGGGTCCTCTTGGAATTCCTCCTCAAGCCGGGCGTAGTCTCCTCTTCAACTGGTATTGTGTTGAGGCAAGGGTGAGTACTTGGTACTCAGCAAGTCATGCACAGAATGCAAGCTAATATACTATATGCATGGCTTGGTACAAAGGAATAGCTTAAGGTATATTTGCAGTAAACAGCTTTTGACAAGTAATATAAGTAGATTCGAAAGCAGTAGAAATAAGTAAAGCATAAAATAACTTCTCAAGAAATTTAATAAACATTTTCCCCATCCTAAACCACATTTCCATCATCTTCATTGTTAAACCAAACCAACCTTTCAAATCAAAGTTATTTTTTGAGAAAATCTAACCCTTGACTGTAATTCCCGAGCGATGTCCAATACCGTGGACACGGCTATTCGAATAGATTCTAAACTCTGCAGAGGTTATGCACTTTACCCACAAGATACAGTCAAACACCACAAAGGCG